>OY804595.1:28267534-28764969 GCA_963680895.1 Fragum sueziense | reverse complement strand
CGAGAATATACGGTGTTAGTAAGCAGAGTTTGAATACAATCGTTGAAAAACATTTCAAAATCGAAAATTCAGAAGTTTTTACTTTCGATTTTGAAATGTTTTTCAACGATTGTTTTCAAACTCTGCTTACTAATACCGTATATTCTCATGCACAACAAACTTCGATCATTTCTTCATACTACAGCATCGCCAGTTTTCTAAAAAAACTCGCTTTATAAGAAATAATTGTAGAAAATGTGTTCGTGACCTACAAATTTTCGCTCTATGCAACTACCTCTTTTTGGAGCTAGTTTCTCTGATTACCACCCGTGACTAAGCTTCTTCTACAAAATTTCACAGGACTGATACCAGTTATGCCGCAAATGCCTGTTTGATGTAACCAATGAGTGGAAAGAGTCTAATCAGCCCAACGAAATTCACTGTGAAACAAAATGATAACAGTCCTATTGATATATTATGACATGACTATTGTAAAAACCATCAATTTAAAATCACACAGTACAAAACTTTTGTTTTTTAATTAAAGAGAAGGGTCCAGGACAGAGTACTGTGACTTGAAGTGCAAAGACAATTGATGGCTTCAGAAATTCCATCCCATGTCTGGACTGATAACTCTGGTCTCCCGTGCTGCAATTATACCAAAAGGCTGTGCAGCGTAGAGCATACAAATACAGAGACCCCATCTCCTTGTGACACTATTGTGTGTAACATGAACCTCCATTTAATGAACAAAAAAGAATTCACCAAGAAATGATTCTCAATATTCAAGGAAATTTCTAAAGCAAAACTATTCCAACTAAATTGATAGCAGTTTTGCATTACAAACTACTGGTTTTGAATACAAATTTATTGTTCAATGTATTATAAGTGTAGTAACAAATGTCTATGGAAACTAATTTGGTTTCCAAAATAAATCCTTTGTAGGGCAAAATCTATCAGCAAGAAATTTCTTCTTTTGCCTCATGGTTTTCAAATGCTTTTTGTAAATGTCAAAAGGCAGTCTTGTTTGGAAAAGGATTAAAACCTATAACAATAAATGATGATTGTTTACATGTGTTTCTGGACATACCAATCAAATCAACAATCTTTGTGTGGAATCATGTGACATAATCATTTAAGCAAACTGCTGAAAATAATTCTTTCGATAAAGGAGCAATTTTTAATCAGTTTGAAGCAGAGAAGATAGAAAATTGCCACAAACTTGATCAATGTGAGCAATCATTAAAAATAAAGTGATAAAAAGTTATTGGTGAACAAGTAAAACTGAAGCTGGTGGTCAATAACTTTTTAACAATTGATTTTCAAAAGACCTACCGCGTCCAGCTAATACCCATCATATTTCTGCCTTTTCTGCTTCAAATTGGTTTTAAATCAGTCTTAACCCCTTCCCAAACAAGACCTTGTTTTGACGTTCCAAATAGAAAAGGTTTGGGAAAACATTGAGACAAAAGAAGAAACTGCTGATAAAAAAACAGCAGTTTCTCCTTTTGTCTCAATATTTTTATGCCATATTTTACACAAATTCTATCTTTAATAACTTATATTTTGTCATTTGTGACAGTTTTTGAAGAGGAACACCCTAAAAATGTTGTAGTTTGGGAAATGGTTAAGTTAACCCATTACCAAATGACAAAATTTGGGTTTGTCCAAACTCATTTACAAATGACAATTTCGAATGATAGGAATTTTTACATTTTTTGTCTTTTTTTTAGTAGTAAAACAATGCGAAAAATGAAGAAATTACTTGTCACAAAGCCATTTTCATGTAGGGAGTAGAAAAAAATGATTGAGTGGTTATAATGGGCAGGCGTGTAGGAAGCAATTTCATATTTGGGGGGATTGGGGTGGGTGGGGAGGGCTAAAGCCCTTGTCCCGAATATTGGGGGGGGGGGGGCTAATTTGGATTTTCCCAAAATTTTCGGTGTAAAATTAAGAAAATTTGGCATTTTTGGCCAACAATGGGGGGCTTAGTCCCCCCTAGCCCCCCTGTTCCTACAAGCCTGATGGGTTAATAGAATTACAGTCGTCACTTGTTGTGTCGAAGTCCGAGGGGCCGTCAAAATACCTCGACATATCCAGAGTTCGACTCATCCGATTTTGTTTGGCTTCGATAAAGTTGATATTTGACCATTTGTGAAACTAATCATTTAAGATTATTATTGAAATATAGTAGGAAAAGGAAAGAAATTGCTCGTTTCGAGCAATTTCTACCCTTTCCCTACTATATTTCAATGGCTATATTCAGTTCGAAATTATTTTGTTTGAAAAAAAGTTATGGCCATTGATGAGGACAGGACCAGATTTGAACTTCGACTTAAGCGAAAATTCGACTTGTCCGATGCCGACATAACGAGTGCCTACTGTATTAACCCATTACCACACAGTGACTTTTTTTGATTCCTCTAAAGCAAATGGCTTGGGTAAACATTGTGGAAAATGAAGATATTGCTTGAGACAAGCAATTTCTCCATTTCCCACAATGTTTTCTACTATGAAAGACCAATGAAATAGAAATTTCATTTACATGAAATTGTTGTCTGCATCATCTTTCAAATTGGAACAGTCCAAAATTTTGTCGTTTGGTAATGGGTTAAAGATTTTCTCCAGTTGTTGTGATGTGTGATTCCCAGCCGTGATTATGTCTATTGATGATAACTTCATTTTAAGGATAGCAACATCATTCAATAATAATGTTTTTAATACATGGTATGGAAAACATTGCAACAAAAGATGAAAATGCTGTCAATCAGCTTTTCTCCTTTTGCTTCAATATTTTTGTTCATGAATCCTTTCTTTATCAAAGTCTATCAGGTTTGAATTTGGACCAGTCCAAACTTTTGCTGTTTGGTGAATGGTGAATGTATGGATCAACACATTTAGGTAGAAGATCTTAGTTCTGATATTCTGCATTTTCTTTTTTCTCTGAAAGCTTTCTAGAAGGCATTTTAAATTGGATTGTCAGAACCACTGTTTTGGTTGACCCATTTCCAAATCATTTGACAAATGACAATTATTGTAGACAAGTCTTAAGCTACAGACAACAAAATAAGCCCTACCGGCATGTAGATCTATGGAATTTGTTCATTATAGCAAGGAAAGCAAATAGAGAAAAGAAGAAAATGCTTATTCTCAGCATTTATACTTTTCTGTCAGTGTTTTTTCAAAGGCTTCTCAATTAATTGCTTGGAAAAGAGCTGACTGAGCAATCAGGGCATGGGTGAAGACCAAAAGAAAAGAGAACATTCTTTCTAGTTGTTTATTCAGATATCAGTTTCTATGCATATTTAAGATTGGTAAATAATTTGAATTCCTAAGCCAATATCAAGTGTGATCACCAAAGGATTTTGGGAACATGTTTTATTTAAAAAGTGATGTAGAGAAAATACATGTAATCAGAACTGTTATATTTATTAGCATAATTATCATTAACTTTTTTTTCCAAGTTACACAATTTTAGTCAGATTCAATTTGAAAGCTGCTGCTAGAATAAAATGGAATGGATGTTGAGGACGATGGAATTTGTTAAAATATAACACAAAAAGCTTTGTAGCAAAAGGAGAAAATGCTGGTTATCAGTATTTCCTTCTTTTGCTTCAATATTTTCATAAGCCTTATGATCCATTCGCTGCATCAAAAAGCGTCATTGTTCTGGAAAGATTAAAGGCACAACCCTATGTGACAGGATTTATCCTTTCCAAAATAAGTGTTAGACTCAAATCTGGATTTTGCTGGAAGAATTTGTGAACAATATAGCAGATGAGATTTGAGATAAAAGGAGAAAGTTCTCAATTATCTTCTTTCTTCCTAGCTCTTTCCAGGCTTTGTTATTAGGTACATCAAAGCTGTTTGCAAAATTGGAAAAGGGTAAGCATTGTTACCACAAGTACATATTTTTCTTAAGACTTTTCCTGCAATATTGATTGAACTAAATACTAGTTATTAACCAGTTACCAAACGACACATTTTAAGATGAGTCCAAATTCAAAGATGATGCAGACGACTTTTTCAAGTGAATGAAATTTTGAATTTTTTGGTCTTTTTATGTAGAAAACATTGTGGTAAATGAAGAAATTGCTTGTCACAAGCAATTTCTTCATTTTCCATGATGTTTTCCTAAGTCAATTTCATGTGAGGAGTCAAAAAGAGTCACTGTGTGGTAATGGGTTCATCAACATTTAATTCTTTTCTAGTGATGTATTCTTAGCTATTACTTTGTCTATAATAATCATTTAGTTAAACAGCGAAGACCCACTTTGTCTGCAAAAGTTTTAACCCTTTCCCAAACGACAAAATTTTAGGGTGACACACTTCAAAAACTGACACAAATGACAAAATGGAAGGTATTTGAGAAAGAATTTGTGTAAAATATGGCAAAGAAAATATTGAGACAAAAGGAGAAACTGCTGGTTATCAGCAGTTTCTTCTTTTGCCTCTATGTTTTCCCAAGCCTTTTCTAATAGGGATGTCAAAACCAGGTCTTGTTTGGGAAAGGGTTAAACAATTTTACCATGAGCATTATGTATTGTAGATCTGGCCCCGGTTTCTCGAAAAAACTTAAGTACGCTCTCATGCTCAAATCTGAGCACCATGCTCAAATTGCACGAAATCCACGTGAACTTCAATCGAATACCCTTCAACGTTGGAGAGTATTCCTTTGAAGTTGAGCATGTTCTCATGAGAATGTACTTAAGTTTTTTTGAGAAACCGGGGCCTGATGATTAAATTACTCAATTATAAGAATTTCATTCTTCTGTGCTTGCTGAAAAATGTTCTCATGGTCATGTTATGGTTACCAATATATTTTCTAACTGTTGAAATTAAGCAGTCATCAATAAAATAAATTATTTCATACACATCATCAATAGTTTACTAGTTCTTATTCATATGTCCTTTACCCTTTCCAGAACAAGGCCTGGTTTTGAAATCCCTAAGAAAATAGACTAGTGAAAACATTGATGTAAGATAAGAAAATGCTGATAATCAGCATTTCTTCTTTGTTTCAATATTTTCTATGCTGTTTTATACACAAATTCTTTCATCATCATCATAGAGTAGGGCGCTATGTAATTCCGTGTGCTTTTGATGATACAGCTTGTCAACATTATCCATTACGAAGTACATATACCGAAGGTGAAGAAACAACATCTTGACATCCGTGTACACGCGGGAGATTTTTGTGCCGTTACGTTAAAAATGACGTCCGGAAAAAGGACTTTTAAAAATAAAAGACGTAAATGATAAAATATTGGATGAATATGCTTTTATTTGTTCATAGTACATTTATCTTAACGTAGAAAAACCTATTTTGTGTACTGTGTTTAACCCTAAAAGCCATTTCTGACGTCACGACCAAATTTAAACGTTGTTAATAAACAGGCAGACGTAGGTATTTTTTGGTATATTAAAAGTTCATGTTTACAATCACTCATTGAACAATTGTAAAAAATATGAAAGTCGATTTTTATACCACTGTAAGTACGCAAAATAAACGTAATTGAAACCCGATGACGTCACTTTAGTATATATATCCAATTACATCTATTACACCTGTTTTAAAACATATAATACGACGTAAAAGAATGTAAAAACGGGATGAAATTAGATAAAATTCAATATAATGTTATATCACCTAATCCTAAAAATGAGCAAAATCAATTGGCGGCATCTGCTCCGTTTTGACAAGTAGACTCATCTGCTCCACACGCGCACAATTCAGTGCAATCCAGATTGCTTGATTTGCACTTGCACTTACTGGATCCACATTTAGATTTTGTGCAACCACACTTTACCAGTTCAAGAAGTGCATGCGGTCCTGGCAACAAGGTCGTCATAACCGGCTGGTATACATCCTGATCCTTTATCCGACCAAAGATTTCAGGATCTGGAATGGGAGGACAAGGGACCATGTCAAAGTTCCAAATTAGGGCCCTGTGCATTGGAACGCTGCGCGCTTAACAGTTTCCTAAAATGCCGCGTTTGTAGGTGGCAATCTTTCATTAGTATTGCTTCCTACGAAATAGCCACCACCGAAGAGCTTCCAGTTCTGTGATCTCTGTTCCAGGGTGATACAACTGGCAGACAAACTTTTCAAGAGACGTTAATGTTATTCCAGTTATGGCATGCCCCGCAGAGATGGTTTTAAAAGTTCATATGCCTTCCAAAACAGATTTTCGCCTTTCCAGTGAAGGACCCTGTGTTATCAGCGCCTGAAAAGGCATGTACGATAACTTCGGCTGCTTAATTTCCTATGGCATCAACTATTGCTTTCAAACGTACAATGCATTTTGTATCGCCATTTCGTGAAACAAACACGATGTCTTGAGGTATAAAATTTGGAAATCGCCTCAAGCATAGCCAAAATACATCTGTGTCTGGCGAGTAAATATCAATGGGTGCGTTCAGAGTTCTCCCATCGTTAGCCATCGGTACCGTTGGTAACCATCGGTAGCCATCGGTAATCATCGGTATACCGATGGATATTTTGTTGGTCACCAATTGTCCCACGACTAGACAAGTCGAGTGGCGTTGGTAGCCTTGTTTTGATTACAAAAGATGGCGGATAACAACCTACGTACGGCGGTCCCGATCATATATATTTTTTTCATTAACAAGAGCATCGTCCTCTAACCGCTCTTGAAAGAATTTATTGTAATAATTGAAGCAACCGTTATTCTATTTAGCCATTTATTTCTAAAAATATTGGTGGTTGGTTATCCGCCATGTTTGTTTACCGATCGGCACAATATTAGTTCATAGTTTGTTGGTTGCCGACTGTGCCATCGGCTACCGATGGTAGGGCCTACCATCGGTAGCCGTCGGTAAAACACTCGGTTACCGAAAATGAATCCAAGTTTGAAGCAGTCAGTTGCATGGAGCTGAATTTTCTGTATCGGCCTCTTCCTGTGAACTTGAAAGATATGACATATCACCTTTCGTTGAACCATTGAACGTGTTACGGTATGCTAAAGCGAAACAACATTGTCTTTCTTTGAGTTTTGTGATGACCTTCTCTGCGAGGTAAACAGTGAGCCCGTCTTCTTCAGTAGAAGACGGGGAGAGAAGAATTGCCATCGACACATTTTCGAGCGGTGTACTGTCTGTGATGTGATACGATACCGCTTGTTTCTTGCCAAGTCGTTTCAGGCATGTTGCGGTTTTCAGAAAAGATGGACGATCATAGGGATCGAAGATAAGATGCACTTCATAATAGAAAAATACAGACCACGCCCCTCTTGTAATTATAGATTCGACAGATTAAAACGTGGTTGTTATTGCGATGGCATCAATGAAGGTGCTGTAATTTTGCCTCTCAAGCCTAATAGGTTATATAGGTTTATACTGAGAGACAAAAGAAAGTATACACATTTTATTTCTCAATATCTCTCTTAATTTTCATGATAGCGACTCGAAATTTTGAACACAATCTTTTTACTCATAAAGCATTTATACAAGGTTGAAAGATGTCACATGGAATCAATCGATTATCCATACTCGTGCTGCATGTCGGTTTTGCAACCTATGCATGTGTGACTTAGTGTAGAATGGGATATTGCTGTTGATTATGATTTGTTTTCTCTGTTCTTTACCACAACATATGACAATGTTGTTTTTCTATTACATTAAAAGACAGTATTGGTGGCGGGGAGAAATTGATCAATATGCCAGCTTTTTAAATTAAGTCTCATTTTTCTATGATGCAGCATTACATGAAAAAATACGTGACAATATACACATAGTCATGTGGATAGGAACACTTTTCGTATTCATTTTCAAAATCCGCCAATAAATTTTGAAGGAATTATGTCAAAGAACATTTTTGCATCAAGTCCTCTTTTCCCATGACGCAGCATAAAATGGTACAAACATCAACAGAATGTACAAGGTCAGGTAATTAGAAACATTCTGTGAAATTTTGATCCAAATCCGTTTATAAATGTAGGAGTTATATCAACTAGAATGTTTTCATTGAATTTGTGACGTATTTAAGCAACCTGGAAATGGCCGAATTCTGGGAAAATACCGCCTCTCCCGAAATGTCAAGAAACAGATATCGATAACAGGAACATATGTGATTACAAAAATGCATGTTGACACCCTGTATCATGAAAAGCACACGGGAGCCAATTTTGTTACATAGCGCCCTACTCTATCATGCATTTTGTGATTCACAGCAGATTTCAAATTGGACCACTCTAATATTTTGTCAACTGGGAATGAGTTTAGAAAGCATTGTCAAACATCCAGATTAAAGAAGAGAAAAGAGGTTCCAAGGCTTGATCCCTGGCAGAGGCAGACATCCCGTCGGACAATATTGTTCGATAATAGTTAACCAATGTGGACGAGCAGCTGAAGGCTAGGTTAGGATGTTGTGGTAGAACTGGTATGAAAAATTGCAAGAATCCATGGTTAGGTGCTCCAGCTGCCACAAGATGACCAAAGCAGTTGAAATAGGAGTTAAACCCAATCTATCAATTCTGGAATGTCTTTCTTCAGAACTATCACAGTATCCAATTTGAGCTTCTAGCTGACTACATTTAAGTAATTAACCCTTTCCCAAACTGCAAAATTTTAGGGTGATCCACTTCAAAAACTGCCACAAATGGCAAAATATAAGTTATTAAAGATAAAATTTGTGTAAAATATGGCATAGAAAATATTGAGAGAAAAGGAGAAACTGCTGGTTATCAGCAGTTTCTTCTTTTGTTTCAATGTTTTCCCAAGTCTTTTTATCCGGGATGTCAAAGCCAGGACTGAGGTCTTGTTTGGGAAAGGGTTAACATGTACTGGTGAGAGACAAATTACTTTTGTCATATGTCAGAAAAGATATTGGCCAAGACGGAGTTGTTGGAACCCACAATCCCTGGATTGATAGACTCCGATGTAATCACCTGAACTATCCAAGCTAGCAGCCTCAGATTGGAATTATTGAATGAAAGAATTGCTGCTGATAACCTTAATTTTCTTATTTTTCTCCTTTTCTGGGCTATAATGTACAAACATTCTATTGGAATACATGAAAATTATGTTGTTTTGTTGAAAGGGTCCAGTAAAACATGCCCTGCCCTTCCTACATGTAGATAGGAACTTGAAATTACCTCCCTAATACAGAAAGCTATGGAAAATATTCAGACAAAAGAACAAACTGTTGGTAAACAGTATTATGATGGAGTAAAGGCTTCTTTCAGCATAATTAAGATTAACTGTTGGTTAAACTCTATGCCGTGGGTACTCAGTTGAATTGTCTTGTCCAGAAGATTCCAATGGGTACCCACAACATAGTGTTTGAATTAATAAAAATTAAAATGTTTTCAAACCCTCTCAATTGCTTTCGTCTGCAAGTCATTGAGCTTATGTTTATTTCAATCATTGCACTGGCAGGGTTATGCACTGTTGTATGACTGTCATAAGAAAGTCACTGACATTTTTCCTTTGTTCAAATCACATTCTTGTGACAAGGTACTGTATGATCCAATTTCACAATAAATGTACATTCGCCCGGCTGAAGGCCTGAAGCATCAACATGCTTACTGACATGACAATTTGCATGTTTCTTAGCATAATAAATAGAGTCAGATGTTATATGTTCTATCTTCTTTCTGTATGGCAAACTTCTCATCTTCATATTGTTCAGTTTGTTGCTGTAAGACCTGAAATTGAAAGTATTCATTCATCTTTACTCCTTTTCATATCTTCTTCTGTACATACACCCTTTCCAAAACAACAAAATGTTGGCATGCACCTGGTCCCAATTAATTTGAAATCTCCGGTAGATGACAAATGGAATGTAGCTAAAACTATGATTTCAGTGCACAATACAGCTCTGAAAATGCAAAACAATGAAAAATGTTGATGATCAGCATTTCCTTGTATTGCCTTATTGTACCTATAATAAGGAACAACAGTGTCAATGGGTGGGAAAGGAGAAAAATAATTAATGTTTTTATACGAATAATATTTCTGATGTTTTCATCTCAAATGAACATGAAAAATCACCGATCTATTGTGGTCACTTTCTGTCTGACCATACATAGGCAACATATACATGTATATTATACATGAATGACCATGATTTTTTTATCAAGTTCTTTTATTGTTCTTAATCGACCAGAAAGTTAGTTACATTGAATTGTTGGGCATTGAATCTCAAATACTGCAGATTTTAACTTTGTTTTACCTCTTTTATTTACAAACATTGAATTATCAATACATTTACAAGAAAATTGACTTGGGGAAAAAAAACCACTTGAAAATGGGTAATAGAATATTAGATTGATGTGTCATCACTTCATCCCAACTAGAGCTCTGAATTTCACATTGAAGACAGATATAGGGGTTACTTACTGGTACATGTACATTGTCTGTCAGCTGTGTTTGGTCTCGGACACTGTTACTGTAACACCAACATGACTGTCCTCAGTTATCACAAGAATGAATGAGGCTCCACTCCATTCTTTGGTCTACAAAATATTGAAAAAATATTTATTTGTAAAATTGGAAAACAGCAACCCAACCCTTTCCCAAACAAGACCTATTTTTGATATCCATAATAGAAAGACATGGGACAAGTCAACATTGAGTCAAAAACAGAAAGTGCTGCTTACTAGTAATTTTTTTCTTTTATCACAATATTATTTTCTATGCCATTTTGTGTAAGATTGTACTTTTATTAAAGCTTTTTTATTTTCAGTAGCAGATTTTAAATAACCAGTGTAAATCTATGTCATTTAGGAAAGGGGTTAAAATGACCATCATAACATTTGAGAAGTTCAAAAAAGAAAATATATGTAAGGGATCCAGATCAACCTTCTTATACCTTCTTACATAATACAAATTACATTTTGAAGTATTGAATATCTGTAGCAATACCAAGTCCCCTACAGTTTTACATTATGAATGAATATCCAGTGTTTTCCTTTTGATTTAGGGGAAGGGGGTCCGGGCCCATAAGTGGGGTGGAAAGGGCTATGTTCATGAATAGCTAAAAATGGCCCTGTGAAATAGAGTTTTGAAAATGCTTGAATATCTCAATGGCGACAACTTTTTTGTACAACATGTTCTTCCCCCTTATTAACTACATTGAAATTGTTTTATGAATTGCTTTCCTTATTCAAGAAAATGCAACCCAACTACCCCTGCTTATGCCTAGCAATTTCTTCATATTCCACAATGCTTTCTAACTCAAATGGATTTTTTTTTAAAAATTTCATCAACTTGATATTGTTGTCTGCAACACCATTCATATTGAAACACTCCAAATTTTTGCTGTCTGCCAGTGTCTGGTAAAGGGTTAAATACTCTAAAATACAGTGCTATAAATGCATTCAACTTGTTTGTTCATAGAATGGGGCGGGACATTCAAACAACCATTTGAAGTGTTAGAGGCGCCAAGAAACTAACTATAATTTGGATTTTTCTAAAATATTTTTTTGAATTGAGAATACTAGTCCCAGGAGGGGAAATTGACCTAAAATATGGGAAAAGGGTATATTCCACAGAGAGTAGGTATAGAAGCCTAAAAAGGAAAAACACTGATATTTCTAGACTAGAGATATTAAATATATTTATTCTTTATTCTTCAGGTTTGAGTAAAATTTCAGAAAAACTGATTCCCAATATCTTTCTAAATCCAGCATCTGTATCATCCTCAATAATCAATGGATCAGATCTAAACTCATATTTGTTCTGTAACTTAAAAATGCACACTCATATTATACTAACAAGAGCTGTCCGAAGACAGCGCGCTCGACTTTCTAAGTTGCATAGTATAAAGGGGGCATAACTCCAAATATAGTGGTCCCAGGGTCATGGGCCCTGATAGTAAGGTAGAGGGTGTGATGGTGAATAAGTATTCCAAGTTTGGGTTAAATCCCTTTGATAGTATGGAAGTTATTGATGTTTGAAAAAACTTTAACCTTTGTTGCAACGCCGACGCCAACGCAGACGCCCGGGTGACAGTATAAGCTCTCATTTTCTTCGAAAAGTCGAGCTAAAAATCAGCTCACACAGGACAGTCAAGAAAACTGAAATTTCCCAGTAATTTTATCAGTCAGGCATCCCTACTATCTTCTTCAAAAATCAACAGACCTGAATTAAACTCAAACTTGCTCTGTATTAAACTCATGAAAAATGTTTAACCTAGAAAACTGTATTTTCCCAGTAATTTTTTAAGTCCAGCATCCGGACTGAGTGCAAACCTAGAGTCGAAGTCGGTAGGGGACTAAAAAAAGATGCGCTTTAACTTTGTTTCATTGAAGAGAACACACAGAGAATAACATGGGGGTAGCCACAACAGGCCCTAGATGGCTCATGATCAGATTATATATGAACAGGCTGATCTAGATCCATGTTCCACAAGGCCCCTAAGAGCAAATAATCTGTGTGTGGAATTATATTGCTTAAAATTTTCATATGCAGTATTATTTCTAGTTGCAACACCTGCAATGCTGCATGTAAGTTTACAAGCCAGCTTGCAAGGATTCATTCACCATGAAGTTTGGACGAGAAATATTGGGGCCGAGGAAAACAAACGTCGGAACAGTTGGGATTACACTAATCTGAGTCTTCTCTGATGTAAATACGCTCTTTGATATTTTGATTTTTCGCTATTTACATCAGAGGGCGTTGCTCTTTGAAAACAGCGGAAAGTTCGGTAACGTTACAAGTAACTTGAAGCTTTGTTTTTGTGTATCATATCGAATCACTCGGTAAAACACTGTAGGGTATAGATCAATAAATCATTTTTTGTCATACCTGACCAAAAATTTCATTTCAAATCGGCCTGCTGGATGAGTATAACCTTTGGTTTTGAATGGAAGGTCAAGGTAAACAAAGGTTGCTCAGGTGAGGGTTGTTGCAAAACATTGCCTATTAACCTTTTAGAAATACTTTTTGGTCGTAATTTTTTTCAGCAGCCATAACAATAAATGGTTCATTTATCGATATCATCAGGGGTTTTAACGATAGCGTTTAAGATCGGACGGTGAACGATGCGCAACAATTTGTTGCGAACTTCTTGATTTTTTCAAAGAGCAACGCTCTCTGATGTAAATAGCGAAAAATCAAAATATCAAAGAGCGTATTTACATCAGAGAAGACTCGGATTAGGATTACACATGAAGTCTATATCGCGTCTTTTCTTCATTTTGAATAGATGTTTACAATATCAAGAACATTTTCTGTAAATGCAAATGAAATGGGGTCATTTGTTACTACAATTACAAATGATGGCCTTACCAAAAACCATCGGCAGCGCCTTCCTGGTCGACTTTCTAGACTAAGTCTGCAAATACTGTAGGTCTAATTCAAGTCTTCAACTCGTTCATACATAGAAATAAATCTATAATTTTATGGTGCTTTTTTCACTCAACTGAGCCTCCTTCATTCATTCAGTTCCTTGACACAGTACGCAAAGGATCGCTTTGTTTTCAGAAATAAGGTGAAGGTCGTTTTCTAAATAAAAATATCACGTGACGACACACATGTTTCCGAATATTTATGGCATTACGTCATACGGAAACCGCCGGAGGTATTCGGTAATACATTCGGTGCTCATCGGAAATTTTGCTGGATTTTGACAGGAAATTCCAACTTCCGGTTTCTGTAAGAAAATGTTTACAGAATCGATCAAATGATGATTTTTATCCACCGTAATCTAAGCAATCATGCGACCGACAAAGCCAACATTTGGCACATATACAAACGAAATGCCATATTTTGATTTCATGAACTTATTTTTAAGGAGAATCACCAGGAAATTGGTGAAAATCGATGTTGGTGGCACTTTAATATTTATGACTTTAAGACTGAATATGAACTTATGGTCAATAACATTATGAAAATCAAACTAATCCCAGATCTTAAAGTTATGGTGCCCAACATTGTTTTGTTTAAATAATTGTAGATTCTGGGGTGTAAACAAGGTCGAAAACAGCCAAAAATGGCAATTTTGTCCAATTCAAGGGCACATAACTCTCCTCTTTCTGGTCAGATCAGACTGAAAATCGATCTCATCCAAGATCTTATGGTCTCCAACATTATGTAAAAGTTTTATCTTGATTCATCAATAATTGTAGATGCATTTTTTGACATTCAAGGGCAGATAACTCAGCACATTCTCGTCCGATCAGGCCCATAATCTAATTTGTCCGAGAGCTTATGATCCTTCTTGCTTTGGCCCAGTTAGATCAAGATTGCTTAACTTTTGTGGATGCTAGAGTGTAAACACCCCAAATGTTGACGGACGCCGGACAAAAGGTGACCACAATAACTCACCTTGAGCACTTCGCTAAAAAGTTAAAATTCTAACTGCCACCGCCCGATTTTTTCCAATTTTGCAAGTCGCCCTGCCACCGGCCGGGTGCATTTCGAAGTTGTGCGATGGCTGTCAAGTGGCAGGCAGGTTGCAGCGCGATTTTTACTTGGTCTTTGTGCTTGAAGGCCTTCGAAAATCGTAACTGCCACTTTCCTTCACCCGGCCTGCCACCGTCATGCCATTGACATGCCACTGTCCGATTTCTAAATATCTGCCGGTGGCAGGGCGAAGATTGATAGGCAGCAGGGAGGCGGCTGTTAGTGTTGGAAGGTGGCAGGACGGCGATCTACCGAGTGCAGACTAGGGCCCTCAATATAATTCAGGAAACATTCTTCCGCTATACAATATTATAGTCATGGCGATTGTAGTAGTTCCTGGGGATCGGGTTCTTGTCTCGGGAGCTTTTTGGCTGGCGCCTTGCTTTTACCCTTTTCGTTGCATTTAGGGGACATAGTCACAATTCAACCTACTGGAAGCTTTAGATATTTTGAGAACAATGTTAACTTTTGAGAGCAGTCTAGATTTTAAATTCCTCGGAAACTAGCCTGCCGCCGTCAGATTATCAGGCGGGTGATGGGCGGTGGCAGTAAAAACGCACAATTGCCGGCCGGTGGCAGGTAAAATATTGCAGGTTGCCGGACGGTGGCAGTTTAAAGCTGACGGCAGACCTGCTACCTGACTGCCACCAGCCGACATCCTTGTGACGCACCGCGGGACCTTTGAAACCACCTGCCGCCGCCCGGTAGCATTTAACTGGCAATTATTTGTGACCACTCGCAGCGATTCGTAAAAAATCACCCGTTGGCATTCGAGTTTAGAAATTCACTGATGTCAAAAAATCGCCCGGGGGCAGTTTCACATTGTGACCGTAGCATAAGCGAGCAATTAACCATTTCCCAAACAAGACCTAGCTGGTTTTGACATCCCTAATGGAAAAGGCTTGGGAATACATTGAAACAAAAGAAGAAACTGCTGATAACCAGCAGTTTCTCCTTTTGTCTCAATATTTTCCATGCAATATTTTACACATTTTCTATCTTTAAAAACTTCCATTTTGTCCTTTTTGGTCTTTTAGAAGTGATCACCCTGAAATCTTGACATTTGGGAAAGGGTAAAGACACAAAACAAACAAGAGGCCCAAGAGGGCCTGTATCGCTCCACTGGCTAAAGTGGAAGAATTATCTCATGATTTCTTGTAAGCCTTACACAGCCAAATCTTGAAATTTGTGACTAAATTTTGAAAAGAGACTCAAAGAACATTCTTGCAAAGTCTGGTTCAAATTGGCCTAATGGTTGATTTTTAAAGAATTTTCTTATGATTTCTCTAAGTCTGATAAGCCCTTTTCTCCCTGCCATGGCCACATTTTTTGACAAATGTAAAACTTTGTGAACAAATTTCAAAAAGAATGACTCAAGGCACATTCCTGCAAAGTTTGGTTCAATTGGGCACACTGGCTGATTTTTAAAGAATTTTCTTATGATTTCTTCAAGTCTGATAAGCCCCTTCCTCCCTGTTAAGGCCACATTTTTTGACAAATGTAAAAATTTGTTCACAAATTTTGAAAATGAATGACTCAAGGCACTTTCCTGCCAGGTTTGGTTAAAATTGGCCCAATGGTTGATTTTTAAAGAATTTTCTTACAGTTTCTTAAAGTCTGATAAGCCCCTTTCTCCCTGCCATTGTCACATTTTTTGACAAATGTAAAAATTTGTGAACAAATTTTGAAAAGAATGACTCAAGGCACATTCCTGCCAGGTTTGGTTCAAATTGGCCCAATGGTTGATTTTTAAAGAATTTTCTTATGGTTTCTCTAAGTCTGATAAGCCCCGCCCTGCCACGCCCACATTTTTTGACGAATCAAAAATTCGCGAACAAATTTTGAAAAGGGTCACTCAAGGAACATTCCTGCCAAGTTTGGTCAAAATTGTCCAACTGGTATAAGAGGAGAAGATGTTTAAAGAAAAAGTTAACAGACGGACCGATGCACAGACGGACGCACGCACGACGGACACAACGCCATGACAATAGCTCGCTGGCCTTCTGCCAGTGGAGCTAAAAAGAGCAGTAAAGTCTCTAATTGTTTGAATTTATAGATACTGTAGACTAGCAGGCATTTTTTGGGGGGTGTCTTAGGGGCCGAAATTCGGCCCCTTTCCCAAAGGAATTTAGTACTCAATCTCCATATCAAAATACCCACCTTTTGGGTTTACAAATGAAGTTCACTCAATCTTACACCCTATAATGAGGTAAGTACGAGGGCTGTTCGATAAGTTCGTGGAATTTTGCTGTAAAACATTTATTTTTCAATATTTTCTCTTCATGTTTGGCTGAGTGTGAGGTGTGCTTATTATGAACATTTAGCTAAATCTATACGGATTACAGACGTTTTCGACAAGAAATATCTGTAACCATAGCAACCCATGTAAGCTATGTTGCCGGGCGCCGATTTTTCTGCATTCAGATAAAATTATAAGTCAAAGTTAAGAAACATACCCGCGACCAAAAATGGCGCCAATGTAGCAGACATCAACATAACTTCTTGACGTTATTTCCGTAAAAAATTGTTATTGTGGCGGCTTCCGTAACATCGCTAAGAGATTTTATGGCATTACGCTGTTATTTGAATTTACGTCATGTCTGAGCTAGAATTACGCGCAATTATAAAATTTTGTGTAGGCCTAGGTAAAACGCCAAAACAAACAATAGAAATGATCACGGAGTCAACAACATCAAGTTCCTGTAGCCAATCTTTCGTCTATAAATGGCATGAATGATTCAGAAACGGGAGGACAACTCTGAATGACGATCCCCGTGAAGGACGACCTGCAAGTGTGACAGCATCAATATTGGACATCGTACGTGAAAAGGTTAATGCTGATCGTACGATTACGGTGCGATCCATTTCAGAAGACTTGGATGTTTCATGTTCAACTGTGCACCACGTGTTGACACAGAACCTCGGAATGTCTAAAGTTAGTGCTCGCTGGGTCCCCAGACTATTGAAGGATAGTGAAAAGGAGAGGCGGGTAATATGCTCAACAGAGTTTCTGCGCCGGTTTGAGCGTGAGGGAGAAGGCTTCTTAGACAGGATAAAAACAGAAGATGAGACCCAGTGTTTCCACTCAGATTTTTATTTAGGGGTTTTGCACGCACTGTCATTGAAAAATGGGGGTATGGGACAGAAAATAGGGGTAAAAACCAATAAAACAATGAAATATGTGTGTAATTTGCAATGCACGCTTATTAAAAGTGTTGCGCGGAATTATCGCTATATTCCGATATTCTTCGCCGACGTGGTACGATTTGGAAATATCAGTTTTTCGGGAATCTTCGGTAGTTTCCAAAAATTATATCAAAGTACACAAAAAATTGTATTTTTGTTTTGTTTCTTCGGTATAAATGACAGACAGGGTACGCGCTGGCGATCGCCACTTCGTCTGCAAAAGCCATAAGCGAGTAAGGCGACAATAGAAAAATTATTTTTAAAAAAGTGGGTCAAAAATCGAATGTGGCTCAGACTTGACTCCATCATTTACTGTAAATGATAAATCAATCGCCAATTTACATTACTGGCAAAACTTACTTTTTTATTTTTATAATTCGAAAGCTAGATTTGCTGTCTAAATGGTCGAGCAAGCACACCAGTTTAGTATGTAGACAGAATTCATCTGTGTAATCAAGAGTCAATTTGTGTAATCGCGTGGCGGCATGAAAGAAAGAGACAACGCGTCGGTGCTAAAACCATCTAACGTCAGTGTATTTACTTCGTAGATAGCGTGTTGTTTTCATTGCTTCATCCCATTTCCCGCCCTTTGTTGCGCGCGCGACTTTTGTAAACAAATCATAGTAAAACGTAACCTTATTTGGGTGCGTACACATCACGTGGTTATATTGAAACTGGAATGACTACGTCATCAATTGAATTATGGTCATTTCGTACCATAACCATTTCGTACCATAATTGGTCATTTCGTACCATAATTTTGGTCATTTCGTACCATAATTTTGGTCATTTCGTACCATGATTTTTCTATTTCGTACCATATGTTTTAAACTTTATACCATTGATTTCCTCTGTGATAGATAAAATTACGAATATCTGTCGCAAGATAAATAGCTTTCCAATTATTTTATATGTAATTTTGACCATAAAAAATCATATTTTACAGACAAATACAAATTTAGATCTACTAGATCTACATCTGTTAGAAAATATTAACTAAAATGTTGTTCGAGTAACATATTGTTTAAAAGCCAATTGCCTGCAGATGATGACGACAAGAGCATTTAAACATATTTAAAAAGGATTTGTTCAAGTAAAACTTGTAATCAGCGTTTTCTTCTTTTGCTTGAATGTTTTACAAAGCCTTTCAAGTAAATGTGTCAAAACCCAGCAAAAGTGAACTTGTTCTACAACTATGAGCTATTGTCATGTCGTTGTGTACGTCGTGCGTCCGTCCATGCGTCCGTCCGTTAACAATTCTCACACAGTGACACCATTTGACGCTTCGCAAGGAAAAGGCTTTGGAAAACATCATGGAAAATGAAGAAATTGCTTATGACAAGCATTTTTCTTATTTCGCACAATGTTTAGTACCAAGAAAGATGAAAAAATCGAAATGACCAATCTATGGTACGAAACGACCAAACTATGGTACGAAATGACCAATTATATTATGGTACGAAATGGTTATGGTACGAAATGACTGTATACCCATCAATTGACTGTGTTTGCGGCGTTTTTGATCTTGCTCAAATCATCACATATGAGTAACACAGATTTACTCTAGTTTCCGGAGTTTCCTTGGTTAGTTTCACTTTCGGAATTGTTTGGTATAGATCTAGATCTATTAATAACTGGCACCTAAAGATGCTGATCCAAATTTTTGTGCGTGAAATCACGTATGGGGCCGTAATTTTGTACGTGATTTCTTTCAAATATGCGTGTTTCACGCACAATTTTGCGTGAATGGAAACTCTGGAGACCTGGATCCATCATTTCGATCCAGAGACGTGAACGTGAGGGTCCGTTCATGGTTAGGCGAACGTGAGGGTAGGTTCGGTATGTTCCGTGAACGTGAGGGTCAGTTCACAGGGGTCTTGCTACCAATTTTTGTTTGGGGCCAGGGGCCAGTGAAATTGGGGGAAAATAGCGACATTTTTACCTAAATTGGGAAAAACTGAAACAAGTTTGTATTCATACTGTCACTCAGTTTCAGCTGCAAATTAGACTGTAGTGATGTAAAATGCATTTGTACATACTCTTGTTTAAGAATCTACCCTAAAACTGTCTTCAAAATGTTTGTAAATGAAGATGAGGTATTAACATGGGGCATTCTGGGTCCTCATTGGGAATTTTCACCAGAGAATTGGGAAAAAAAGATACTTTTTACCATTGGGAATGGGGCCCAATAACGGCCCAAAATTTTGGCAAACGAGACCCCTGGTTCATGGTTAAGGCGAACGCGAGGGTGCGTTCGGGAGCGGCGGTGAACGTGTGGGTACGTTCAGAGTCATTTGTGAGTGAACGCGTGGGTGCGTTACGCAATTCGCAAGCGAACATGCAGGTACGTTCGGAGTCATCTGCTATTGAACGTGTGATTCACATTCGGAGTTGAATGTTGAGCCGCTAGCGAACGTGAGGGTATGTTCGTAGTCATCTGCAACGAACATGAGGGTACGTTCGGAATGTTCCTTGAACGTGAAAGTAGGTTCATGGTATCAACGCGAACGTATGGAGACGTTTGGAGTATTGTTGTTGTAATACGCGTGTTGTATTGAACGATTGATGAGAATAAACAGCCCGCAGTCGGTATACAGTCCAACTGCTACGTTGTGTGCATATCTAGTGTCAGGCGGATACCGAATAATACTGTGTCAACTAAATGTATGATTTTGTTGAAAATATTTAACCCTTTCGATGCCCCAGGACACTCGTCCTGCGAAAATGTCGCCGAAGTGCAGTTGGACGGGTATATCCGTCCTGTGGAAAACCCCTTATGTATTTTGTTCTATTTTTACAATATGTCATGATGTGTAATGCATTTCGACCAATCAACATCTTAGCTTTCCAAATCACATCTTAAAATAGAAAATATGTATCTAGATCACCTAAAATTAGTATCAAATAGTTACCCGGTCAGAGCATTTTTATGCCCCCGTATCGACAGATCAGGGGCATATTGTTTTACTCGTGTCCGTCCGTCTGTCTGTCTGTCCGTCCGAAAACTTAACATTTGCCTTTTCTCCAAAAGTATTTGGCATACAAAGCTCAAATTAGGTATGCAACTTCCTTTCAATGATATCTATCTGTTCCATGCAATTTGACCTTCCTCAAGGTCATCCGTTAACCCTTATCAACCCTTTACTCTACGAAAACTTAACATTTTACTCTGAAAACTTAACATTTGCCTTTTCTCCAAAAGTATTTGACATACAAAGCTCAAATTTGGTATGCAACTTCCTTTCAATGATATCTATCTGTTCCATGCAATTTGACCTTCCTCAAGGTCATCCGTTAACCCTTATCAACCCTTTACTCTACGAAAACTTAACATTTTACTCTGAAAACTTAACATTTGCCTTTTCTCCAAAAGTATTTGACATACAAAGCTCAAATTTGGTATGCAACTTCCTTTTAATGATATAGATCTGTTCCAAGCAATTTGACCTTCCTCAAGGTCATCCATTAACCCTTATCAACCCTTTACTCTACGAAAACTTAACATTTTACAAAAATGGCCATTTCCGGAGCATTTGTGTTTCACAAACACATCTTGTTTTGTTTTGAAACATAAAAAACAACATGGCGGACATGATGAGTGTACTCGTTCAATTACGATAAAATTACTCTCCAAAGCCGAGGTCTATTGATTAACCATCAAATATGACCTCTGCCGTTTTCGGTACACCAACAGCCTATTTGGTCGTCATAATCTCATTATAGCACACCATTTGAATTATCGAATCAAAATCATTCAGGTTTATCTTGCATGATCATTACGTATACATTGCCTCCCTTCTATTTTTGGCTGAAGCCGGTAACATTTGAATTATCGAATCAAATCATTCAGTTTTATCTTGTTTGATTACGAATACATTACGTCGCTTCTATTTTTGGCTGAAGCCGGTAATTTAAAGCCTCAGCCAATGAAAGTTTGTATCAGCTTTTTAAATTGTTTTGTTGTGTATAGCCAACGATTGGATACTGAAATCCCGCTAATGCCCCGAGATTAGACGTGAAATGACCCCGCAGGAACAGAGCACCATTCTATCAAAATGGAATAAAGAGAGAATGTGCTCTGTTCTTAAGAGAGTATGATAAAATGTACTTAGAACATGTAAATTCTATACAGATGAGGAGATTTTAGCAAGATTATCAGGGCTCGAATTTCCACTAGCATACTAGCAATTAATCCGAGTCTTCTCTGATGTAAATACGCTCTTTGATATTTTGATTTTTCGCAATTTACATCAGAGAGCGTTGCTCTTTGAAAACAGCGGAAAGTTCGGTAACGTTACAAGTAACTTGAAGCTTTGTTTTTGTGTATCATATCGAATCACTCGGTAAAACACTGTAGGGTATAGATCAATAAATCATTTTTTGTCATACCTGACCAAAAATTTCATTTCAAATCGGCCTGCTGGATGAGTATAACCTTTGGTTTTGAATGGAAGGTCAAGGTAAACAAAGGCTGCTCAGGTGAGGGTTGTTGCAAAACATTGCCTATTAACCTTTTAGAAATACTTTTTGGTCGTAATTTTTTCAGCAGCCATAACAATAAATGGTTCATTTATCGATATCATCAGGGGTTTTAACGACAGCGTTTAAGATCAGAAGGTGAACGATGCGCAACAATTTGTTGCGAACTTCTTGATTTTTTCAAAGAGCAACGCTCTCTGATGTAAATAGCGAAAAATCAAAATATCAAAGAGCTTATTTACATCAGAGAAGACTCGTATTAACTAGCAATTTGCTAGTTAAATTTAACAAGAGGGCCAAGATGGCCCTGCATCGCTCACCTGAGAGGACTTTGAAACAAACAGCTTGCAAACTTCAAACTCGCATAACCCACTTTTTACATGACCTAGACATCATCAAGATAAACATTCAGAACAATTTTCACAATGATGAGTAAATATTTTGGTTCTTAGAGCAAAAAACAAGATTTGACCTTTTGACCTAGTTTTTGACCTAACATTAGCCACTTTCTACATGACCAATTTATCATCAAGATAAGCAATTCTGAACTATTTTCACAATGATGAATAAATATTTTGATTTTTTTGGGCAAAAACAAAATTTGACCTAGGTTTTGACCGCCCATGACCCACTTTATGAGATATTGTGAAAATAAACATTCTGAACAATTTTTACAATGATAAAGTAAATATTTTGGTTCTTAGGGCAAAAACAAAATTTGACCTAGTGACCTAATTTTAGACCTCCCATAACCCACTTTTCACATCACCAAGATATCATCAGGATAAACATTCTGGAAATTTTCACAATGATAAAGTAAATATTTTTGGTTCTTAAAGCAAAATCAAAATTTGACCTAGTGACCTAGTTTTTGACCTCACATGGCCCCCTTATAAGATTGACCAGATATCATCAAGATAAATATTCTGAACAATTTTCACAACGATAAAGTAAATATTTTGGTTCCTAGAGCAAAAACAAGATTTGACCTAATGACCTAATTTTAGACCTCACATGACCCACTTTTCACATCACCAAGATATCATCAGGATAAACATTCTGAACAATTTTCACAATGATAAAGTAAATATTTTGGTTCTTAGAGCAAAATCAAAATTTGACCTGGTGACCTAGTTTTTAACCTCGAATGACCTGCTATTCAAATCACCAAGATAAACATTCTGAATTTTAACAATGATTAAATGAATATTTTGGTTCTTAGAGGAAAAACAAAATTTGACCTAGTGACCTAGTTTCTGACCCCACATGACCCACTTTAGAAATTACCCAGATTTCGTCAAGATAAACATTCTGAACAATTTTCACAATGATAAAGTAAATATTTTGGTTCTAAGAGCAAAAAACAAAATTTGACCTAGTGACCTAGTTTTAGACCTTGCATGACCCACTTTTCACATCACCAAGAAATCATCAGGATAAACATTCTGGAAATTTTCACAATGATAAAGTAAATATTTTGGTTCTTAGAGCAAAATCAAAATTTGACCTAGTGACCTAGTTTTTAACCTAGAATGACCTGCTATTCATATCACCAAGATATCATCAAGATAAACATTCTGAATTTTCACAATGACTGAATAAATATTTTGGTTCTTGGAGGAAAAACAAAATTTGACCTAGTGACCTAGTTTCTGACCTCACATGACCCACTTTTAAAATGACTCAGAGTTTGTCAAGATAAACATTCTGAACAATTTCACAATGATTGAGTAAATATTTTGGTTCTTACAGGAAAAACAAGATTTGACCTAGTGACCTAGTTTCTGACCTCACATGACCTACTTTTAAAATGACACAGATTTCGTCAAGATAAACATTCTGAACAATTTTCACAGTGTTTAAGTATATATTTCCGTTCTTAAAGCAAAACCAAGATTTGACCCAAATGAACTAGTTTTTGACCTTACATGACCCACTCTTTGTACATAACCTAGATATCAAGATAAGTATTTAGGATAGTTTTTACAAAGTTTTGGGGCAAAATTGGCATCTCTAGAGCAAAAGGAAGGATCTGTAATATTTGACCTTGTGACATAGTTTTTGACCTTGCATGACCCTCCTTTGATCATGACACAGATATCATAACGATAAACATTTAGAACGATTTTGACAAAGTTTGGACCAAGAATTGGCACTTCCAGAGCAAAAGGAAGGATTTCACAAGATTTGACCTCATGACCTAGTTAATGACCTGGAATGATCCACTTCTTGACATGGCCTAGATATCCTCAAGATAAACATTCAGGACAATTTTGACAAAGTTCGTGCCAAAATTGGCACTTATAGAGTAAAAAGATGGATTTTACAATATTTGACCTAGTGACCTAGTTTTTGACCTGGCTTGACCTGTTTGTTATCATGACCTAGATATCATCAAGACAAATATTCTGAATAATTTTCACAACGATTGAGCACCAAATGTGGCCCCTAGAGCAAAAAGAAGATTTGACCTATTGACCTACTTTTTGACCCCATTATGGCCCCGATTCAAATTCTTTGAAGTATTTTGAAAAAGCATGACCCATAGATCATATGTGTGAAATATGATTGAATTCTGCCCAGTACTTTAGGAGGAGAAGATTTTTTTGTGAAAAGTTGACGGATGGACAGATAGACAGTTAGACAGTTAGACAGTTAGACAGACGCCAGACAACAGACCGATCACAATACCTCACCTCGAGCACTTTGTGCTCAGGTGAGCTAAAAATTGCTAGTGATTCTATCTGACACTAGATTTTTTTCGCTAGTGGAAAATTATTACCAACACACAAGTTTTATCAATGCTGCCTGGAAAAGCTTACAAAACAACTTCCAGAGATTGACTATTTTGGACATGCCCTTTCAATCATGCAGCATATTATGCTTTTATTTTTCAAAATGAAAAACTTCATGATATACAAAACTAGATTGCGAGTGAATTTGCCTTTTTGCAAGTGGTTTCAAAAGCCACTAGCAAAATATTGCGAGTCATTTTTTCAGGGAAATTCTAGCCCTGATTATATAATGATACACCATCAGAAATACGTGCTGACTTCGAAAGTGACAATTCTTTTTATTTAGACAGCAAAAATGATGACATATACGAGTTGGTGACGTTGACATTTCTCGTCATTTTTCGCTGCACATTAAAATATTTAAAACAGAACTTTGGTAAGTTTTAAACGTTTTTTATAAAGAATTTTATATATTTAAAGCTGATTTTTAACGAAAACACCATTTTTCAAATTTTCTGAAAATGTCCTGGCAAATACGGAGCCATTTTGAAATAAATCTCTGGCATCGAAGGGGTTAAAACAAGAAAAAGTGGTGCGTTATTACTGAAGTTCAGTATATATTGGTGTTGTTAAAGATAGAATTTGTGTAGAAAATAGCCAAGAAAATAATGAGACGAAAGGAGAAACTGATGATAATCAGCAGTTCCTTCTTTTGTCTCAATGTTTTCCCCAAGCATTTACTATTATGAATAATTATTGTTTTATCAAAAACAACGTGAAAATCTAATGCAAAACAGAAGCCATAAACACACAACCTAGATCTGTATCTTTCTTAGACATGTTAGAAAAAATTACCTCTTCAGCCTCAGCAACCGGTGTTGGGTACATTTTTTCACTTCATTAACATAACATAATAATTGCTCATCGTAAGAATTACTTGTAGGAAACAGATTAAACGCAAAAGAAATTAAACAAAAAATACTAACTTGATTATCACTCTATGACTTTAAAAAACGATGCTTTGTAACACTAATTAAGTCTATAGATCTCAAAGGTAATTCCTTGTGCATATCTTTTATGCCTATCGATTCCTTTCTTGAAGTTTTTGTCATTCGGTTAATAAATTTATTTAGGTCAAGTAGACTGGTACCGGTTGTTGGCGGGAGAAGGCACGACTCGAGAGAAAGGAAACTTGTAAACATTGTGACATTTAGTGGAGTCTTCGCCTGTTGAAATGACAGACAAAGATGCTGGTAAGAGAAAGACAAATTAAAGATAAAGAGCATAAGGTCTTTGCTCTCAATAAGTTCCACACACAAGTAAAAAAACCCAGAAAAAATTGCCGGCTCCCCCACCCGCAATAATTCGTGGGTTTTTCCCACACGATCGAGATAACTAGTAAAAAATCGCTAGTTTTCAAAGCCTGACAATTTAAACTGAACAATTATTGGGAAAAATGCGTCATTTTCTCAAAAATTGGGAAAAACATTAAAATAACAGTTTCAGACATAGAATAAAATCTTCTGTATCATTACCTATCTTAAAGGTTCCAGTACTTTCTGGACCATATTATTAATCAGGGGTTTTCCTAGGCTTTCTGTGCCTCCTGAAAACGGAGGTGTTCCCAATGCAAACGGCTATCTATTCAAAATGATTAATTTGTTATTGAAGAATGAGTGTTTTGCTCACTTTTTTCAGCCCAAAATGCAGGTTTTGGTTGAATTGAATATTCTTTTCTAAATGCTGCTTTCAATGTGATATCCCAAAAAAATTCAAGCTTTGAAAATTGCAATAGATAAAAAAAAAGATAAAAGAAAACTAGATCTAGATTCTCTATGATGAAAAAAATATTTTCTTGAAAATTGCATCTTTTTGTGAATGATATCTCTCAATTTGGAACAGTAAAAAAATAAATAAGGGATCATGTTTTTGCAGTTAATCAAAATACAGAAAGAGCTTCCCCACTAAATTGTTCTAAAAGGATAGAAGCTTACAAGGTAAAGGGTCACTGTACCGAAAAAGGTTAGTCTACCCTGATAGCAGTGTCCCAAGAAAAATCAATACTCAGTCATATGCCAAAGATTAACAATAAACAATAAAAATGTTGTGGGTACTGTCTTTCTTGATTTGACAAAGGCATTTGATCTTATCAATCACTCTCTTCTGTTTCAAAAGATGACACACTATAACATCAAAAATGAACCATTAACATGGTTTCAGTCTTATCTGTCAAATAGAACACAGAAAGTATCCAGAGGTCCCATTCACGCACATATGTGCGTAATTCACGTACAGAAAAGAAAATTCATGCACGCAAATTCTGGGTAAAGGGTGCATGCACGCACTGGTCTCATAGAATGGAAACAGCTGTAAAACATATTTTTCATGAAAAGGTTCTCTGTTTGACAGGGAAAAATATTTGTAAGTCAATGAAAATACATTTTGTTGGTTAAAACTGGTTTAATAAGTAAGTATGTTATTGTCCCTTGATGCGTATAACTTTATTGTTTTCATTCAGAATGTAATTTTCATGATAAGTAATTATTCTGAGCACCCTGTTTTCAAAGACACTCGCTGATAGGCTTCAATAAACCAATCAACAAGCGTATCTCAAAAATAGTTGATTATTGTGTCACAAACCATGCTGTCTGCTTGCTGTAGAAATAATTAGAACAAAAATGTCAACAGAATGATTGTTCCAAACTGTAAGCAAAATAGCAACTGAAAAATGATTGGGAATGACAACTTTTGTTAATGATGTTCGCTGATTGAGTTTAGATGCAAGTTCAAAGAGATAAAATGGTTAAGCAATGGTATTTCTGTTCATGTCAACAAAACTCTGAAATTCTAACACCTGTCAATCGCCATTACTTAACTGAATCATTACCACACAATGGACAATACATTATAGCCTTTCTAAAAAACATTTTTTTTTATATTTTAGTGCACCCCCAATTTTCATTTTGCACTCCCAACCTTTTGCTCCAGGGAGTGCATGCACTCCCAAAAAGTTTTTTGAGTGGGAACTCTGAGTATCTGTTAATGGAAAATTGTCATCATCTCAAGATATAACATGTGGAGTACCTCAAGGCTCTGTCTTAGGTCCCATTCTTTTTCTTCTATACATCAATGATTTTCCTTTACACCTGGATGTGTCTTCAACAGATTTATTTGCTGATGACACAACAGTGAGTGTTATAGGTAAATCAGTTACTGAGGTTTGTTACAAAAAAGTCTTAATGTCATTGACTCATGGTGTGGTAGAAATGCTATGATACCAAACCCCCAAAAGACAAAAGCTATGGTTATTTCACCATCTAATCAAAAGCATAATTCTGAAAACTACAAGTTATATCTTCAAAGTGAAGAAATCGAATTCTCTGAAGCAAAGAAACTTCTGGGTGTTCACGTAGATTGTAAACTGTCTTGGACAACACAAGTAGAAAATGTGCTTAAAAAATGCAACTCCTTGTTATATCTCCTTTTATGAATTAGAAAATATCTAAGTATTCAGGTTAGAAAAGTCTTCTTTAATGCTTACATTCTTCCCCATATAGACTACTGCTGCACTATTTGGGGAAATTGTAACTCAAAATTACTAGACAGACTTTATAAATTCCAAAAAAGAGCTGCAAGAGTTATCCTTGACAAAACTATAGAAGTCTCCAGCGAGGAACTGTTTAAAGAGCTCAACTGGCTAACTTTTCAAGATCGGATCATATACTCCTCACAAAAAGTTAAGCAACAAAGATGCTTTTCTTTCTCAAATGTGTTTTATCACATCTAATGATCTATATTTTATACAATACAAAGTTGGGGTCTTATTACACAAAATACGTTGAATAATTGGGAAAATCATCAACCAATAACAGAGTTACAGATCCTCGAAAACCGTCCCAACGAAACAATGGTGCAAAACGTCACTCAGCCAGCAGTTCAGAATTTGTAAAAAGTTGTTTTCCGGACGCTTCAGGCCATGATCGAGCATCAAGTACCTGGTATGACCCCTACGATGTTCAACACACGCCCGAACACACCTTGGCATCAAGCAGATTCGTCTGTCTAATGTCCGTTGTGGATTGATCCTCCATTCTGTCTGCAATACCTGTTGCAGTTCATCCAGAGTCTGTGGGCGAACATGCTGACCACAGACACGCCCTCAAAGAATGTCCTATTTATGTTCTATCGAATTAAGGTCTAGAGACGTAGCAGGCCAGTCTATATGTCTGATGTTGTTGGTCCACAGAACTTCAGTCACAATTCCAGAACGATAGGGATGGGCATTACCATCCATTAACGTAACAGTTGGACCTGTTTACTGTGCCAGAAGGGTGATAACAGGCGTGATGATCTCGTAAATGCACCTTACACCAGTCATTGAACCTCGTCTGATGACAACCAGCTCTGTTCTCTGGCAAACATTGATACCTCTCCAGACCATCAAACTCCCACGTTCATATTGGGCGTGTTCAGTCCGCAAACCGTTCATTGCCGTTTCTCCACACACGTGTCATGCCATCATTAGAACCAAGGCAGGATCTTGACGAGTCAGTTAAGAGTTTGTGACGCCAACGAGTGACCCTCAGTTTTGATATTGATGTTCCATTATTAATCTTTGCCGTCGATGTTTTGGGGAAGTTGGATCCGTTGAAGTGGTATCCTGGACCTTAGACCTTCTGTGTGAAGCATGTTCATCAAGCCAGTTCCTACGGACTAAGGTTGCAACATAAAGGTCTTCACAAGGTGTTGTTACTCTTAGACGACCTGAACGTGGTCTCTATGACATCTGTCCAGTTTGATTGTACAGTGATTTTGTTACAAATTTATGCGGGAGAATCCTGGGACCCACTTGTTCCCAAAACTATGAGTCCAAAATTGAAACATAGGAGTCTTTGTAAGACAACGTTGCTTACACATTGAAAATGTTAGCATCCTGGGACTCACTAAATAATTTATCAATGAGTCCTGAGAAAAAAATGTGAGTCAGGGACTCGGGACTCGCAGGTAACAAAACCCCTGATTGTATCGGGCTTGTATTGCTCTTCAGTCAATACTGCGATGAAATTTAAAGATAATGGCAGCAGCAGTCTTGGTTGCCCCACCCTGTAGCATTCCAACAATTTGAGCCACTTCAATTGGAGTCAAGTGACGTATTGGCATGATTCAAATGTTGAGGACATCAAAGTTGTCAAATTGACGCGCTTTAAGCACATACGGAGCTAACGCCATGTTTGAAATCCGTATATGCGACACATTTTGCATGCATGTTTTGGGGGTGAGTGTGTTCTAATCACGTGATAGCTGTTTTTGGAGACGATAACATTCAGTATTCTTTAAGTGTGTTTAAGCATAGATATGGCTGTCCGAATAACAAATCTGTGCAAAAATTTCCGCGTGTACATAATGTATAAAAAGAATATTGAGAGAATTACTTTTGTTGCCTAACTTTTTGTGAGGAGTATATTTAAAAAAGCTATTTTTATGTTTAAATTTTCGAATGCAAAACTTCCTAATTATATTTGCAATCTGTTTACAAAATCAACAAACTCAAATCTGAGATCAAATACAAATTCAGTCCTAATTGTGCCAAAACCTAGGATTGAATTCTACAGGAAATCAATGGCATACTCAGGTCCCAAAATATGGAATCAACTTCCTTTATATATAAGAAATTCTGATAGTGTTCAAAAGTTTAAGTCATCATTCCTAACATGGTGGAACTCTGGTGGGAAAAGAAATTTCAATATGAATGTTCTCTCTTAGAAAAGTTTACTTCCTTTGTTTATATGTTTGTAATTATCTAAATGTTATAATAGTATAAATAAGTAAATTTACCCTTTTCCCAAACCATAAGATATAAAACCAGTCCAGCTAGAAATGAGTTGCAAAACGTAAAATGTGTGTAATGTAGCAATTGAGATGCTGAAGGGAAAGGAGACCTTGCTGATTGCCATCTCCTTTTCTTTCAGTGTTTTTACAAAATACATGTACTTTTACTGGGAATGTCACAACCAGGACATTTTTTGCTGTTCGTGTCTGGAAAGGGGTTAAGAAAGTCATTATACAGACTGACAGAGACTGGAAATAGCACAGGATATAAACAGGGATAAGGCTACAACTTTGTATTGACTAATCTTTGTTTATTTTCTTTGTCAATAGATCAACTGATGATGTAAGTTGGATCAAATAAATTGACCAGTTAGATAACAAATAAATGCAGATCATGTGCTCAACTATTTACAGATTATGCATACCAAGGCCATACAGCACCTCATGTATGCGGTCTGACCTTGGTCTACATTATCTGCCTATTATGCAAAGTTTCTATTTACACAAATCTTTTAAATTACATTATTTGGAAAATACATGCTAATAGAAAATGAATTGTAAATATAGAAAGTGTTATGGAAAAGACGAAATTACTCCTTTTCCTTCGATCTTTTCTTAAGCTTCTTCTTAAAGACATGAAAAAGATGATCTTAACTCTTTCCCAAACAGGACCTGGTTTTGATGTTCCCGATGGAAGAGGCTTTGTAGGATATTGAGATCAATAAAAGAAAATGCTGATAATCAGTATTGTCTCTTTTTGCCTCAATGTTTCCTTTGCTACATTTTAGGAATATTTTACCTTTATTAACATCCATTTTGTCATCTGGAATAGCTTTTGAATCAGACCACTGTAAAATTTTGGCCTATGGGAAATGATTAAAAGTTAGGGAAGAATATTAAAGGCATAAACATCATCAGATTGTAGGAAACAGGGTTAACCCATTACATCACACTGACGCTTTTTGACACCCTGCAAGACCAATGGTAAAGACAATATTGTGTAGAATGAGGAAGTTGCTTGTCACAGGCAACTTTTTCAATTTCCATAATGTTTTCTATCCAGAAAGACCTATGTTGTAAGATACTGTTCTTCGAAATTGTCAGCTGCACCATCTTTGACAAATCTAAAATTTAGCTGCCTGATAATGGGTTAAAGTCCCCTGAACAAACTGAATCAACTATTTTGTTTCCTTATGTTGTGTGTTTTATTGTAAAATGTGTTTGTATTGTAAATATTGTAAATATTCTAGAGGCTCACAGGGAAGACTGGGTTTATCCCAACTGTGTTGCAGTGTTTATTCTAGGGCGCGGGATTGCGGGAATCCCCCACTTTTCTGAAAAATCCCCCAAATTTTTCATCTGCGAGCGGGACAAATCCCGCAAATTGAAAAACTCTCGGTACTTTGATTTTATATTACCGTAGAAATCAATAGGCCTAAAACAAAATTTGAAGCAAAATCAATTTTAAAGCCTCGGATATCGCTGTAGATGGGTTGAAAAGTATTTAATTTCACTTGAAAATACAAATATACTGCACCATTCATTGTTTTAAGAAAATTATTGGTGTTTACAAAAGCCAGTCTAAGCACTCTATGTATTGGAACAATCATGGCGGACATCGGTGATCTTTTGATATGCCAAAATGTTATTTCTTTTATAAAGATACTATTGTAGTAGATAAAAGGTAAATTTTCATGAGAAATTCTGAACTTGTGAATTGAATATCCTTTCCTTTTGTTAGAATATGTTCTGATACTTTGTTTTGAGACAAAGAAAGGAATTGTTTATGTACATTCGTACCCAACATTGTTCAACCCCAAAGATAAATTAGCATTTTAAAAGTTACCATTTACTGATCAAATTAAACAAAATAATGAATGAATCATTAGAATCAAGTTAGAACAGTAAAAAATGTAATTTATTTATCTTTTTTATGATCATTTATGAATGATTAAGGCTTGATAAATACCATACAAAAATGATTCACTTATTGTCATTTATAGCATGACTATATTTCCCCCACATTATTTCAAAATCCCCCACATTTTTTAAGGATGTGGGGGCAGATCCCCCACTTCATTCAAATCCTAGATTAAACACTGTGTTGCCTCTTTAAATAAAGTCTTTATTATTATTATTATTATTATTATTATTATTATTATTATTATATGCTGACAAATTTAACACAAAAGACATATAAGCCTACGTGATGTTATGGAAAGTTTAAATGGATACTTAAAAAGTTGGTCATTGGATTTTCTTTACCAAGTAAGATCGGTCATAACCTCATTCAAATTTACGATAAATCAACTGGTTAACCCATTACCAGACGGCAAAATTTTAGGCTGTCCCAAATTCAAAGGTGCTGCAGACGAAATTTTGAAGTGAATGAAATATAACTTTTTTATTCTTTTATTGTAGAAAATATTGTGGTAAATGAAGAGATTGCTTGTCACAAGCAATTTCTTCATTTTCCACAATGTTTTCCAAAGCCATTGTATGGTAGGGAGTCAAAAAGAGTCATTGTGTGGTAATGGGTTAATAAAAGTATGAAACTCAATTAAAAAAGATGAAAACAAATGATTGAGTAGGTCAGTTGCTCAGAATATCAATCGGGAAAATAAATCGCTATTTAGGTAAACAATTTAATTCAATTACCGAGAGATGAATTGATTTGTCAATCAACTGTTTCAATCAAAAGTTACTGCTTTCGCAATCGTCTAATAACATCTTCAGGCAAGGACTAATTAACATTCATTGAGACTCAGACTCCACTTACAACGTCTACCGATAATTGATTCTGATTGGCTGTTAGCGGTAACTAACGCCTCGCCTACCACTGCTGTCTACCCGACTTGGGTATCACTTAGATATGGTCATTATCGATTTTTCATGAATGCGAGTTATTAATTGTGGCTGATTGAAGCTTAGGAAGTAGTTAATTGACAGCTTATTATCATAGACAATGACTGTGTACTTGTTGCATACTGCTGATAGGTAATGGGTCACGGATGCGTGCCTTTAAAAAAAGTTGTCTTCCCGTGGAATCCTTTGATAGGATTTTTTGTCGTCCGCTGAGAAAACTTGTCGTCTCAGACGACAGTACTGTCGTTTCCGAGAGCCCTGCTAAAAGACTTGACTCCATCTTTTTACCTTAAATCAATCGCCGATTAAAATGACTGTCAACACTTACTTTTTAGCTCACCTGAGCACAAAGTGCTCAAGGTGAGGTATTGTGATCGGTCGTTGTCCGTCGTCCGTCCGTCCGTCCACAATTTCTTTAAAGATCTTCTTCTCCCAAACCAGTAGACCAATTTTCTTGAAACTTGGCAGGAATGATCCTTGGGTGGAGGGCTTTCAAAGTTGTTAAAAGAATTTGATTCCATCAAAGACTCTGGCTGCCGCGGCATGAGAAAAGGGGAAAATAGCCAACTCTTTTAAAAATCTTCTCTGCCTAACCAGTGGGCCAATATTCTTGAAAGTTCACATGAATGATCCTTGAGTGAAGGGCTTTCAAAGTTGTTAAAAGAATTTGATTTCATCAAAGACTCTGGCTGCCGCGGCATGAGAAAAGCGGAAAATAGCCAAATCTTTTAAAAATCTTCTTCTGCCTAACCAGTCAGCCAATATTCTTGAAATTTCACATGAATGATCTTTGAGTGTAGGGCTTTCAAAGTTGTTAAAAGAGTTTCATTCCATCAAAGACTCTGGCTGCCGCGGCATTAGAAAAGGGGAAAATAGCCAAATATTTTAAAAATCTTCTTCTGCCTAATTAGCAAGCCAATATTCTGGAAACTTCACATGAATGATCCTTGGGTGAAGGGCTTTCAAAGTTGTTAAAAGAATTTGATTCCATCAAAGACTGGCTGCCGCGGCATGAGAAAAGGGGAGAATAGCCAAATCTTTTAAAAACCTTCTGCCTTCAACTAGTTGGCCAATATTCTTGAAACTTCCCATGAATGATCCTTTGGTGAAGGGCTTTCAAAGTTTTTGAGAGACTTTGATTCCATCAAAGCCTTTGACTTCCGTGGCATAAGAAAAGGGGAAAATAGCCAAATCTTTTAAAAATCTTCTGGCTTACAACATGTAGTGGGCCAATATTCACATGAATGATCTTTGGGTGAAGGGCTTTCAAAGTTGTTATAAGAATTTGATTAATATCAAAGCTCTTAGTGCAGTGGCATCAGAAAAAGGGTAAAAGAGCAGTGTTTTTTTTTTTATTTTGGGGGAAGGGGGTCAGGGCCCATAGGTGGGGGAAAATAAGCGCGCGAACGCCAAAAAAGGGGAAAATTCAATACTTGCTTATACTCTCAAATACAGTGTTTAAAATACACTTAACTTGTTTGTACATCATTATGGAACACTAAAACAACAATTTGAACTGTTCAACAATTTATTAATGATCTAATTAAACATTTAATTGTCTGTAAAAAACTTTTTTTTTCATTTTCCACAGTGTTTAACTTTTCTACAGTAAAACACAAAACAGATTTAAATTTCGTGCATTTCACTTGATATTGTTGTATCATAATGCAACAGTGAACTCTTATGAATGCTGTCTCTTAATGGGTTGACAAGTGTTGCAATTTTGCAATAAAATAGACAGTCACCTAGTAAATTTCCTGGCATCATCGACAGGTGTAGATATTTCTTCCATATCATTGATTTTTTTTCGACGATTTCACCATTTCACCATTTAATAGTAGATTATTTCAGTAGCACTTTCGGTTGTGCGACATATTGTGAAACATAGAAGGGGACGTTCGTTTCTCTGGTTGGTACGAACTCCCAGACATGCGGAACATTGTTCGATTGATAGAGAACAGTGTTACGGGACTGAATCCGCTGTAGAGGTGAATGATTTCCCATCAATTTGATAAGAATTTAATTCTATTATGTGATTTCACCACGAAACTACTGTTTATACTTGAAAATACAGGTGCCGTGTTTGGTTCAGTTACATACCGTTCGATTCAATCACTGTCTTGAACAGTGAATCGAGCGCGACCCGCATTGAATGTACTGGTACTCGTTGTATACGACGTTTACAAGGTAGTGGCATAAGAAACGGGAACCAGTCTATATACATGTTTACAGTAAGCAGGGCGCCCAGTAACCTATAAATACCTATATTATCCTATATTTTTGGACCTTACCTATAAAAACCTATAAATTCACCAATTTTGCCCCAAATACCTATAAATACCTATATTGTTGTGTCTTGGCTAAGCAAGTATTATGAAATTATAAATGTTTATGATTTAAAAGTAACCATTAAAGGAATATATTCCATAGATTCAGCCAATTTTAATCTGAAGTGTCAGAGAAAGACAGGTCAAACATTATAATGATAATTATTGTTGAAGAAGCATGTCTGTATGTTTGTCATCTGTTACTGGTATTGACAATTTCATTTAGTGGATAAGTTTCCTTTATGAACGGTAAAGTTCAAAATTTATAATCTTATGTTAGCATTACTAATGGGCAAGTGAATTATAATTGATTTATACACGGAATAATATCATACCTTGAAACATGACAGTTTGGCTTCTAACGTACAAAGCTAAGTGTGACTTCTTGTCCCTAAGTCATCACATATTCTGTACCAGTCTTCTATTTAAGCTGGGAAAAATTGTTAAAGAATAGAGATTGGTACCTTTTTTGGACCTCACTGTTAATTACTTAACACCAAATTTAGGTGAAATATTTTAATTTTCATCTTGCTGTCACAGAGACTGATTGAAATTTGAACATGAAGTTGCTTGTCCCCTTATGAGAAACAGTCAAGATGTTTAATAACATTTATTTTTGGCTCCCACTAGCAAAAGTGCCAAGGGTGATAAATTGGGATTGCTCACCGTTGTCATCCATCTGTGACTGTCCATCTGTCTGTCTGTCTGTCAACAATTACAAAAATCTCTCAATCCATATGGGGTTGCCCTAGAGTCTTGAAATTTTGTATTTTCCATCATCCGGAGGCCCATTACCAAAATATTTAGAATTATTCTGGAATAATGAAAATTGGCCCTACATGTATGTTCTGGGGTACCATATTTCATATATGGACAAAGAAGGACAATGTTCTGCTTCTGAATAATTTGGGCTGTGGCTATGAAACTGGTATGTAAAATTGTCTTACGGCCCTCTACCAAAATACTTATTATTACAAATGTGGTACAATGAAAACTGACCCTATGTTGTGGGGGTATCAGACAGAGAAGTAAATCTTGTACAATCTCATTCTCCATAAATTTTTTGCCTAGGGCTTTGAAACTTGATGTTTAGAATTGTCTCATGGCCATCTACTAATAAGATTAAAATCATAGTGTTACAATGAAAATTGGCCATTTGTATTGGGGTATCAGACTTGATGTAGAGACAAAGGAGTAATTCTTTCTTTTACTCCTGAATCTTGAGACCTAGGGCTTTGAATTTGCTGTGTGGAATCATCTCATGGCCCTCTACCAATATCCTTCAGATTACTTTGGTACATTGAAATTTGGCCCCATGTTGTAGGGTATTAGATGTCATAAGAGACATCTTGAAGTAAATTTTGCACAATCTACTCCTTTACTGTTTGGCATAGGGCTTTGAAATATGGTGTGCAGAAATGTGTAATGGCAGTGCTCTCAATAAGCGGACGTCGACGTATATTACGTCCGATTTTCGCGAAAAAAACGTCCGGAATTTTGAAGTTGGGCGTCTCGCAGACGTCCCAAAAATTTTGCTGACTGCCAAGAATTTAAACCCGGACGTCTGTAAAAAAAATTGTAAAGGGTAAAAATCGATAATCACCCAGTTAAAGCACCCGATAAGCGTGTCGAGAAAATTGCCGGGAGGCGTTTATGGTCCCTAGAAGTGACAAATACACAAGGCATATACCGGTGTAATCAGTCCAGTGTGTATCCAATTATGTATGATTAGCGTAATCGTTTAATTGCTTTGACAGTTATGAATTCGGTAAGTAATCAACCGTCTTTAAATATACTACAGGAGCATCACATTAACTGACGATTTTGATTAATTAGGCATGCAATCAAAGATCGAGGAATGTTGTTATTTTCCAAGCATTTGTGATTAAAGGAGACGAAATAAACGAGTAACTGCAATTAATTCATTCTAAACTTTCTAAGCCCCATGATTTATGGTATCGACGCTCATTGGAAAGAATCATGCAGTGCATTTTGATTTTGGCTAGATCTCGTTTCTTTTCTAATTCATCCTACGATGTCGCTGTCATAACGGAAACATCCGTCTGTTTCAAAATCACCTTAACGCACACGCCGCCTGAGAAAACAAAATCTGAAAATCGGTATCACAAAGCAGTACAAGAAAGATGGTTTGCCATGTTTTCGTGGCTTGAAACTAATGAATCCAAAAACAGGACTTCTTTGCACAATTTGCCGTGAAGCTATAGCCTAATTTTATCAAACAAATTCGCCACAGAGGGCGCAAATATGTATATTTTGAATTTCATAAACTTTTTATTTGACTTCAACAAAACTAGTTTCGAAAATATTGAAGGAAAGCACTGAATGCAGATCTTTATATTTTCTCATTCACCAATATTTTTACTGGTCGCAAATTTCTAAACAAATCGTCGGCTACGTTCTATATACAAATTCTCATTCATTATGTTAATTTATGCAGATTCTTTGTTTGTCAGTAGAACCTAAGTCCATGTCAAAAATCGTATTTAAATCAAATAAAGAAATGTGCATTATTTACCCTCAAAGTGTTTTATATCCATTGACAAAGAAAGTCACTCAATACTTTTGTCCTGTTTCATCTACAGTGTCAGAAATAAACACGAATTCTAAAACAAAATGGTTGTTCAATTAACTCCAACCTTTAACTATCCACGAGATTTAAAAACTGTAATATGATTAATCAGCTGTTGATCTATTTTTAGTACATAAATTTGACTGGGATTTTGTTCTACATTCCAGACAGCCTGTGTGACGTCACGCCACGTCATACACTTTTTTAGGTCAGATTCTCGCCAGTTCATAACAAAGAAACCCTTTCTTCAATTAGCTATTCAGTGAATATGCACCAATCTACGTATATCATCATTTCATATGATTATCTTAACCCATTACCAAACAACAGAATTTTAGAGTGGTCCAAATTGAAAGATCCTGCAGATAAATGAAAATTTCAATTTTTGGTTCTTTTTGGATGAAAAACTTAGTGGAAAATGAAGAAATTGCTTGTCACGAAGAAATTGCTTGTCACAAGCAATTTCTTCATTTTCCACCATGTTTTCCATGGTCATTATTTTGTGGGGAGTCAAAAAGAGTCATTGTGTGGTGATGGGTTAAGGTCATATCTTGCAGATATTATGAAGTAACTATATAAAAGGGTTAAAATCAGACTGCCAAGATGACAAATTAAGACTGGTCAAGCTTGAACTGGATTGCCACAAGGAGAAGAGTTGCAACTTGGAGCAAACAATATAAGTCATATTGAAAAAAGGAAGAGATATATTTGTATTTAACTATTTCTTCTTTTCCTTCATTATTTCATAAAACTTTGAAATCGCGAAAACGCGCTGAAAAATTCCTGATTTTCTGGAAAAATTCCTGAAATTTGGACATGCAAGTCCAAGACTTCCTGAAATTGGTCCTTATTGAGAGCACTGTAATGGCCCCACTTTCAAAGCATTTCACAGTTTTTTTTTGGTTCTATAAAATTAAAAATTTGCCTTATGCTGTATGATATCAGCTATTGACGACTTAACTTTGGTGTGTATTTAATGTCTTCCATCAAAACATTTCAAAGTCTTGTGGTAGTATGAAATTTGACCCAATGTTGTGGGATATTATCAGATTTCATAATTGAGACAAAGAACTAATAAGAAATCTGGGGCAAACTTGCCCTGACAAATTATTTTGTCAGAGACCCTATGTTAGTATTTTACAAGTATCATGGCAGCATCAATCTCTGCCAAAATTCTTCAAATTGCCTTCCTGCAATGAAAATTTGCTGGAAGTTGTGAGTGGGGTGAAACTGAAGATATCATTAAATCATCTCCTCAAAGCCACAATGTTGTCTAAGGTGAGCGATATATGACCTTGGCTTTCAGTTCCTTATATGTTTATTGTATTATATGAAACACTGCTACTGAATATCCAGGACAGAAAGTAATAGGTAATGGCTTCATTGTCTGTTTCCCCTTTTATCCTAAAGAGAGAGATGGAAGTTGGTGGTGGAATGTATAAAGTAGTCTTTTCTTCGTAGTAAAGGCAACCTATATTATCCTATATTTCTGGCTAATAGATACCTATATTTTTGGGACATACCTATATTTTTGACACCGAAAGTCACTGGGCACCCTGAGTAAGTCGTTAAAGGTAAATAAAAACAGAGTTTACTGAATTGAGAGACGCCTAGAACTTACGCTAGGCTTAATTATAATTTTATTTTTATTTTTTGCAATGGTGAAAATTAGTCCGAGGAGGGGAAATCTGTTCCAAAATTGGGGAAAAAAGGATATTCCACGGAGAGGGGAAAGGGGCCGAATAACGCCCGTTTTTTTGGAAAAAAAAAACACTGAAGAGCAAACACTTTTGAAAAGGCTGAATTTTGTTTCATTCTTTTGAAAAACTAAGGAAAAGGGGCTTTATTGCAAAATTCTTAATTTGCTGCTATACAGGTCAAAATGTTTATTTCAACAAGGCAAGAAATTTCAGGTGAGCGATCTAGGGCCATCATGGCCCTCTTGTTGTTTAATTCGAAAGATAGATTGGCTGTCTAAACGGTTGAGTAAGCACATAAGTTTAATATGTACAACTGACAGTGATGTAATTAATCGCGAGGCGGCATGACAGAAAGAGACAACGCGTCCGTGTTAAAACCATCTAACATCAGTGTATTTACTTGGTAGATAGCGTTTTCTTTTCATCGCTTATCCCTTTTCCCGCGCTTGCTGGCACGCGCAAATTTTATAAACAAATCGTAGTAAAGCATAACCTTATTTGGATGTGGAAAAAATCACATGATTATATTGAAACTGGAATGACTACGTGACGTCATCAAATGATTGTGTTTTCGGCGTTTTTGGTCTCACTCAAATCATCGCATATATACACAGATTTATTATAGAGGTTTCCTTGACTCGGATTAGGAGTTATGGAATTTTATTTATTGCCGATGGTAATTAAATAGATCTGCCTACTATTGTGATTGGGATCCTCAATCGAATTGGGAATTTTTTTCCAGACTTTGGGAAAAATTGGTCACTTTTTGGCATTGGGAACGGGTCCGTTTTACGGACCCGTTCAAAGAAGGAAAAAAACGCTGCTGTTACATTATTTGCAACTAGGTATTGGTTTATCAATACTCTAGGTTTCGGTTACATTATTGCAAATAGCTGGGCCCCTTCAATAAATCAATTATTTTGTATTTCAGAAACCTATGATGATGCGGTGGAAGAGCGCGTCATCAATGAAGAATACAAGATCTGGAAGAAAAACACACCATTTCTGTATGATCTGGTGATGACACATGCCCTAGAATGGCCCAGTCTCACAGCACAGTGGCTCCCAGATGTCACAAGGTGAGATGGTAACGGACTGCACTGCAGCACGATTTCTTCTTCTTTTGTTAGAAGAAGGTGAGATCGTAAAATTGGACTGATCAAGCTGGTTTGAAGGCTGCTGCAGAGGACAAAATAGATATTGGAAAGAAAGGATTTGTACAAAATAGCGATGAAAATATTGAGACAAAAGCAGGAAATGCTGATTATCGGTATTTTCTTCTTTTGTCTCAAATGTTTTCTCAAGCCATTACAATAAGGGATTAAAGGGATGCAGGGTTTTCCCGGACGCAGGATATTGCGTCCTAGACTCTTAAAATTGGGTTCAGGACTCTTAAAAATATATTATGTGCGTCCCATGGGACTCCCAAATAAAAGTACAAGTACTAGCTTACTTGAAGTGCTATGATCGTGTAGTTTACCGAAACTACACCTGCTTACATTCATGTAGGAATTTTTAAGCAGACATTATGTGCATGACATCAAACACATTCTTGACAGACGCTTGCATAAGGTTCCATTTTTATTACTCACAATAAGAAATACTCCTATAGGCGGGGGGGGGGGGTTAGAAGGGATTTGTTCCCAAATTGTTTTGTACTTTTCTGTGACTTTTCCTAATTTTTACCAGATTTGATAAAATCAAGACTACAGTACTTCCAGATGGGAGAAAGTGTTATACGAAAATCCAAACATATTCCTGTTTTCTGGGTAGCATTGGAACTCTGGATCATCAAATTCCAGTCCTAAGTGTTCTTCGTAAATTACATTTATAAATCAAATCTGATTTTGATATCATTCAGAATGATTCCACCATTTTGGTCAATAGAAACCCTATGACAGGCTGGATGCCTATATTTTGTTAAACATACAAAGCCAAATACTAATAATGGGTCTGAGTTTGCTGCAGTCTTTTTAAATATGGCCAATAATTGGTGTTCATATTTAACTGATTTTCTAAGAAAGGACTCTTAAAATTAACACAAGGACTCTCAAAAATCATAGCTGAGGGTCCCAAGGACTCCTTCTTTACAAGATTCATGGAAAACCCTGGGGATGTCAAAACTAGGTTAAAATTTTCCAGTTTACAAATTCTTTTAACATGCTTAAATTAAGCCTAATATTCAGGGTCCAACATTAACTTTTTGGCTACCAGACAGTCGGGCTTGTTGCTGCCAGATGCTGCTAGCCCTGACCAAACATGCACTGGTCCTGACCAAATATTTGGATAATAGGGAAAACTTGTACACAACAATAATCCTTTCATAAGCTAAAGACAAGTTTTGAATAAAAAAAAGAATGGAAATTTGAATGGCCCATGTTCTTGTTGTGTCACATATCCTGTGTTTTCATTATGGTAATAGTGACTTTGATTTGAAATTAGGCTGACCAGTTGGTCTTGCATCTTGGGGATCTAACTAGCCCTGACCAAGCAGCAGGCAGTTAATGTCTGTCGGGCACAGGTTAATGTTGAACCCTGATATTGACTCTTCCTCAATCTAGACCTGTTTTGATGATGTCTCAAATACAAAATACTTTGAGAAACATCGAGCCAAAAGAAGAAAATGTCCATTTAAAAGCAGCACTTTCTACTTTTGCTTCAATATTTTCTCTGCATGCTACAAGCCTACAATCTATCATATATAAATTCTATCTTTCAATTTCCAATTGGCCATCAGGGGCGTCTTTTTATTATATGCCTGAAGGGTTTTGTTATGTAATAGCCCTGGTCATCCGTCCGTCTGTCCGTCCCTTAGCAATTTCTTGTGTGCGCAACAGTTCCTCCTCCTACAGTTTTGATCGGAATATGATATAAATTGCCACAGTGAATCTCCATGGTGCTTTGCTTACGGAATGCAATGTTCAAACAGTTAGTGAAACATTCCATCTTGAAAAATCCTGACCCCATCTTATTTGTAGCTCTGCCTCATTCCATTATTTATCAATTTCAATAGGAAACGATTTTCTCCAGTTTATCGTGACGTGAATTCAGACAAACAAATAGTCTTTCGTGGGTGTTGTTATAAAACCTCGTAACTACGGCTTGGTTCAAGCCGTAGTTACGAGATTTTAAAACAACACAGACAGTTTATCAAAACATAACTATTAACAGTAAATCCAATCTATTTTTAGCACAAAATTCTTTGCTATTTCAGGCCAGAAGGCAAAGACTACTCTCTTCACAGATTAATACTTGGAACACACACGTAAGTATGGTGTCCGGGAGATCAAGGGGTAGATGCTAGTTTTACTAAGTTAACTAACTAATAGTCTTTAACCCATTCCCACTCAGTGACACTTTTTGACACCCCTCAAAAACTTGCATGGCAAAACATTGTGGGAAAACGAAGAAGGGATTTTAGTAGAGCTTATTCTAAAATTGGTAGCATTAAAATGATAAAACTGGTTAACAAGCATTAAAATGATAAAACTTGTTAACAAATGCAAACAATAAATTCATACCCTTGACAAAACTTCATAAAAGACAAAGTGGTTAAAGGTCAGCTATGCTATATCTTAATTTTTATTGCGTAAAAAGTAGTTAAAAACAACATTTTTCACGATGTTTGGGTCATCAAAGGGGTAGATGCTATTATACTAAGTGAAAGTCATTAACCCATCACCGAACAACAAAATTTTATACTGGTCCAAATTCTAAGATGCGACAGACAACAATTTCAAGAGAAAGAAATTTTACATTTTCTTGTTGTTATAGGTAGAAAACATTGTGGGAAATGAAGAAATTCATTGTCACAAGCAATTTCTTCATTTTCCTCACTGTTTTCCAAAGCTATTTTCTTGTGGGGATTCAGAAAGGGTCACTGTGTGGTAATGGGTTAAACCATTCCTTTAATGCTTTGCTGCCTCTTCTAGAAACGTTAACTTTGCACATGAAAACTTTGTGGAAAAGGGAAAACATTGTGGAAAATGTTAAATGTGGAACAGTATCCACAATGTTTTCCATCTGCATGTCTGTCATTCAGAAACCTAGACTTTGACCATTTTGAGGGCTTTTGTGTGTTTCACAAACACATCTTGTTACAATTTTATCAACTTGAAATTGTCATCTACAACTAGTGGGGGAGCTTAAGTCCAAAAAGTGGCAGAATACTTCACTTTGTGATACAAGCACCAAATTTGGCACAAATGTTGCTCAGAGGGTACTCTTTTCAAAACAAATGGTATCCACGATGAAAAACCAATATGGCGGCCATTTTTCCAAGATGGCCGCCATCTCTTGAGGTAAAAAAATCAGAAAAAATATTTCATTTGGAGATAAAAGCACCAAATTTGGCACAAATGTTCCCCAGAATATACTCTTTTCAATATATATGGTATCCACCATGACAAACCAACATGGCTGCCAAATTCTTAAATGGCCGCCATCTCTATATTTAAAGAAATCAAGAAACCCCTTCTTTTTGAAGATACAAGCACCAAGTTAAGCTCACATGTTCATAAAACTATACTATTTTCAAAACATATGGTATCCACCTTAAATATCCAACATGGCTGCCATTTTCCAGAATGGCCGCCATCTTCATAGAAGAAAAAAATCTGAAAAAATCCTTATCTTTGAGATACAATCACCAAATTTGATATAGATGTTTCATAGAGTGAACTGTTTTCAAAAAGCAAGATATCCATAGTGAAATCAACCTTGTGGCCATTTCCCAAGATGGCCGCCATTTCTACACTCAAAATATTGGAAAATGCTTCTTTCTGTGATATAAGCACTAAATTTGGCACACATGTTCCCAAGAGTGTACCATTTTCAAAAATAATGGTATCCACTGTGAAAACACAACAACATGGCTGTCATTATCAAAGGTGGCTGCCATCTATATATAGATCTTAATATGGGTAAAAACATTTTCGATGTGAAAAACAGATTTTTTACACAAACGTTTTTTAGCTCACCTGAGCACGAAGTGCTCAAGGTGAGCTATTGTGGTCGCTTTTTGTCCGTCGGCGTCCGTCTGTCCGTCCGTCTGTCTGTCCGTCCGTCCGTCCGTCCATCTGTTCACATTTTGTTGTTACCACTCTAGCACCCACAAATATTGACCAATCTTAACCAAACTTAGTCAAAACATTTATGACCATAAGTTCTCAGATGAGTTCGATTTTGAGTCAGATCGGACCAGGAAGTCTGGAGTTACGTGCCCTTGAACGTCAAAAATGGCTAGTTTTGACTTTGTTACCACTCTAACATCTACAAATATTGACCAATCTTAACCAAACTTGGTCAACATATGGATGACCATAAGTTCTCGGATGACTTCGATTTTGAGTCAGATCGGACCAGGAAGTCTGGAGTTATGTGCCCTTGAACGTCAAAAATGGCTAGTTTTGATTTTGTTACCACTCTAGCATCTACAAATATTAACCAATCATAATCAAACTTGGTCAAAATATGTATGACCATAAGTTCTTGGATGAGTTTGATTTTGAGTCAGATCGAACTAGAAAGTCCGGAGTTATGTGCCCTTGAACATCAAAAATGGCTAGTTTTGACTTCGTTACCACTCTATCATCTACAAATATTGACCGATCAAAACAAAACTTTGCAACAATGTTGGTAACTATAAGTTCTCAGACGAGTTCGATTTTGAGTCAGATCGGACCAGGAAGTCCGGAGTTATGTGCCCTTGAACGTCCAAAATGGCTAGTTTTGACTTTGTTACCACTCTAGCATCTACAAATATTGACCGATCAAAACAAAACTTTGCCACAATGTTGGTAACTATAAGTTCTCAGATGAGTTTAATTTTTTGTCAGATCGGACATGGAAATCTGGAGTTATGTGCCCTTAAACGTCAAAAATGGCTAGTTTTGACTTTGTTACCACTCTAGCATCTACAAATATTGACCGATCAAGACAAAACTTTGCCACAATGTTGGTAACCATAAGATCTTGGATGACTTCGATTTTCAGTGTGATTGAAGTAGGAAGTCTGGAGTTATGTGCCCTTGAATTTGACAAAATTGCTGTTTTCGACTTTGTTTACACTGTAGTATCTACATTTATTGACTAATCAAGACAAAACTTGGCCACAATGTTGGTGGCCATAAGATCCTGGATGAGTGAAACTTTCAGCTTGATTTGACTAGAGTTATTGGCCCTTGAATTTCACAAAATTACATTTTTCGACTTTATTTTCACTCTAACAATATATTGACCAATCAAAAAAAAATTGGACATAATGTTGATGAGAATACTTTTATTAGAACAGAGTTATGTGCTCTTGACTGTGTTGTTTTCTTCCACTTTGTTTTCACTGTAACAGCCACAAATATTGATCATTAAAGATTATGAAAGCAGTTTTCAGCTGGATCATAATCTCACATCTTAAATTATGTGCTCTTGAACTTAATACAACATTGTGACTTTCTTTCTATATAGGTTCAGGTGAGCGATTAAGGACCATCATGGTCCTCTTGTTTTGTGGAGTAGATGTTCTTTGTAAAATATGTTATCATACGTGAGGTATCGGAATTTGCTTCCATTTTTTTTCAAAATGGCTTTAGTATGTATATACATCTAGATAATCTAGTTTTCAATTCGCCTTACTTCAACATTCATTTTGACATTAATTACAACATATTTCTTCAAAAATTCATGTATAACCTGACTTTGATAACATTTGCAAAGCAGTTGTAACGTTTAGTTTGGGTTATGTCAGTAAGTTTTTTACTATTGGTTATGTTTGTGTTTTGAGAGGATTGTAACTAAATGTGCTACCATTTTGTTTTTTGCAATGCGCATAAAAGTTTCTGCATGTTAATAGCGCGGTCCTATGTTCATGGAATAATATCCTTGTAGGTGAAGACAAAACAGCTGACATTTCAATAGGCCTATATGGTGGCCATTTCGATTATCATCTTTACAAGTATTAAACTATAATTCAATATAACCAAATTTATAGTGTTCAATCCTACTTAAATTTTCGTTGAAACATCAAGAAGTAATCTCTTAACAAGCTTTATCATTGTAAAAAGTTTGCTTCCCACCAAAATAGTTGTCTTAGTATAAAATTAAAGACATGGGTTCTTCATGGCCAATGACAAATCATAAACTACAAACTATGAAATACAAAATTTAGATTGCTTCTGCAATATAAAGGAAGTAACTTATTCGTTCTACCCGTAGAACATGCATTCTTCAAAATGCATGGTATCGACCTGGAAAGTCAAAACACCTTGTTGATTTCAAATAAGTCCACATGTACAAAAGTCAAAATAGTGGTCTTTGATTTTGTCATGCAAGCCCCAATTTCGCACAAATGTTTCTTAGATTATATTTTCTTCAAAATACCGTTCATAGTATAGATCTGCCATGAAACTTTAACAAAGCTGCTGCAAAATTTGTGAGATAACTGTATACAATTTTTAAAGGTTCAAATATTTGAAAGATCTACAAAATGATCCCAATGACACTAACTTGCAGCTTAATATTTTAAAAGTTGTTGATACATAATTATGGCTTTATTTGTATTAAATCGTCAATTACAAAATAAAAGAATGTTTTTTTAAAGTGGTAGCCAAATAGTTCTTTAACACACCATGGTGAAAATTTTGACCAAGACAATTTCACAAGAACAGCAATACAGACAAAATTGTTTGGTTAACAGTGAACTCTAGTTAGTCCGTCAAATTTGGAAATTATTTTGTTATTGAGCACAAGAACAATTTTGCTATAAATTGTCATGGTCTTTATCAAGTTATGACAAAAATATGGCTACCATATGTAAGATATCATATTTCACAAAGAATAACTGATCGACAAAAACTTGAAAAAAAATGATGCTTATAACATAGGAAATTATTTTGACCCATGTGTGATCTACAGAGATGGCAGTCATCTTGGAAAATGGCAGCTATGAGGTTGTTTTATCTTGGTGGAAATCATTATGTCTGAAAATGGTATAGGCTACTCTGAGAAACATGAGTGCCAAATTTGGTGCTTATATCACAGAAAGAAATATTTTCCAATATTTTGAGTGTAGAAATGGCGGCCATCTTGGGAAATGGCCACAAGGTTTATTTCACCTATGGAAATCTTGCTTTTTGAAAACAGTTCACTCTAAGAAACATCTGTGTCAAATTTGGTGATTGTATCTCAAAGACAAGGATTTTTTCAGATTTTTTTCTTCTATGAAGATGGCTGCCATTCTGGAAAATGGCAGCCATGTTGGATTTTTAAGGTGGATACCATATGTTTTGAAAATAGTGTACTTTTATGAACATATGTGCTTAATTTTGTGCTTGTATCTTCAAAAAGAAGGATTTTCTTGATTTTCTTTACATATTGGGATGGCGGCCATCTTAGAAATTGGCAGCCATGTTGGTTTGTCATGGTGGATACCATATATATTGAAAAGAATATATTCTGGGGAACATTTGTGCCAAATTTGGTGCTTGTGTCTCGAAATGAAATATTTTTTCTTATTTTTTTACCCCAAGAGATGGCGGCCATCTTGGAAAAATGGCCGCCATATTGGTTTTTCATCGTGGATACCATTTGTTTTGAAAAGAGTACCCTCTGAGCAACATTTGTGCCAAATTTGGTGCTTGTATCACGAAGTGAAGTATTTTGGGATAAGCTCCCCCACTAAACACCTTTTCAATTGGAACATTCCAAACTTTTGCTGTCTGGTAATGGAATGAATAAACCATCCGGTGAAATAGTGACTATTTGTTCCACTAGAATTGTTCTACTAGACCAGTTGCAGTTAATTATTAATCAATTTCCAGATGGAAAAATTTTCAGCTGGTCAAAATCCAAAGATGCTGCAGATGACATGTGAAGTGAATGAAATTTTACACTCTGCAGTGGTAGAAAACATTGTGGAAAGTTAAGAAATAGCATCCACATCCGGATGTTCATTACCTTGTCATACCTTAATACAAACTATCCCATACTGTTCTTTTGATTCCATTCAAATAGTTCTTTATTTATGTTTCATTCATTTATCCTTGTTTAAATTGTGATCAGCCATATATTATAAAAGTTATTTATTGCAAATTGCTGATAGGATAAAGACCTTAACATAATTAATTAAATCAAATTAATTAATTAATCAAATTAATTTCATTAAGTGACAGTCTGAGTTCAGATAGAAAAGCACTGAATGAAATTGGTGAAATATTATAACTATAGATCTTCTATTCTTCCTTAGACTTTCTCTATGTGTGATTTCTTCATTCAATTTGTTATGGTTTTCTCGGTTTCATTTTCTAACTCGCTAAAAATATTCTTCACACTTTCTAAAATTGTAAATAATGACGTTTATTTTATAGTAATGGTAGTTTGATTTAAAAAAAAAGTTCTATTCTAAAGTAAATCTTTTTCAAGTTTCTTCTTTAGTAAACATTTTTGATTCCCATATTTTGTTTCTTTTTGAATTGTGTGTTAATCCTTTCATTAACAGCAAAATATCAGGGTGGTCAAATTGAAAGTTGAAGCAAAAGGATAAAATGCTGATTATAAAATCATTCTTTAATGCTTTTTGGTGGATTATCAGGAAATAACGGTAGATTATCATTTTGATAAATTCACCACCTATCCAGTGAAATTACCAAAAACTTGTGCCCCGCTTTCGCTCATTTCACCCTATCTGACGTTATCTTAGCCGGGCCAAATTAGTGACGTCACCATAAGCGTTGCATAGCAGTCATGTGCATAATGACGCGCTTTAAAAAAATCTGACAAAAATTTTGCATTTTGTCTAATTTTTGCATTATAGAAATTGAATAATTGTTATTTTTCGAGTAAGATAGATTTATATTTCGTTTCGTGAATAACGACAGCTACATTTTCACTCGTGACATGGCCACTCTTGAAAATAAAGCTTTTGTTGTTAAAACAGTAGTTTCACTATAATATGGCAAGAATAGGATCCTGGCTGTAAGGAAAAGCTTGTAATTTTATGATAAATAATTAACCCATTCCCACAAAGTGACTCCTTTTGACTCCCCACAAGATAACGGCTTTGGAAAGCATCGTGGAAAATGAAGAAATAGCTTGTGACAAGCAATTTCTTCATTTCCCACAATGTTTTCTACACCAAAAACGTTGAAATTTCATTCATTTGAAAGTATCGTCTGCAATATCTTTGAATTTGGACCGACGCAAAATTGTGTCGTTTGGTAATGGGTTAACCCATCCCCATGTAATGATACTTTTTAGACACCCCACAGGATAAAAATGTTGGAAAACAATGTGTAAACTAAAATAGAGAAATGGCTTGTGAAAAGCAATTTTTCCATATTATTACAATGTTTTCTACTCCGAAAGACCCAACAAATTTAAAATTTCGTTCATGTGAAATTGTCGTGTACAACATCTTTGAGTAAGGACAAGTCTAAGATTTTGCCGTGTGGTAATGGGTTAATCTGTTGGGGTAGAAAGTATAGCAGGATGATACTTCCCCTCATATAATTGTTATTTCTTAACATCCATCTTTTTTTCCTTTTCCAGTTTTGTTTTCTTATTATGTTTCTTCACTAATGATAATTTATGAAAACATAATTTATCCTTTTACATGTGTATATTGCGCATTTTTCAAAACTTTTTTACGATTGTATATATGTATTTCAATCAGGATAACGTTGATTTTACAAAACGACTTGACAAATGAACATTCACCGTTAATTATTCTTTAAGTTTTTTAAGTATCCAAAAATGCTTAAGCTCATTGGTTTTCACTAGATCTATTTCAAGATAATAATTAAATGAAAGCTTATGCAATCTATACTGCAGTTTGTCAATATGAATGATAAAACGAAAAATGTTGATGGAATACGAGAGGATAGTGATTATCGCTGTTTTCTTCTCTTTTTCTCTCAATGTTTTTTTTATTTCTTGTGTATTTTCCATTTAACAAAGTTTAAACATATCATAATACGTTCATAATATGTAAATTAAATACATGTTTAAAAATTCATTAGCCATAAAAGTGTTTGTAAAGATGTGTAGTATACTGATGTAAACTATTTGGTAAATAAAGTTTGAAAAAAAAAAAAAAAAAAAAAAAAAATCTTTTTTGAAAGGCTTCAATCAAAATTTGAATAAAGAAAAACTAAAGAAAATAAAGAAAATACGATCATATTGTAATACTAATAGTACAAGAGATTGTTTGTAATTGTTGTAGACTAAACTGTGTGAATGTTGATATTGGAGATGGGTAAAACAATGCATGTTTTCAACTTTTCAACTAACCAAAATATCACATGAACTGTTGTTTAACTAACTTATTGTGTTTAAGTTTAAAGTCTGTATCAATGACTGAATCATACTTTACTGTAACCAACTGAAGACTTTTACCAAGTCAGCTGTTTACACTAATGTCTTGGTGCTTCTGGCAGCCACTGGACATGGCTTTCTACCCTTATGTGTGCCCATTTTATGCACCTGGGTGAAGAGGTGCAATATGGCGTAAATGGCATTGGAAGCTAGGACCCTTCAGTGGAGAACCCTGGTATGTCCAAACATCAGATCATGGCATCCCAGATTCTGTAAGACAATCCTTACAGATGGTTGTTGCTAAGATCATGCCACTTGCCCAAAAGATTTGCCATTCATACATTAGTGAATGTGAATCAGTGTTTGGCTAGCTTGGATAACATCACTGGAAAGATAAATTGTTTTCAAATGTCAAAACAAGCTGTACAGAATTTGTTACAATCTTTTCCTTATATTTTAGTAATGAAATGACTAGCAGTTTTAAGAAAATCTGTCCCCCAGATTAACATGTTTTTGCTCAAAATTTTATAAGATTTATTCTATGCATCACATTCTTCATCAAACTCTTATTCACATAATGAGAGTAAGAGTTACCTGTGCATTGTATGTACATTTACACATGCATTATGTTCAACCCAACTTACTATGTGAAAAATTATTGGGTATATGAATTCATTCAGGCTTACAGAAGGGTTAACTCTTTAAAATGTCTAATACCGGTAGATGTTAGATAAATAATTCATTGTGTAGGTAAAGGATTAATTTGATACTTGCCATAACCACTGTATATTTGATGTATATTGAGACTGTAAACATGAGGGGGCGTATCTTGTTGCTATACTTTCAGTGTGACCATCCCCAACTCCTCGACTCTGAACCGTGCAGACGAACAAAACCACCTCCTTATAGCCAGTGTCCAGCTGCCAAATGATAATGCACAATTTGACGCTTCACATTACGATACCGAAAAAGGAGGTAATTCTCTACATTCACGGTTTATAATCATGTGACTCAGAATCTCAGATAATCTTCAATATCTTTTTAGCGAGCCGGGACTTTATGTCCGGGGAGCTAATGTCACAGCCCTATTGTCGGCGTCCCGTCCCGCCTTCACTTGAAAAACTTTAACCTGGTCTATATCTCAGGCACTATTAGAGATACAGCCTTGATATTTCATACATGGATACATCTCGACAAGACCTTTCATTTGGGACCATGACCTTTGACCTAGTGACCTTGACCTTGTAGTTCGACCTACTTTTAAAAAAATAGCTGTTTTTGTGACAAGCTCCCATATAGGCGAGCTACGTTGTCCGCGGACAACAGTTACTCTTGTTTAATACTTGACCAATTTGAATTCGGCTTGACGCAGAGAAGGCAGGAAAGTGCCAGGAATTAGCTGGACGTGTTGGATTTTTGAAAAATCAATGGATAAAAAAGTTATTGAAGATAAACCAAAATTTTGGTTTATCTTCAATAACTTTTTTATCAGTTAATTTTTCAAAAATCAACTACGTCCATCTAATGTGTGACTTCTGTCCACATTCTCTGCTTCAAACGGAATTCAAATTGGTCAAGTATTAATGAAGATATTTAAGATTATCGGAAATTCTGAGTCACGTGATTATACACCGTGACATTTTACATTTGTGACCCATCATGCTAAAACGAACCTAATGGGAAGTCCAAAAAAACAAATTTGGAGAAATGGATCAAACTCAACAGAAGTCAACCTTAACCCATTACCAAACAATAAATTTTTAGGGTGGTCCAAATTGAAAGATCTTGCAGACGACAATATCAAGTGAATTAAATTTTTGCTTTTTGAGTCTTTTTGGATGGAAAACATTGTGGGAAATGAAGAAATTGCTTGTCACAAGCAATTTCTTCATTTTCCAGTGTTTTCCAAAGCCTTTATCTTGAAGGGCGTCAAAAAATGTCAATGTGTGGGAAAGGGTTAATTGCCAGTATTATGTATTTAAACATAGAGGACTGTGCAGACTGACTAGGCTCTATACTTTTAACACTTCCTATCAGGTCCCTTTTACCTTGACAGGTCACATTTATGAAAGAGGGTTTTGTGCAAAATAATTGTAGGAGTAAATAGGTAAAAATCGTCGGTGTAAATACAAAACCTCGTATGTTGATTGTTGCGATTTTCAAAGTCAAATATTGTATGCCCAGTTAAACAATTCTTGCAGGTTTTGAGGTATTTTTACTAATCAGTATTAATGACACATTATTTTTGAACAATATGTCGAAATTTTAAGTAAACCCTTTCAGTTTGGGAAAAGTTATTACACTTTTTCCCGTCCCCTTTAAAAATTTTCCAAAAACGAGATACGAGGTTTTGCATTTACAACGACAAAATGATTGTGTCCTTGTTTGAGTGATATGCTGATAATCTTGAGATTTTCGGCAGGTCCGAGGAACAAAATCATTTGTTGATAGCAAGTGTACAACTTCCTAATGATTACACACAGTTTGATGCTTCACATTATGATGGAGAAAAAGGGGGTAAGTCTTGATACTTTGCTGCAGAGTTATTGCCCTTTGAGCTCTAAACAGTTTTGATCCTTGGCTGCTGCAAACAACCTATCAGAGATTTTTCTCCCTCCAATGGTTAACTAATTATCCCCCGCCGATGAAATCATCGGGGGGATATTGTTTTTGCCATGTCCGTCCGTCCGTCCAACATTCGTTTCCGCGCTATTTCTTGAAAACTATAAACCGGATTTCAATGAAACTTGGCACACACAGCTTCACTACAAAGAGGACATGAGCATATTGTCGGGGTTACCCGGTTTGACCGTCTAATTCAGAGTTACTGCCCCTGACTGTTTAAGCCATATACATACAGTGATATTTGTTTCCATGCTATTTCTTGAAAACTATAGACCGGATTTCAATGAAATTTGGCACACAGCTTCACTACAAAGAGGACATGCGCATATCGTCGGGGTTACTCGGTTCAACCGCCGAATTTAGAGTTACTGCCCCTGACTGTTTAAGCCATATACATACAGAGTGATATTCGTTGTCGCGCTATTTCTTGAAAACTATAGACCGGATTTCAATGAAACTTGGCACACAGCTTCACTACAGAGAGGACATGCGCATATCGTCGGGGTTACCCGGTTCGATCGTCAAAATCAGAGTTACTGCCCCTGACTGTTAAAGCCATATACATACAGAGTGATATTCGTTTCCGCGCTATTTCTTGAAAACTATAGACCGGATTTCAATGAAACTTGGCACACAGCTTCACTACAAAGAGGACATGGTCATGTCGTCGGGGTTACCCGGTTAGACCGTCAAATTTAGAGTTACTGCCCCTGACTGTTTAAGCCATATACATACAGAGTGATATTCGTTTCCGCGCTATTTCTTGAAAACTATAGACCGGATTTCAATGAAACTTGGCACACAGCATCACTACAAAGAGGACATGCGCATATCGTCGGGGTTACCCAGTTCAACTGTCGAATTTAGAGTTACTGTCCCTGACTGTTTAAGCCATATACATACAGAGTGATATTCGTTTCCGCTCTATTTCTTGAAAACTATAGACCGGATTTTAATGAAACTTGGCACACAGCTTCACTACAAAGAGGACATGGGCATATCGTCGGGGTTACCCGGTTCAACTGTCGAATTTAGAGTTACTGCCCCTGAATGTTTAAGCCATATACTGTATGTGTAGAAATATTCGCGGGCTTCTAATTTTCGCTATATTCGCCCTAGACCATCGGCCCGCGAATTCATGATTGCGCAAATATTTGTACTCCCAATTCTTCCTTAAAAGTTCAATTTTCGCGCAAGTTGAAATGTATGTTTATTGTAAACATTACATGAATATACATTCAGTTCGTACATGTATATGTTTTATTGACTAAATATGTTGAATAAAAAAGGTGACAAGATACATGAATCAAAACTGATTGAACAATAAAACTGAGAAAAACCATTTAACACTTTGTCGGACAATGTATGGTTTGGCATTGTTTGGTTTGAAATACATGTTACAAATCCTTTATTAGAATGCATAAAGAAAATAATTAGTAATAATTAATCCAACTCCCGAATAATCCTACTCCCGACTGTTTAAGATACTGCAAATAAGAAAAAGTATTTACCCAGCACCTACATTCATTTTACTGGGCGCGAAATTAAGAATTCTTATTTTGTCTCTCCGCGAATTCAAAGTTGCGCGAACATTTGTGAAACTCGAAATTGGGACCCTACCGTGAAAATTTTGCTTCGTGAAAATATCTACACATACAGTATATACAGTGATATTCATTTCCGCGCTATTTCTTGAAAACTATAGACCGGATTTCAATGAAACTTGGCACACAGCTTCACTATAAAGAGGACATGCGCATATCGTCGGAGTTACCCGGTTCGATCGCCAAAGGACCTCTACGGATAAGGCGAGAATTCTCCCTAAAAGGCTCAGCTCGATGGGTCAATTCTCAAAACTAACAAATTGAGAAACAAAATTAAGCTTTATGGTTAGGTAGACAAATAAAGGAAATAAACACCGATTTTTATGTCATTTTAAAAGTTCTATAGGTGCAGATAACTCTTGATTTTAGCACCCACCTAAATGGTTTCGTTTTCCTACACTACCGGTATTCAAAGAGGTAAAATGAAGATTCTTTTATTTTTATTTGCAATTTATTTTCTACATTTACAGGGATAAATGGTGTTGACATCATATGGCAGCTTTGGTTTTGTCCGTATTGCGCATGCGCACCATTGAAACAACTTTAAACGCGCACTTTCCCACCAAAAACCGAGGCATACCTACCTTCCCAAGGCTGGCTAACATCATTCCCCCCCCCCCCCCCCCTTGACCCAGCTTCCCATTGACATATGTTGTGTAACTGGATCATAGGCTTCCTTGGTAAAAAGGATTTGCTGTGTCACGGGGGGAGGGGGGGGGGGGTTGAGGTGGGTGTTGGGGGGGGGGGAACGTATTTTTATACTAAAAATAGTACTCATATACCATATGCCATAATTTTTGCGGGAAGATTTCGCCTTTAAACTCGTTTCAATGATGCTCATTAAGGACAAATCGAAAAATGGTTTATGATTTCAACACCAATTGTCCTTACGTTTACAGAAAATTTTTTGCTTATAAAACTAAAGAAAACTTAAATCTGGTTTAATGAATAACGGTGGGGTAAGAAAATGTAATTTTGGGGGTAGGTACAGAAACCAAAAGTTATCTGTACCTGTCGAATCGTTTTGATCGTACAAAATCAGTTTTCATATGATATAGATACATATCTAACAATACAGTTTGAAATAATAATCAATTTGCATGTTTTGAAAAATGACTTTTCCATTTGAGCCTTTTAGGGAGATTTCTCGCCTTATCCGTAGAGGTCCTTTAGAGTTACAGCCCCTGACTGTTTAAGCCATATACATACAGTGATACTCGTTTCTGCGTTATTTCTTAAAAACTATAGACCAGATTTCAATGAAACTTTGTGCACAGCTTCACGACATGCGCATATCCTCGGGGTTACCTGGTTCGACCATTGAATTCAGAGTTACTGCCCCTGACTGTTGAAGCCATATACATACAGAGTGATGTTCGTTCTGTTGAAGCCATATACATACAGAGTGATATTCATTTCCGCGCTACTCCATTGACAATGAAAATATGTTCGGCGGGGGATATCAATTCAACAAATTTGCTTGTTGTAAACTGATGTGGGTGAGCAGATGGGATGTTGTTGTAAATAAATACTGGTTAGAAAAATGACTGAAATATGTGGTTATTTGCTGAAGCTCCTGAAATATGACCATAGGCGTTGAAAGAGGGGTTGGACCTCATTTGATAAATCAATTTAGCTCTCAATTCTTTTTGTGTTGGATTTGTCTGACAAATATTATTATGGGAGGGGATTGATTCATCAAAACCCAGGAGCTAAACAAGGAGACTATCCATCTATAAATTGAGGGATATATCATATTAATGCAAACATATTGCATATATGGCTCAGCCATAATGCCTGTATACAAGTACCTTAAGGGGGAATGCTCCAGTTTCCTAAATTTTTTCCCAATAATAGAATTTATTTATATTTTGTATTTTGAAAATACAGCTTATTACCAATTGAAGAATAAAATAAAAATGGGTGGTCAGCGATCTTGTTTGAATTTTATAGGCATTCGTATCACATACCCCTACATCGAAAAAATGCACAATTTCTTGCACCTGTCGAAGGTCACTAAAATGCTAATAAAATGCTGTATATTCATCGTTTAGTCTCGAAAACGGATTTAAAGTAATGCCTTACATTTAATAAGAACAAGAAACCCAAAATATGTGCTATTATAAACGCATACATGTATTAAACGGCATGCTCACGTGTTCGGTTAGATCAACAAAGCTGGAGTGTTTTATGTCAAAATTTGCATATTTTTGGAAATATTTCAAGTTCTACATAATAGAATTTGATAAAACTCCCTCATTGTATTAAGCGATATGTCCTGGTAATAATTAAAAAAGAAAATGTATAGGTCAGCGCACTTATTAGTGAATTACAGCAATTTTCATCAGCTTCACATGAATAAAATGACGCAAAACAGTGGTAACTGTATACACACTTACGACTGTCTTGCTCTAAATGATCGATTTTTATCTCGAGGAAATCAGTTTCGCATAATAAATACACTTTTACCGTCGAAAATGGTAAATTGTAATGATGTGTTATATTATTGAAAATATGGTAGCGAAACATATTGGTACGAAACATTTAATTTACTACAGTAATGACCGAGTGTTCCGAAAAACTGGAGCATTCCCCCTTAATGCACAATCAGTGCACTTAGCAACAATTATAGTTAGTGATGTTGTTTTCCAGATTTCGGAGGTTTTGGTTCAGTGAGTGGTAAGATTGAGATAGAGATAAAGATCAACCATGAAGGTGAGGTGAACCGAGCGCGCTTCATGCCACAGAACCCTTGTATCATTGCCACAAAAACACCATCAAGTGATGTGCTTGTATTCGACTACACAAAACATCCTTCAAAACCAGGTAAGCATGTAGTCTCAAAATACAAAGGATAGAGTCAATAACAAGTATTTCTACTGAAGAAATGATATGTGACCCGTCACGCTAAAAGGGACCTTATCCAAACTCCAAAAATCCAAATTTTGACAAACTTGTCACACTTGGTACAGGTCAACCAGATCCCGTATTCGAAAAATGAACATAAAGTAAGATAGCGAAAACATTCCGGATTTAGAAAATTACACAAAAGTGAAAAGTGTCGGCCCTAGTCTGGCTGCGCCGACTGCGCAGACTGACCAGGGTCTATACTTTTCACACATCCTATAAGGTCCCTTTTAGTGCGATGGGTCACATATATTACAAAGTTTTTGGTAAAATGTCAATGTCATTGACTATTTGATATATCATATTGTTTTGACATCTTAATTACACAGACAATCTAAACACTGGTATCTATATTGCTATGAAATAGCCCTTGCATACTTATACCGTAGTCACAAATAACAAACAATAGCCTGATGGCGAGTTTTTATAGAGATTTTGTAACAATTTTCTGTCAAAGTGCATGGCTATGGGTAGGCAAAATATACTTTGATCATTATCAGAATTTATCACATATTTTAAAAGGGGATATAGATGCAATTGTCTGTCTAAAGTGAAGATGATAATCATATTGTTACAAAATGGTCACTTTGGCAGGCAGTATAGAATACATGTGAAGTGACAGTCTGACCTGAGCCGCGTTCTTTAGAGCTAGATTTCTTGAGATATCTTGAGATTTCTTAAGATGTTTTAGGATAAAGCGCTCTTTTGAGCAAGATTTTTAAGACGATCACTGGGAGCCGCCATTGCTCTATACTTCTTTCGGAACCCCTCGGTAAATTCTGTAGAATCTATATGGGATATAATTGACCGAGTTGTTCCGAATGCTCCATGATTCATAAACCGCGGAGTTCCGAATGCTCCATACTTCATACAAATGACGTCATTTGTATGAAGTATGGAACATTTGGAACACCTCGCTTAAAATCTCGGTCTCAAAAACGCTGTATCAAAAACATCTTAAAAAATCTTAAAAAATCTCGCTCTAAAGAACGCGGCTCTGGTCTTATCCTTCCTGCTAGTTATTCCTCAGCTTCTATAATGTTATAACTTATACAGAGCTACAGATAAGAGGGGTTGATGGCTTTTCATAATCAAATATTTCACTAAATGATCATCAAACCCCCTTGTTGTGGGTACCAATTTGAATTGTCTTGTCGAGACAATTCAAATGAGTACGCATAACATAGGGTTTGGGTTTGAAATAAAGAATTTGGAATGTCTTTACCCCTCCTACCTGTTTCTCTGTTATATGAAGTTGATTGATATCGTGAACCTATGTTGGGGAGCAGCTGGAGGCTCAGTAAGGGTGTTGTGGTAGTACTGGTATGAGAAACAACAGGAACCCATGGTTAGGTGCTCTAGCTGCTGCGATATGACCATAGCAGTTGAAAACGGCATAAAACCTGATAAACAAACAATACTAAGTTAATGTATATGCAAATGCTTCAAGCATGGTTGGTAACTTGTCACATAACATGTAATATATTTCTACAGATCCGAGCGGTGAATGTACTCCAGAGTTAAGGTTAAAGGGTCACCAAAAGGAAGGCTATGGTTTATCATGGAACCCCAATATGAACGGACATTTACTCAGTGCTTCAGATGATCATGTAAGTTATTTGTGATTTTGTAGCTTTAAAATGATTACCAAAACAATTGTGCCTGAAACTCATTGCCAAACAGGCCTTCTTGTGAGGCCCCTAAATCACGGTGTATACGAGGGTTGTCCGGAAAGTTCGTGGACACTGTTTAATATATGAAAATGAGAAAAGAAAATTTTATAAAACACATATGGTCTCATTAAACAATATCTTAGAAACAACATTTCAAAATTTGAACAAAATCCCTCCATTTTTAGCTCACCTGAGCACAAAGTGCTCAAGGTGAGCTATTGTGGTCGCTTTTTGTCCGTCGGCGTCCGTCCGTCCGTCCGTCCGTGTTAACGAGAGAACATGACTTGGGTAGTTTGTAAGTTACGGAGGCATTTGTTGGGTATTTTTTTGGTGTTGGGTATACCCAAGACCATAAAGCTTGATTTTGTGTCCAACAAAACAATCTTGGGTAGCTGGAGAAAAATACCCATGAATTTTTCAGACACGATTTTGTCTAAATAAATGTCTATAAGTGTCCAAGACCATGCATCATATACGAAGGGTTATTTACGACGTGCGTCGGGCTTTATTCGTTACCCAATGAAAACGTTTGTATTTTCTTCCGATTGATCCCGATGTCCATTCGTTAGCCAATGAAAACGTTCGCGAATTTTCCGGGAATGCTCGGTAAGTCTCGGGATTTCTCGTTTCGAGTGACCTACTTCTTGGTACCTCGCCGCAAATCTTCAATGTTATTCAGGCGATCACAACAATGGGTGGAAAATCGGACTTGCAACTTATTTAGTATTCCAAACATACACAATGGGATGGAAAATTGATTGACGGATACAGGTATGTAAAAAATTTGCACAACGCAGTGCTATGAGAGCTAAGAATACGGACTTGTAAATGGAACCGCCCCCGATATATTTCGTACATAACTATTTCGATCGTTTTTTTTAATATGCTTCTATTGACATTTTGAAAACATCGAATATGTACGATATACGAGACAATTTCTCATTGAGATATGGGGTTACCGAAATCTGCTAATGAAAAAATAGGCTTGTTGTTAATGTGTGTTTTTTAAGGGTTGCCGTATTCCGGATGTTATCAGCATTTCGGATATTTAAATTAGTTACGAATAGGCTCTTATAACATGATATATCTTTATTTAAAGAATATGTTATCAATTTCAATGATCATATTTAACCCTTTCACAAACAAGACAGTGTGAAAAATCCTTGAATGAGAAAGGACAAAGTGAGAAAACTTTGAAGGAAAAGAAGAAAATTTTGAATTCAGAAAATCAGCATTTTCTCACCTTTTTTCTCTGAATATTTTGTACCATAATGTACACAGTAAGTGCTTCATTATTCATGTAGACCCAATATGATTTTATTTATTATTATCTACAGTGACTGGCAGGTTTGGAATAATTTCATTTTCTGCTATTTGGGAAAGGGTTAACAAGTACAAATGTTATTCTTGCCATTAAATTTTGCAAGTGCAAATCAGTTATAAAGTTTAATAGAGTGTTGCAACACAGAGATGTGAAAGGGACCCTGAAAGTTGATTGTTCAATTGTGAGGTGGTAAATATTAAAATTATGATCACTGTACATGTGCAAATAGTGTTTTTCTGACTTTTTCAGATGGCTGACAGGGACGTAAATAGCACCGACTGACTTTGTGACTGCTACCTGATTGGTTGGATGGGGGAAATGAGCTAATGAAAAATTCAGCCGGTCAGACACAATTTCAAAGTTTTTATAATGCTGCAAAGACAAAATATTGAAGCATGATGGTGACATACAGTTCAGCAGACAGTTCAACAATATCCACCCAAGAAGAAAAAGATTAAACAGACATTGTTGAAAACGATGGTTCTATTTTATTCGGTATTAATCCTTGCCACGAAATATTTTTTCAATTCTATAGTCGTAACAATCTGTAGATCGTATTTTTTAAGAATGATGCTTAAAATCGGACAATACTGTTTGTACAGTTTGTTTAAAAATACTTTGATTAAAAAATTTAGGGGTGATAAAGTTCAAGATTTATCAGGAAATCCGGATCTAGAGCCCCCAAAAAAATCATTCTTGAGTTCAATGCAAATCCGAGGAGAAATGGGGGGGGGGGGGGGGGGGGATGGAGTTGAATCGGGAGAAAACGGAAAGAAAAACATAGTGTGGGAGAGAAAACACACAAAGTCTGGAAGTATGTATCCTTTTTATATCTATCTAAGGTTAATTTAGGAGGAAAGGTTGTGCATTGGACACCGACACTTAGTCAAGACTCTTGCAGTCGTTATGAGCCACTGCACTTACCCCACCTTCCCTCTTTCTTCTGTCTTGCCCATATCTTTAAAAAGCCTTGGTAAAAAGAAGAAAATGCAAAATAGGGGGAAATCCCTGCCCATTTTTTTTTATATGGTTGGACTTGGGCTTTTTTAGGGGGGGGGGGGTGAAGGGGGGGGAGCATTTTAGGGTGGTAAAATAACACCTTTAAGTATGATTTAGAGTGATAGGGTTTAAAATCACGATATTCATTTTCGGCTGAGGGCTTCGTTCCCCATTGACCCTTTCCCACTCAAAGCCTAGTTTTAATGACATTTAAGGCAAAGGAAAACATTTTGACAAAAGGTAGAAATTGCACAATCACTGCAATTTCTCTTTTCCCACAATGTTTTCTCTCCTATCAGAAAACCAAAAAGAATGTTGAACAATTTTTAAGTCTTCAAATCCTTTCAATTTGGACAAGTTCAAAATTTGGCTGAGTGGGAATGGATGAGGAGACCGGTTTTTCAGTCATCGTCAATAAAAAAACCCACCTGTACCCAACAGAAAAATTAACCTATATAAAATCATATAATCAGAACCTAATCCGAGTCTTTTCTGATGAAAATTCGCTTTTGATATTTTGTTAACGCTCATTTACATCTGATTGCATTTCTATTCAAAAATGTATGAAAACAGCGACAGAATTTATGAAGGCATTTCATCGTCTGTTTTTGTTTATTACTATCCAATCACTCGGTAAAACACTATAGGGTATAGACCAATTAAACATTTTTTGTCATACCTGACCTAAAATTCCAATTCAAATCGGCTTGCTAAAAGAGTATTACTTTCGAATCTCGACAACCCCAGATTTTCATTTCGAGTCGCGGCCATTGTTTTGTTACATCACGTGACCGAATCTCGTTTAGATATATAGGTCAAGAATTTACAGTCATGTGACCGCCTTCGAGTGGGTGGAGCTTTTCCATAAAAGGCCTAGGTACAAACGTCTGTTTACCAAAAGCGCGCGCTGCCTATCGGCAGGTGCGTGAAAAAAGGATGACTCTTTAAACTAGTCACTTTACTCGATACTGATTGGTCCATCTATTGCGGTCGTGTGCGAGTTGATATTGATGTAAATGGCGGCTTTCAATATTGGAAATATGAAAATGTAGTCCGATTTAAAATCAAATTGTTCTTCAATGGAAAGTGATTCCAACTTAAGCATACAGCGGATTGATAGGAAACTTGTTACATTGTTGTCAGGTAACATACTTACCGCGTCTTGCAGGCGTTTTGTTGAATTTTGACTCTGTTAAACTTGTCATGAGTGAAAAACTTGCTTAACCCCAAACGTTATAAATAAGATCGGTCCAATCAGGGGATAAATCTATATTTAGACCATTAATTCATAGTCTCGTCACATGGTCATAAAATGGCAGTTCACTGTAAACACTGATTGTTCAGGTGGGGGTTGTTGCAAAACATTGCTTACAAACAATTTAGAAATGCTTTTTGGTCTTAATTTTTTCATCAGACACGACGATAAATGGTTCATTGATTGGAATCATAAGGCTTTTTAAGGATAGCGTTTAAGATAATTTTAAACAATCGGACGATGAAATGCTGACATAACTTTTCTTAAGTTTTGGAGTAGCTTTGCGCTCTGATGTAAATGATAGTTATCAGAATATCAAGAAGCGAATTTTCATCAGAGAAGACTCGGATTAATCAGAACCCATTAATGCCTTGGACAGTGTACCCAATAAGACCCTTAGACTCGGTTAATTTTTAGCGAGCCGGGACTTTATGTCCGGGGAGCTAATGTCGCAGCCCAAGTGTCGGCGTTGGCGTCCGCGTTGCGTCTTCAAAAACTTAAACCTGGTTTATATCTCGGGCACTATTTGAGATACAGCCTTTATACTTCACACATGGATACCTCCTGCTAAGACCTTTCATTTGGGACCATGACCTTTGACCTAGTGACCTTGACCTTGGAGGTTGACCTACTTTAAAAAAACTTTAACCTGGCCTATATCTCATGCACTATTATAGATAGAGCCTTGATATTTAACATATGGATACAACGTACCATGACCTTGACCTTGAGACCATGACCTTTGACCCAATGACCTTGACCTTTGACTCTTTTTTGTGACAAGCTCTCGTATAGGCGAACTACGTTGTCCGCGGACAACTCTTGTTCTGTTGGGTACAGAGTCTAAGGGTCTTACTGGGTAATAGTCCATGTCATTATTGGGTTTCACAGTCTTAGATGATTTTTATGCTCCCCGAAGGGAGAGCATATAGTCGCCGCTTCGTCTGTCCGTCCGTCCGTCCGTCCGTCATTCCGTCCGTCCGTCCGTCCGTCCGAAGTGATTTCTCCATAACCCTTGGGCCAAATCAAATGAAACTTACCAAATGAACTCCCTATGACATAATGCCGATGTACTTTTCCCGGTTTTTGGATTTGAGGCCTCGTCATGGGAAAAGGGGACTTAAGGTAAAATACAGTTTTTCTCTAATTTCTCCTAGTCTAATGGTCAGAATTTGATGAAATTTCATATTTGAGTAGTAAATCAGATGCCCTTGACAATAAACTATGTGAAATTTAGGTATAAAAATTATGTCACGCAAAAAGGGGGCTTAACATTTGTTAGCTTTATGTTAGCTCTGCATGGCATTCATTTATTGTGACAATGCCTTATTCGGGGAGCATTGTCCGTCTCTGACGGCTCTTGTTTTATTTTAATATTTTTTGGTTGTTTGGTAACATGTCCAAAGTATTTACTGGGTACACTGTCCAAGACATTGTTGGGTTCGGATAATATGATTTTATACAGTCTGATTATTTGTTTGGTAGTGAGTCAATGGGTTTTATTGGGTTATTGTCCATGTGATTGTTGGGTTCTATAGAAGTGTTTTTATTTTAATATTTTTTGGTTGTCTGTTAATTTGTCTAAAGGTTTTACTGGGTACACTGTCCAAGACATTGTTGGGTTCGGATCATATGATTTTATACAGTTTGATTATTTGTTTGGTAGTGAGTCTATGGGTTTTATTGGGTTATTGTCCATGTGATTGTTGGGTTCTATAGAAATGTTTTTATTATGCTCCCCGAAGGGAGAGCATATAGTCGCCGCTTCGTCTGTCCGTCCGTCCGTCCGTCCGTCCGTCATTCCGTCCGTCCGTCCGTCCGTCCGTCCGTCCGTCCGTCCGTCCGAAGTGATTTCTCTATAACCCTTGGGCCAAATCAAATGAAACTTACCATGTGAACTCCCTATGACATAATGCCGATGTACTTTTCCCAGTTTTTGGATTTGAGGCCTCGTCATGGGAAAAGGGGACTTAAGGTCAAATACACTTTTTCTTTAATTTCTCATAGTCTAATGGTCAGAATTTGATGAAATTTCATATTTGAGTAGCAAATCAGATGCCCTTGACAATTAACTACTTGAAATTTGCGTATAAAAAGTATGTCATGGAAAAAGGGGGCTTATCGTTTGTTAGCTTAATCTTAGCTCTGTATGGCATACATTTATTGTAACAAAGCCTTATTCGGGGAGCATTGTCCGTCTCTGACGGCTCTTGTTTTAATATTTTTTGGTTGTCTGTTAATTTGTCTAAAGGTTTTACTGGGTACACTGTCCAAGACATTGTTGGGTTCGGATCATATGATTTTTATACAGTTTGATTTTTTGTTGGATAGAGAGTCTAAGGGTCTTATTGGGTACACTGTCTAAGGCATAGTTGGGTTCCGATTACATGTATATGATTTTTATACAGTTTGATTTTTTGTTGGATAGAGAGTCTAAGGGTCTTATTGGGTACACTGTCTAAGGCATTGTTGGGTTCCGATTACATGTATATGATTTTTATACAGTTTGATTTTTTGTTGGATAGAGAGTCTAAGGGTCTTATTGGGTACACTGTCTAAGGCATTGTTGGGTTCCGATTACATGTATATGATTTTTATACAGTTTGATTTTTTGTTGGATAGAGAGTCTAAGGGTCTTATTGGGTACACTGTCTAAGGCATTGTTGGGTTCCGATTACATGTATATGATTTTTATACAGTTTGATTTTTAGCTCCACTGGCCTTCAGGCCAGCGGGCTATTGTCATGGCGCTGTGACCGTCGTGCGTGCGTCCGTGCGTGCGTGCGTGCGTCCGTCCGTCCGGTCGTCAACTTTTTCTTTAAAAATCTTCTCCTCAGAAACTACTGGATGGATTTCAATCAAACTTCACAGGAATGATCCTTAGGTGGTTCTCTATCAGATTCCTTCAATTAATTCTGATTGAATAAGAAAGTCTGGAGTTATTTGCCCTTGAATTAAAAAATGGCTGTTTTGACTTTGTTTTCACTCTAGCTACTACAAATATTGATCAAACAATACAAAACTTGGTCAGAATGTTGGTGCTGATAAGATCTTGCCTGAGTGCAATTTTCAGCTTGATCTGAATATTACTTTTTATGCTCCCCGAAGGGAGAGCATATAGTCGCCGCTTCGTCTGTCCGTCCGTCCGTCCGTCATTCCGTCCGTCCGTCCGTCCGTCCGAAGCGATATCTCCATAACCCTTGGGCCAAATCAAATGAAACTTACCATGTGAACTCCCTATGACAAAATGCCGATGTACTTTTCCCGTTTTTTAGCTCCACTGGCCGAAGGCCAGCGAGCTATTGTCATGGCGTTGTGTCCGTCGTGCGTGCGTGCGTCCGTCCGTCCGTCCGTTAACTTTTTCTTTAAACATCTTCTCCTCTTATACCAGTGGGCCAATTTTGACCAAACTTGGCAGGAATGTTCCTTGAGTGACCCTTCTCAAAAGTTGTTCGCGAATTTTTGATTCGTCAAAAAATGTGGGCGTGGCAGGGCGGGGCTTATCAGACTTAGAGAAATCATAAGAAAATTCTTTAAAAATCAACCATTGGGCCAATTTGAACCAAACCTGGCAGGAATGTGCCTTGAGTCATTCTTTTCAAAATTTGTTCACAAATTTTTACATTTGTCAAAAAATGTGGCCGTGGCATGGAGAAAGGGGCTTATCAGACTTTAAAAAATCATAAGAAAATTCTTTACAAATCAACCATTGGGCCAATTTGAACCTAACCTGGCAGGAATGTGCCTTGAGTCATTCTTTTCATAATTTGTTCACAAATTTTTACATTTGTCAAAAAATGTGGCCGTGGCATGGAGAAAGGGGGTGATCAGACTTAAAAAAATCATAAGAAAATTCTTTAAGAATCAACCATTGGGCCAATTTGAACCAAACCTGGCAGGAATGTGCCTTGAGTCATTCTTTTCAAAATTTGTTCACAAATTTTTACATTTGTCAAAAAATGTGGCCGTGGCATGGAGAAAGGGGCTTATCAGACTTTAAAAAATCATAAGAAAATTCTTTAAAAATCAACCATTGGGCCAATTTGAACTAAACGTGGCAGGAATGTGCCTTGAGTCATTCTTTTCAAAATTTGTTCACAATTTTTTTCATTTGTCAAAAAGTGTGGCCCTGGCAGGGAGAAAGGGGCTTATCGGACTTAAAGAAATCATAAGAAAATTCTTTAAAAATCAACTATTAGGTCAATTTGAACCAGGCTTTGCAGGAATGTGCCTTGAGTCTCTCTTGTCAAATTTTTACATTTGTCAAAAAAGTGGGCGTGGCAGGGAGGAAGAGGCTTATCAGACTTGAAGAAATGACAAGAAAATTCTTTAAAAATCAGCTAGTGTGCCCAATTGAACCAAACTTTGCAGGTATGTGCCTTGAGTCATTCTTTTTAAAATTTGTTCACAAATTTTTACATTTGTCAAAAAATGTGGCAATGGCAGGGAGAAAGGGGCTTATCAGACTTACAGAAATCATGAAAAAATTCTTTAAAAATCAACCATTAGGCCAATTTGAACCAGACTTTGCAAGAATGTTATTTGAGTCTCTCTTCAAAATTATTCACAAATTTCAAGATTTGGCTGTGTAAGGCTTACAGGAAATTATGAGATAATTCTTCCTCTTTAGCTAGTGGAGCGATTCAGGTCCTCTTGGGCCTCTTGTTTTATTTGAAGCCTCGTCATGGGAAAAGGGGACTTAAGGTTAAATACAGTTTTTCTCTAATTTCTCCTAGTCTAATGGTCAGAATTTGATGAAATTTCATATTTGAGTAGCAAATCAGATGCCCTTGACAATAAACTATTTAAAATGTGCATATACAAAATATGTCATGGAAAAAGGGGGCTTAACATTTGTTAGCTTTATATTAGCTCTGCATGGCATATATTTATTGTGACAATGCCTTATTCGGGGAGCATTGTCCGTCTCTGACGGCTCTTGTTGAGTTATGTGCCCTTGAAATTGGCAAAATTACCATTTTTGACCTTATTTTTACTCAAACAACCATAAATATCCACCAATCAACACGAAACTTTCACATTATCTTACTGGCCATAAGATCTTGCATGAGTGTGATTTTCAGCTTCATAGGAGTCTTAAGTCATGATTTATCTGCCCTTGAATTTGACCAAATTGCTGTATTCGACTTTGATTTGACGCTCTTTACATCCCCAAATATTGAACAATCAGGTCAAAACTTAAACAAGATGTAGGTGAAGTTAAGATCTTGCTTTAGTGTGATTCTTAGCTAGATAGGAATATAAAATCCTCAGTTATATGCCTTTCAATTTGACAAAATTGCTATTTGTGACTTTGTTTTCACTCTTACAGCCAAACCCACTCTAATAAAGACAAAGCTTGGTAACCAATAGATCTCATATGAATGTATTTTTAGCTTTCTAGTTACTTTGTAATTGCTTTAAGAGCAACAAGTATTGACAAATCTTGTCAAAACTTGGACTTGATATTACAAGAAATTCAGGTTTGACTAGCCATTTGCATTAATTTTGGAATAAGGTATTTCCCTGAATCTATTTTTAGCTCAAAATCTATTTTCAGAAATATGAAATATTTTGGAGTAACTAATGGTCTGTTAATTTAGATCTTTTTGGAAGAAGGAAAATTTTAATTGCTAGTGTCATCCTAAGCTGGAATGTTCTCCCATTTCTTTTTACCCTTTCTCAAATGGCAAACATATAGTTTTACTTTCTTTGCTTCAAGAACCACACATTTTGAACAATCTAGTTGTGGAACTTTCTTTTTGCTCTATGAAACACAAACATTGAACAATCTAATTAAAACTTGGATTAAATATTTCGTGAAATTCAGGCCTGTGGAGCGACTCAAGACCTTCAGGTCTTCTAGTTTGTTGGATAGAGAGTCTAAGGGTCTTATTGGGTACACTGTCTAAGGTATTGTTGGGTTCCGATTACATGTATATGATTTTTATACAGTTTGATTTTTTGTTGGATAGAGAGTCTAAGGGTCTTATTGGGTACACTGTCTAAGGCATTGTTGGGTTCCGATTACATGTATATGATTTTTACAGTTTGATTTTTTGTTGGATAGAGAGTCTAAGGGTCTTATTGAGTACACTGTCTAAGGCATTGTTGGGTTCCGATTACATGTATATGATTTTTATACAGTTTGATTATTTGTTGGATAGAGAGTCTAAGGGTCTTATTGGGTACACTGTCTAAGGCATTGTTGGGTTCCGATAACATGTTTATGACTTCTATACAGTTTGATTTTTTAGCTTGACTTTTCGAAGAAAATGAGAGCTTATACTGTCACCCGGGCGTCGGCGTTGGCATTGGCGTCGGTGTTGGCGTCGGCGTTGGCGTTGGGGTTGCAACCAAGGTTAAAGTTTTTTCAAACATCAATAACTTCCATACTATCAAAGGGATTCAACCCAAACTTGGAATACTTATTCACCATCACACCCTCTACCTTACTACCAGGGCCCATGACCCTGGCTCCACTATATTTGGAGTTATGCCCCCTTTATACTTAGCAACTTAGAAAGTCCAGCACTTAGAAAGTCGAGCGCGCTGTCTTCGGACAACTCTTGTTGTTGGATAGAGAGTCTAAGGGTCTTATTGGGTACACTGTCCAAGGCATAGTTGGGTTCGGATAACATGTATATGATTTTTATACAGTTTGATTTTTTGTTGGATAGAGAGTCTAAGGGTCTTATTGGGTACACTGTCCAAGGCATAGTTGGGTTCCGATAACATGTATATGATTTTTACACAGTTTGATTATTTGTTGGGAAGAGTCTAAGGGTCTTATTGGGTATACTGTCTAAGGCATTGTTGGGTTCTGATAATATGAATCAATTTCAAAGGGACGGGTAATCTTAGTCTTCTTTTCTTGCTCAGTTATGGCCCTTGTATGATTTGAAAATTTTACTTGGTGTTTCATATCTCAAAAACTATCAAGGGTATTCACTTGAAACTTGGATTACATTTTTAGCTCACCTGAGCACGAAGTGCTCAAGGTGAGCTATTGTGGTCACTCAATGTCCGTCGTCCGTCCGTCCGTCTGTCCGTCCGTCCGTCCGTCTGTCAACAATTTGGTGTTAACACTCTAGCATCCACAAAAGTTGGCCAATCTTAATCAAACTTGGTCAAAGCAAGTATGGTCATAAGTTCTCGGATGAGTTCGATTATGGGCCTGATCGGACTTGGAAGTCTGGAGTTATTTGCCCTTGAACGTAAAAAATAGCTATTTTTGACTTTGTTAACACTCTAGCATCTACAATTATTGATCAATCAAGACAAAACTTGGACATAATGTTGGAGACCATAAGATCTCAGATGGGTTCAATTTTCAGTCTGATCTGAACAGAAAGACAAGAGTTATGTGCCCTTGAATTTGACAAAATTGCCATTTTTGGCAGTTTTCGACCTTGTTTACACTCTAGAATCTACAATTATGAACCAATCAAGACAAAATTTAGACACAATGTTGGGGACCATAAGATCTGGGATGAGTTTGATTTTCAGTCTGATCTGATCAGAAAGTCGAGAGTTATGTGCCCTTGAACTTGACAAAATTGCCGTTTTTGGCTGTTTTCGACCTTGTTAACACTCTAGAATCTACAATTATCAATCAATTAAGACAAAATTTGGACACAATGTTTGGGATCATAAGATCTTGGATGAGTTTGATTTTCAGTCAGATCTAATCAGAAAGTCGAGAGTTATGTGCCCTTGAACTTGACAAAGTTGCCGTTTTTGACTGTTTTCGACCTTGTTTACACTCTAGAATCTACAATTATTGACTAATCAAGACAAATTTTGGACAAAATGTTGGAGACCATAATATTTTGAATTAGTTTGATTTTCAGTCTGATCTTACCAGAAAGACGAGAGTTATGTGCCATTGAATTTGATAAAATTGCCATTTTCGGCTGTTTTCGACCTTGTTTGCACTCTAGAATCTACAATTATTAATTAATAAAGACAAAACTTAGACACAATGTTTGGGACCATTAAGATCTCAGATGAGTTTGATTTTCAGTCTGATCTGATCAGGAAGTCGAGAGTTATGTGCCCTTGAATTTGGAAAAAACTGCTTTTTCGGCTGCTTTCGACTTTGTTTATACTCTAGAATCTACAATTATTTATCAATCAAGACAAAACTTGGACACAGCTGGGCACCATAAGATCTCGTATAAGTTGGATTTTCACAACGCTATTGACCATAAGTTCGTTCTCAGTCTTAAAGTCATAAATATTAATTGAATTGAACAAAAGTGTTGCTCATATCATTTTGGTTCAGGTGAGCGATATAGGACCATCATGGTCCTCTTGTTTTTATTATCTCAGCTCTGATTTTTTTTAGTTTATTCCAAAAGTACAGAGAATTATAACTCTGCCTAGTTCTGCTTACAGTTATTAAAGCACCTAGTGCTCATGGGAGCTCTTTGGATTGATGACTAAGCCTCCTCGTCTGTCAGAATTTGCTTCTAATATCTGTTGCTCTGAAGCAAGTCACCAGATTTTCAAAATTTTACTGAATTTGCTAGCTTATATATGTTATAAATTAGAATGGCTCTATTAGTATGTATGTACTGATTAATGGTCTACACGGACTGAAGGATTTGGAAATAACCTTATGTAAGTACTGGTTGTTAAAGCCCGGAAACAGTGGATGCGTTTCTTGCCGCCATGATATGACCTTAGCTGTGAAAATGGTGTTAAACTCCAATACAAATGAATAGAATGAAGGAGAATACACAATTAAAATGTCCAAGGAAAGAACCCAAGTATTATGTCCAAAGGAAATGCCCAATAATATACCTGTCGTAAGAACATGTTTGAATACCCAATAACAAGTAGCCATCAAGTGTTTTAAGGAACAACCCAAGATGTGTTCCATCGTAGGTACGTCCGTCCGTCTGTCCGTCTGTCCACAATTTGTTGTTAACACTCTAGCATCCACAAATATTGACCAATCTTAACTAAACTTGAACAAAACATGTATGACCATAAGTTCTCGGATGAGTTCGAATTTGGGTCAGATCGGACCAGGAAGTTAGGAGTTATGTGCCCTTGAACGTCAAAAATAGCTACTTTTTAAGTTGTTAACACTCTAGCATCTACAAATATTGATCAATCAAGACAAAACTTGGACAAAATGTTTGAGACCATAAGTTCTCGGATGAGTTTGATTTTGGGTCAGATCGGACCAGGAAGTCAGGAGTTATGTGCCCTTGAACGTCAAAAATAGCTACTTTTTAAGTTGTTAACACTCTAGCATCTACAAATATTGATCAATCAAGACAAAACTTGGGCATAATGTTGGAGACCATAAGATCTTGTATGAGTTCAATTTTCAGTGTGATCGGATCAGAAAGACAAGAGTTATGTGCCCTTGAATTCAACAAAATTGCCATTTTAGGCTGTTTTCGACCTTGTTTACCCTCTAGAATCTACAACTATCAATCAATCAAGACAAAACTTAGACACAATGTTTTGAACCCTAAGATCTTTCATGAGTTCAATTTTCAGTCTGATCGGTTTAGAAAGTAAAAAGTTATGTGCCCTTGAATTTGACAAAATTGCCATTTATGGCCGTTTTCGACCTTGTTTACCCTCTAGAATCTACAACTATGAATCGATCAAGACAAAACTTAGGCACAATGTTGGAGATTATAAGATCTTTGATCATTTGGATTTTCAGTCTGATCTGATCAGAAAGTCGAGAGTAACTTGCCCTTGAATTTGACAAAATTGCCTTTTTCGGCTGTTTTCGACCTTGTTTACACTCTAAAATTTACAATTATTAATCAATCAAGACAAAACTTGGACACAATGTTGGGCACCATAAGATCTCGGATGAGTTCGATTTTCACAACGTTATTGACCATAAGTTTGTTTTCAGTCGTGAATATTAATCTAATTGAACAAAATTGTGGCTCATATCATTTTGGTTCAGGTGAGCGCTATAGGACCATCATGGTCCTCTTGTTAACAGAATTACATCTATTTTTGAGAAGAAGGTTGATGCACCCCGGAGCACGTCATGACGTTACGACGTTCATGCGACGAAGAAATAACTTTGCCAAGAAGACTTGTGCTGCTTTATTTTCTTCAGAAAGCATTCTAAGCACCCTCGTGTACACACTGTTTTCATTTTCAAATGTTTTGTAAGGATTTCGTTAACAATTGTTTTTGACAGTTCACATTTTTCCCCGATATATCTTACCGTACTTTGCCTATCGTCATTCACGACGTCACTCACCAAATTAACATTTCTATCTGTTATAACAGTCGATCTTTGAGACCTAGAATCAGCTATTGCTTCCCGGAAACGTTTGTGACATTTGCAAACGATATAATACGGCTCACATGGTCTCTTCGTAGAATGATTAACGAATTCCCTGGTCTTTTCAGGAACTTTCTTAGTCCCTCGCAAAATTTCACAAGAACGCGCTGCTCCACCCGAACGTCCGATGTCGTCATTTTTGACAGATTTCCTTCCTTATCAAAGTTCTTTAAATCATCCTCAAAAGTCAATTTTTAACGCGACAACATTGAAATCAAAACAATATGGAGTTGGAATGTTAGGTCACATTTTCATACATTTATTGTTTTGTTTCCATCCAATTTCATACGTTAAATCATTTAAGAAAAAACAGGCATGGGTAGCCAAAAAGCTCAAAATTTGACGTGCTCCATGTACCCATATGTAGGGTCGTATTAGGTCCTATTGCAAATTAATTGCATATTAAATTAATTTCTTTTTGCTGGAAAAGTACTTGATAGATGTTTAGCTTTCATTTTATGAAGATTTTTTCGAAGACAAAGTATCACGAAGCAAAATAAATTTTGTGTCCACGAACTTTCAGGACAACCCTCGTAATCATGTGACTCCAAATTTCCGATAATCTTCAATATCTTTTTTAATACTTGACCAATTTGAATTCGGTTTGAAGCAGAGAAGGTGGGAAAATGCCAGGACTAAGCTGGACGTGTTGGATTTTTGAAAAATCAACTGATATATTTTGGTTATCTTCAATAACTTTTTTATCAGTTGGTTTTTCAAAAATCAACTACGTCCATCATATGCATGTCATCTGTCCACATTCTCTGCTTCAAACCGAATTCAAATCAGTCCAGTATTTACAAAATTATTGAAGATTTTTTGAAAATAATTGTATCACATGATTATCCATTGTGTAAATGGAAGAAGTGTTGAGAAACATTGGGAGAATACATTGAGACAGAAAGAAGAAAATACTGAACACACATTTTCTCCTATTAGCTTAATGTTTTCTCGGCTATTTTGTAGACACATCCTTTCTGTAACAAGTTTTAAACCCTTTACCAGATGACAAAATTTTGGACTGTTCCAATTTGAAAGGTCTTGCGGACGACAATTTCAAGTTGATGAAATCTTAAAAATATTTCCATTTTTGAATAGACATATTATGGAAAATGAAGAAATTGCTTGTTACAAACAATTTCTTCATTTTCCACAATTTTTTCCCGAGTCTTTTTCCACTGAGGGAGTCTTAAGGCGTCACTATGCAGTAATGAGGTAACTTAATTTGCTGTAAGGTGCAGCTTTCTAATTCAAAATTTACATTTTTAGCTCGCCCGGGACGATAGTCTCGGAAGAGCTATTGTCATACCCCCGGATGTCGGCGTCAGCGTCCGCAAAAACTTTAACCTGGCCCATATCTCATGCCCTTTTAGAGATACAGCAGGGTTTTCCCGGACGCAGGATATTGCGTCCTAGACTCTTAAAAATGGGTTCAGGACTCTTAAAAATATATTATGTGCGTCCCATGGGACTCCCAAATAAAAGTACAAGTACTAGCTTACTTGAAGTGTTATGATCGTCTAGTTAACCGAAACTACACCTGCTTACATTCATGTAGGAATTTTTAAGCAGACATTAGAGTCTATGTGCATGACATCAAACACATTCTTGACAGATGCTTGCATAATGTTCCATTTTTATTACTCACAATAAGAAATACTCCTATAGGCAGGGGGGGGGGGGGGGTAGAAGGGATTTGTACCCAGATTGTTTTGTACTTTTCTGTGACTTTTCCTAATTTTTACCAGATTTGATAAAATCAAGACTACTTCCAGATGGGAGAAAGTGTTATACGAAAATCCAAACATATTCCTGTTTTCTGGGTAGCATTGGAACTCTGAATCATCAAATTCCAGTCCCAAGTGTTCTTTGTAAATTACATATTTATAAATTAAATTTGATTTTGATATTATTCAGAATTATTCCACCATCTTGGTCAATTCAAACCCTATGACAGGCTGGATGCCTATATTTTGTTAAACATATCAAAGCCAAATACTAATAATGGGTCTGAGTTTGCTGCAGTCTTTTTAAATATGGCAAATTTTATATTTTTTGTTCATGTTTAACTGATTTTTAGCTCCACTGGCCTTTCAGGCCAGCGGGCTATTGTCATGGCGATGTGTCCGTCGTGCGTGCGTCCGTAAACTTTTTCTTTAAAAATCTTCTCCTCAGAAACTACTGGATGTATTTCAACCAAACTTCACAGGAATGATCCTTGGGTGACCCTCTCTCAGATTCCTTCAAAGAATTTTGATCGAACCAGAATAACCTGAGTTATCTGCCCTTGAATGTCAAAAATAGCTGGTTTTGACTTTATTTTTACTCTAAAATCTACAAATATCAACCAATCAAGACAAAACTTGGACAGAATATATATAAGCATAATATCCTGCCTGGGTGTAATTTTCAGCTTGATCGGAATTAAATATCATGAGTTATGTGCCCTTGAATTTGACAAAATTGCCGTTTTCAACTCTATTTTGACTTTGATTTCACTCTAGCAACTACAAATATTGACAAATCTAGACAAAACTTTTACAAAATGTTCGTGACTATAAGATCTTGCCTTGGTGTAATTTTCAGCTTGATCTTAATATTACATCATGAGTTATGTGCCCATTGACAAAATTACAATTTTTGGCTCTATTTTTACTTTGTTTTCACTCTAGCAACTTCAAATACTGATTAATCAAGACAAAACTTGTACAGAATATTGGTGACCATAAGATCTTGCCTTGGTATAATTTTCAGCTTGATCTGAAATTTATATCATGAGTTATGTGCCCTTGAAATTGACAAAATTGTCATTTTCGGCTCTATTTTGACTTTGATTTCACTCTAGCATCTACAAATATGGACTAATCAAGACAAAACTAGAACAGAATGTTGGTGATGATAAGATATTGCCTTTGTGTAATTTTCAGCTTTATCCATAAGAAATTCAGGCCTGTGGAGCGACTCAAGACCTTCAGGTCTTTCTAGTCTAAGAAAGGACTCTTAAAATTAACACAAGGACTCTCAAAAATCATAGCTGAGGGTCCCAAGGACTCCTTCTTTACAAGATCCAGGGAAAACCCTGGATACAGCCTTCATATTTCACCTGTGGGTACCTCTAACCAAGACCTTTAATTTGAGACCATGACCTTTGACCTTGTGACCTTGACCTTGGAGTTTGACCCACTTTTTGACTGTTTTAAAAAACTTTAACCTGGCCTATATCTCATGCCATATTACACCTACAGCCTTCTTATCTCATTATGTGGATACCTCTCACCAAGACCTTTCATTTGAGACCATGACCTTTGACCTTGACCTTGGAGTTTGACCTACTTTTAAAAACTTTAACCTGGCCTAAAAAAACTTTAACCTGGCCTATATCTTATGCCCTATTGCACATACAGCCTTGATATTTCACATATGGACACCTCCTACCAACACCATTCACATTTGACCATGAGCTTTGACCTCATGACCTTGACCTTGGAGTTTGACCTACTTTTAAAAAACTTTAACCTGGCCTATATCTCATGTCTTTTTACACCTACAGCCTTGATATTTCACATATGGACACCTCCTACCAACACCATTCACATTTGACCTTGTGACCTTGACCTTGGAGTTTGACCTACTTTTAAAAAACTTTAACCTGGCCTATATTTCATGTCCTTTTACACCTACAGCCTTGATATTTCACACATGGACACCTCCTACCAACATGATTTACATTTGACCATGACCATGGACCTTGTGCCTTGACCTTGGAGTTTGATCTACTTTTAAAAGACTTTAACCTTGCCTATAGCTCATGTCCTTTTACACCTACAGCCTCCATATTTCACATATGGACACCTCCCACCAAGACCTTTCATATTTAACCATGACCTTGGACCTGGTGACCTTGACCTTGAACACTTAAAAAACTTTAACCTGGCCTTTATCTCATGTCCTTTTACACCTACAGCCTTGATATTTCACACAATGACACCTCCTACCAACACTTTTCACATTTGACCATGACCTTGGACCTGGTGACCTTGACCTTGGAGTTTGACCTACTTTTAAAAAACTTTCCCTGGCCTATATCTCATGTCCTTTTGCACCTACAGCCTTGATTTTTATGCCCCCTTTCGAAGAGAATTGGGGTATATTGTTTTGCAAGTGTCGGTCGGTCGGTAGGTCGGTCGGTCCGTCGGTCTGTCCGTAGACCAAACCTTGTCCGGAGCATAACTCGAAAAGTATTAAAGGTAGAATCATGAAACTTCATAGGTGGATAGATCTCATTATGGAGAGGTGCAGTGCACAGGAACTGTAACTCTGCCGATCAAATTTTTTGAGTTATTGCCCTTTGTTGATTTTATAACTTGATTCTTGTCCGGAGCATAACTCAAAAAGTATGTAAGGTGCAATCATGAAACTTTACAAGTGGATAGATCTCATTATGGAGAGGTGCAGTGCACAAGAACTGTAACTCTGCTGATCAACTTTTTTGAGTTATTGCCCTTTGTTGATTTTCAAACTTGATTTTTGTCCGGAGCATAACTCAAAAACTATGTTAGGTATAATCATGAAACTTTACAGGTGGATAGATCTCATTATGGAGAGGTGCAGTGCCCAAGAACCGTAACTCTGCTGATCATATTTTTTGAGTTATTGCCCTTTGTTGATTTTCAAACTTAATTATTGTCCGGTGCACAACTCAAAAAGTATGTAAGGTAGAATCATGAAACTTTACAGGTGGATAGGTCTCATTATGGAGAGGTGCAGTGCACAAGAACCGTAACTCTGCCGATCAAATTTTGTGAGTTATTGCCCTTTGTTGATTTTCAAACTTGATTCTTGTCCGGAGCACAACTCAAAAGATATGTAAGGTAGAATCATGAAACTTTACAGGTGAATAGATTTCATTATGGAGAGGTGCAGTGCACAAGAACCGTAACTCTGCCAATCAATTTCTTGGAGTTATTGCCCTTTGTTGATTTTTACACTTTATTCTTAACCTTGCCTATATCTCGTGTCCTTTTACACATACAGCTTTGATATCTCACACATAGATACCTCCTATCAACATCGTTCACATTTAACCATGACCTTGGACCTTGTGACCTTGACTTTGGAGTTTGACCTACTTTTTAAAAAAATTAAACCCGGCATATATCTAATGACCTTTTACAAATACAGCATTGATATTTCACACATGGACACATCTTACCAAGACCTTTCATAATTGACCATGACCTTGGACTTTGTGACCTTGACCTTGGAGTTTGACCTACTTTTAAAAAACTTTAACCTGGCCGATATATCACGTCCATTTACACATATAGCCTTGATATTTGACACATGGAAACCTCCGACCTAGACCTATCACATACGACTATGACCTTGGATCATGTGGCCTTGACCTTGGAGTTTGACCTACTTTTAAAAAAATTAAACTGGGCCTATATCTTATGTGCTATTACACATACAGCCTTGGTATTTCACACATGGACACATCTTACCAAGGCCTTTCACATTTGACCATGACCTTGGACCTTGTGACCTTGACCTCGGACTTTGACCTACTTTAAAAAAAAACTTTAACCTAGCCGATATATCATGTCCTTTTACACACACAGCCTTGATATTTGACACATGGACACCTACGACCAAGACCTTTCACATTTGACCATGACCTTGGACCTTGTGACCTTGACCTTGGTGTTTGATCTACTTTAATAATACATTAATCTGGCCTATATTTCATGTCATTTCTCATATACAGCCTTGATATTTCACACATGGTCACTTCCAACCAAGATATTTCACTTTTGACCGTGACCTTGGACCTTGACCTTGGAGTTTGATCTACTTTTAAAAATCTTAAACTAGGCCTATATCTCATGTCCTGTTACCTATACAGTCTCAATATTTTACACATGGACACCTCCTACCAAGACCTTTCACGTTTGACCATGACCTTGGCCTGTGTGACCTTTACCTTTTATTTTTACATACTTTTAGAAATATTAAATCTAGCCTTTATCTTATGTCCTATTACACCTACAGCCTTGATATTTCACACATAGACACCTCCTACCAAGACCTTTCACATTTGACCATGACCTTGAATAATGCAACCTTGACCTTGGAGTTTGACCTACTTTTAAAAAGACTGAAACCAGGCATATATATCATGTCCTTTTACACCTACAGCCTTGATATTTCACACATGGACACCTCCAACCAAGACCTTTCACATTTGACCATGACCTTGACCTTGGCATTTGGCCTACTTTTAAAAGTTTTAACCTGGCCTATGTTTCATTTTACTTTTACATATACAGCTTTGATATTTCACACATAGACACCTCCTACCAAGACCTTTCATATTTGACCGTGACCTTGGACCTTGTTAACTTGACCTTGGACTTTGACCTACATCAAATGTAGGCCCTTGAGGGGGCATGTATGTTTTACAAACATCTCTTGTTCACATATGGACACCTACCAACTCGGTTCACATTTGACGGTGACCTTGTACCTTGACCTTGGAGTTTGACCTACTTTCAAAAAACTTTAACTTGGCCTATAACTCATGTCCTTTTACACCTACAGCCTTGATATTTCACACATGGACACCTCATTCCAACACAGTTCACATTTGACCATGACCTGTGACCTTGACCATGGAGCTTGACCTACTTTTACAAAATTTCATTTTGGGCCATGACCTTTTTACCTTGACCTAGGAAATGACTTTTCTTTGTGACAAGCTCTCGTTTTGGCGAGCTTTATTGTCCGCGGACAATTCTTGTTGCCAAGTGGGAAAGGCTTAAGACATAGATGGTATGTTACAGTCAAATTACTTATCTGTTTTGACATATAGAATGCCCTTAAAATTTGACCATTTTGAGATTCTTACATCTGAATGTCTTTTGGCACTGTCAGAAACATCTGGCATTATTGGATTTATAATGAAGAGAAAAAATCCGCACTTTCTGCTGCTGAATGATAGCAATGTTGCCGAGTTGCTGACGTCTTGTAAATTCCAATTATGAGTTTTCTACCCTAATTCTTATTAACCCTTTCCCAAACAAGACCTGGTTTTGGCATCCCTATTAGAAAGGGCTTTGGAAAACATTGAAACAAAAGAAGAAACTGCTGATAACCAGCAGTTTCTCCTTTTGTCTCAATATTTTCTGTGCCATATTTTATACAAATCCTATCTTTTTATAACATCCATTTTGTCATTTGTGGCAGTTTTTGAAGTGGATCACCCTAAATTTGCTGTTTGGGAAAGGGTTTTAAAACCTGTTCTGAAATTTTAATTTATGATTTAATAGAATAAGTTCACATTGAATTTACCAGTTTCAAAATATTCTAAGGTTTTGACCACATGTTTTGATCTGTGCGAAATAGACAAGAATTCTGAAACATAAATGATTTCAATTTGACATTTTTGATTGTTCATTGCAGACAATATGTTTATGGGATATCAACACCAACCCTAAAGAAGGCAGAGTTATTGATGCATTCACCATATTTACTGGTCACACTTCAGTCGTGGAGGTAGGGAAACATTTATTTGACAATATGTGACTGTTTACCCGTTACTGCACATTGACGTCTTTTGACGTCCTAACAAGAAAAGACTTGGGAAAACATTGTGGAAAATGAAGAAATTGCTTGTCACAAGCAATTTCTTCATTTCCCACCATGTTTTCTAACCCAAATTGGAAATATTTGTAAAATTTCATGAACTTGAAATTGTTGTTGGAACAGTAAAAAATTTTGCCGTCTGGTAATGGGTTAAATGTGTAATTCCTATTCCCATACTTGTCAATGTTGAAGAAACTTTTTATGCGCCCTTTTATAAAGATGGAGGGCATGTTGCTTTGCTGTTGTCCGTTCATCTGTCATTCTGTCCGTGAAACTTAACATGAAATGTTAACATGAAGATTTAACATTGGCATTTCCTCCAAGTTTTACACAAACAAAGTTCAAATTTGGTATTTAACCTTTTAATGATATCCATCTGCTCCATACCTTTCAACCTTGTCATTCTAAGTCGCTATGTGGCATGCTGCCTTGATCTATGCGATCGGATATCTATTGGTATTTATAGTAGGTAGTTTTGGGGCACTAAAGATACTAAAAGCCTATTCTATTGAGACGGACCTTTTCTTTAATTACAATGTTCCTATTCCAGGATGTGGCATGGCATTTGTTACATGAAAGTTTGTTTGGATCTGTGGCTGATGACCAAAAGTTAATGATGTGAGTATTTTCTTCTTTTCATGCATTCCCTAACAAAACCTGCTTTTCATTTCATTAAAGCTTTCGAAAACATGGAGGGGCGGAGGTGGTGCAATGGTAACGCGCTGGACTTGAAACACAGGGGTCGCTGGTTCGATTCCCCGCCTCTACAGTCATTTGGATCATTGGATGAGACTTTAACCCATTACTGTACAATGACGCCTTTTGACCCCCTCATAAGAAAGGGCATAGGAAAACATTGTTGAAAATGAAGAAATTGCTTGTGACAAGCAATTTCTTCATTTCCCACAATGTTTTCTAACCCAAAATAGAAAGATCTTTAAAATTCTATGAACATAAAATTGTCGTCTGCAGCACCTTTCAAATTGGAACAGTCCAAAATTTTGCCGTCTGGTAATGGGTTAAACCTAGGTCTCGTCTCAATATGACCTTAGCTGTAGAGTGGGACGTAAAACTTCAATAAATTCAGTGAAAACATGGAGAGAAAAGAAGAAAATGCTGGTTACCTCAATATTTTCTGTGCTGTATTGAGTAAATTCAGTTTAGAGTGAAAGGTATTGATCATGATAAGCCTGTTCATGCTATGCAGACTAACTAGAGTCGATACTTTTACACTCACCAGATGGTCCCTTTTAGCATGACATGCCACATATATGTAAACCCTTTCCCAAACAAGACTTGGTTTTGATGTCCCTTATAGATAAGGCTTAGGAAAACTATCGAGACAAAAGAAGAAAATGCTGGCGACCAGCATTTTTTTCCTTTTGTCTAACTATTTTCAAAGCTTTATTCAACAAAAATAACATTCACTTTACCTTCCAATGCAATCCATTGGATCATCGTAGCAGTTTCTGAAGTGGACCACCGTAAATTTTCATCATTCGGGAAAGGGTTATACATGTATTTGTTTTCTGATGCAATCACAATGAGGAAATCATCTATTCAGTACCGATATATTTATGTTCACAGTTGGGACACCCGATCTAAGAACACCAGTAAACCCAGTCACACGGTCGACGCCCACACAGCGGAGGTGAACTGTCTATCATTTAACCCTTACAGTGAATTCATACTGGCCACAGGATCGGCAGATAAGGTAAAGAATTGTGCATGAAAGTGTGATAATACAACCTGTATATATTAAAAATTCAAGGAAAAATCGGGTCTAAGTCACTGTCAAAAATAAAATTGCAGAATGTGGCTTTGTAGATTTTGTTTAGGACCTTTTATAGACTTAAGATTACAGTGAATAAGATTCATACTGAAAAACAACTTTAAACCTAATAAGTTACTTTAAAAGATGAAGAGAAAAACTAAGTTATAGCTTATTTCATTTGTGTAAATTTTCAGATTGTCAGCACTTTTTACCATCTTTTAATTGCAGACTGTTGCTTTATGGGATCTAAGAAACTTGAAGCTGAAACTACACTCTTTTGAATCTCACAAAGATGAAATTTTCCAGGTAAGTCTAATGTTGAGACTGGTGATATGTTTTAACCCTTAAACCATTACCACACAGCAATGCTTTTCTTATATTCAACAAGATATATGCTTTGGAAAACATGGAAACTACAAGAAATTCCTTATGACAAACAATTCTTCATTTCCCACAATGTTTTCTGCTTGGGATACCAAAACATGTAAAAAATTCAGTCACTTGAAATAGTTGTCTGCAACACCATTGAATTTAGATCTGTCCTAAATTTTACTGTCTGGTAATGGGTTAAAGTAAACATTACCCAAATTGAAAATATTTGGACTGTTTCAGTTTGAAAGCTGCTACAGACAACAAAAGCGATTTCGAGCATATAGTCGCCATGCTGTCCGTCCGTGTGTCCGTCCATCCGTCCACGGCCAGATCTCAGCAATCCTTGGACCAAATTTGATGAAACTTTGCATGTGAACTCCCTGGCTTAATACCTAGGGACTATCTTCTCTGTAAATTTAAGGCTGCGTCATGGAAAAAGGGGCCTTAGTGTAAAAATTAGTTTTTAGCTCACCTGAGCATGAAGTGCTCAAGGTGAGCTATTGTGGTCGCTTTTTGTCTGTCGGCGTCTGTCTGTCCGTCTGTCTGTCCGTCTGTCCGTCTGTTCACATTTTGTTGTTACCACTCTAGCACCTACAAATATTGACCAATCTTAACCAAACTTGGTCAAAACATGTATGACCATAAGTTCTCGAATGAGTTCGATTTTGAGTCAGATCGGATCAGGAAGTCCGGAGTTATGCGCCCTTGAATATCAAAAATAGCTAGTTTTGACTTTGTTACCACTCTAGCATCTACAAATATCAACCAATCTTAACCAAACTTGGTCAAAACATGTATGACCATAAGTTCTTGGGCGAGTTCAATTTTGGGTCAGATCGGATCAGGAGGTCCGGAGTTATGCGCCCTTGAATATCAAAAATCGCTAGTTTTGACATTGTTACCACTCTAGCATCTACAGATGTTGACCAATCTTAACCAAACTTGGTCAAAACATGTATGACAATAAGTTCTTGGATGAGTTTAATTTTGGGTCAGATCAGATCAGGAAGTCCGGAGTTATGCGCCCTTGAATATCAAAAATCGCTAGTTTTGACATTGTTACCACTCTAGCATCTACAGATATTGACCAATCTTGACCAAACTTGGTCAAAACATGTATGACAATAAGCTCTTGGACGAGTCTGATTTTGGGTCAGATCAGATCAGGAAGTCCGGAGTTATGCGCCCTTGAATATCAAAAATTGCTAGTTTTGACATTGTTACCACTCTAGCATCTACAGATATTGACCAATCTTGACCAAACTTGGTCAAAACATGTATGACAATAAGTTCTTGGACGAGTCTGATTTTGGGTCAGATCAGATCAGGAAGTCCGGAGTTATGCGCCCTTGGATATCAAAAATAGCTAGTTTCGACTTTGTTACCACTCTAGCATCTACAAATATTGACCAATCAAGACAAAACTTGGCTAGAATGTTGGTAACCATACAATAATGAATGAGTTCGATTTTCAGTGTCATCGAAGAAGGAAGTCCGGAGTTATGTGCCCTTGAATTTGACAAATTTGCCGTTTTCGACTTTGTTTACACTTTAGCATCTACATTTATTGACCAATCAAGACAAAAAATGTCAACAATGTTGCTAACTATAAGCTGCTGACTGAATTAAATTTTCAGCTTGATCGGACCAGAAAAACCAGAGTTATTGGCCCTTGAATTTCACAAAATTGTCATTTTCAACTTTATTTTTAGCTCCACTGGCCTTCAGGCCAGCGGGCTATTGTCATGGCGTTGTGTCCGTCGTGCGTGCGTGCGTGCGTGCGTCCGGTCGTCAACTTTTTCTTTAAAAATCTTCTCCTCAGAAACTACTTGATGGATTTCAATCAAACTTCACAGGAATTATCCTTAGGTTGTCCTCTATCAGATTCCTTCAATTAATTCTGATTGAACCATAAAGTCTGGAGTTATCTGCCCTTGAATTAAAAAACGGTTGTTTTCACTCTAGCCACTACAAATATTGATCAATCAGACCAAAACTTGGTCAGAATGTTGGTGCTGATAAGATCTTGCCAGAGTGCAATTTTCAGCTTGATCTGAATGTTACGTCTTGAGTTATGTGCCCTTGAAATTGGCAAAACTACCATTTTTGACCTTATTTTTACTCAAACAACCATAAATATCCACCAATCAACATAAAACTTTCACATTATCTTACTGGCCATAAGATCTTGTGTTAGTGTAATTTTCAGCTTCATATGAATCTTAGATCATGATTTATCTGCCCTTGAATTAGACAAAAATGTTGTTTTCGACTTTGATTTTACACTCTTTACACCCACAAATATTGAATAATCAGGTCAAAACTTAAACAAGATGAAGGTGAAGTTAGGATCTTGCTTTAGTGTGATTCTTAGCTAGATAAGAATATAAAATCATCAGTTATTACGTTTCAATTTGACAAAATTGCTAATTGTGACTTTTTTTCACTCTAACAACCAAACTCACTCTAATAAAGACTGTTGCAAAGCTTGGTAACTAATAGATCTTATATGAATGTATTTTCAGCTTTCTAGTTACTTTGTAATTGCTTTAAGAGCAACACATACTGAAAAATCTAGTGAAAACTTGTACTTGATATTACAAGAAATTCAGGTTTGACAGCCATTTGCATTATCTTTGGAAAAGGGGCTTTCCCAAAATCTATTTTTAGTTCAAAATCTATTTTTAGTAATATGAAATATTTTGGAGTAATCAATGTTCTGTTAATTTAGATCTGTTGGGAAGAAGGAAATATTTTAATTGATTGTGACATCCTAAGCTAGAATGTTCTCCCATTTCCTTTAACCCTTTCTCAAATGGCAAACATGTAATTTTACTTTCTTTGCTTCAAGAACCACACAGTTTGAACGATCTAGTTTTGTTACTTTCTTTTAGCTCTATGAAACACAAGCATTGAACTATCTAATCAAAACTTGGATTAAATATTACATGAAATTCAGGCCTGTGGAGCGACTCAAGACCTTCAGGTCTTCTAGTCACTTCAAAAAACACAAATATTGACCAATCAAGACTTAACTTGGTCACAATGTTGGTGACCATGAGATCTTATATGATTTCATTTTTCATATTGATCGGACTAAAAAAGCCAGAGTTGTGTGCCCTTGATGGTGACAATATTGCTAATTTCGTTTTTAATTTCACTCAAACAGCAATAGATATTGACCAATCAAAAAAACAACTAGGACATAAGGTTGGTGTATAAAGGTCTTAGAGATACCCTGCCAGTAATACCCGAAAGGGGAGTTGGGCAGTATATATATATAGATAGATAGATAGATAGATAGATAGAGAATATCTTTATCAGAACAGAGTTATGTGCCCTGGATTATGACAAAATTGATGTTTTTTATCGACTTGGTTTTCACTTTAACAGCCACAAATATTGATCATTAAAGATTAAGAATGCTGTTTTCCGCTGGATCATAATCTCGCATCTTAAGTTTCGTGTTCTTGTCTTAGAGATACCTAGGTCATGTAAAAGATGGGTCTTGTTCTGCATGGAGAAAGTTTCATACTTCTATCAGGTGAGCGATCCAGGGCCATCTTGGCCCTCTTGTTCTCTTATTTCTCTTCTTCTAATAGGCAGAATTTAATGAAATTTTGTACTCATGTAATAAATAGGATGTTCTAGACCATATTCTATAAATAATGTGTGTACAAAAAAGCTGTCATGGGAAAAGGGGGCTTAATGTATGATAGTTTTTAGCTCGACTTTTCGAAGAAAATGAGAGCTTATACTGTCACCCGGGCGTCGGCGTTGGCGTTGGCGTTGCAACAAAGGTTAAAGTTTTTTCAAACATCAATAACTTCCATACTATCAAAGGGATTCAACCCAAACTTGGAATACTTATTCACCATCACACCCTCTACCTTACTATTAGGGCCCATGACCCTGGGACCACTCTATTTGGAGTTATGCCCCCTTTATACTAAGCACTTAGAAAGTCGAGCGCGCTGTCTTCGGACAGCTCTTGTTATTTTGTAACAAACACTTATTCGGGGAGCATAATCTGTCTATGACGGCTCTTGTTTGAGACAAGGTCCACTACAAAGCAACATAAATATGGATTAGTCTGCTGGGTTTGACACTTTTTACCACTCACAAAATAAAGACAGGAAAACATTGTGAAAAATGAAGAAATTGCTTGTGACAAGCAATTTCTTTATTTTACACATTGTTTTCTATCCAGAAAACAAGAATTTGTAAAATTTCATTTACTTGAAGATGTTGTCCGCAACATCTTTGAATTTGGACCAGTCTAAAATTTTGCTGTCTTGTAATGAGTCTATATCATGACTTGATTTACTTGTAGGTCCAATGGTCCCCCCACAATGAGACAATCCTGGCCTCCAGTGGGACTGATCGTCGTCTACATGTGTGGGATTTGAGCAAGATTGGAGAGGAGCAGGCAGCAGAGGATGCTGAAGATGGACCACCGGAGTTGTTGGTAAGTGGATAAAATATTCATCTTTTTCATGTATTCAGAGTATATCCCTTGTGACTTGTGATGTCACAATTGGTCTGGGGTGGAGTAAAATAAGAGAAATACCAATCAATTTGGATAAGATGTTAGTCAACTAAGACACCAGGGCCGCGTTTTACTAACATATATTTTTGCAAAAACCTTGTAACAACACATCTGATTGAAAGAGAAATAATAACAGTAATTATTCGGCCAATCAGATTTGTTGTTGTTTTAAAAATGTTCGTAAGTTTGTTAGTAAAACGGGCCCCTTTATTCTTGGGTTTTAGTGAGTCAACATATGCAAGGAAATATATTGACAAAAGTCTAACCAGAATCAATGTATTTCCCGAAATTTTATTCGGCCAAGATTGAATGGTGATGTCACAAGTCACTGTACACATGGGTTATGTACAGCCACCGTCATGTAGATAAATAAGAGATGTGAACACAAATTTGTATGTAGTTTTGTATTCTTAATTGATAAAACTAGATCATTATCAATCTCAAATTGACTAAAGAAAGGCAAACAAAAGAGCATATGACAGCTACATACATATGTGGACTTGCTATCATGTGTTATTTACAGACATTTGTGTAACACAGGTTGCAGGTTTGATGCCAGTCACTCCAAGCAGGGATCTGACTTAACCCTTTCCAAAACAAGACCTGGTTTTGACGTCCCTAAGAGAATAGGCTTGGGAAAACATTGAAACAAAAGAAGAAACTGCTGATAACCAGCAGTTTCTCCTTTTGTCTCAATATTTTCTGTGCCATATTTTACACAAATCATTTCTTTATTATCATCAATTTTGTCATCTTCAGCAGCTTTCAAATTGGATCACCCTAAAATTTTGTCGTTTGGGAAAGGGTTAAATTGAGGCCTCATCTCCACATGACCTTTGCTTTTGAGTCAGGCGTAAAACTCAATTCAATCTAATTTCACAAGACATTTCCCTTTTCAACTGATTTGCTATACAGTACTTTAAATATCAAATGACGATGTAAATTCTTTATTGTAGTTTATCCACGGAGGTCACACTGCCAAGATATCCGACTTCTCCTGGAACCCAAATGAACCCTGGGTAATCTGTTCTGTATCGGAGGACAACATCATGCAAGTCTGGCAAATGGTATGTACAGTTCTGTAAATGTATTAAATTACACTTTTAAAAAAATCAAAATGATTCTTGATTTGAGAAAGTCAAGCTCTTACTTTGGTCTTCATAAAATGGGACAGCACTCTTAGTGACAATCATGTCGAAAGATCAGGGGCATTTGGTTTTACCATAGTCTATCTGTCTGTCAGTCCATCTTAATATCAACATGAAAACAAAGCCTGCATGGCATTTGTGTTTCACAAACGCATCTTGTTATGATTTTAATGACAAAAAATTTTATGCCCCTTATCAAAAGATTTGGCATAATGTTTTACTTGTGTGTGTCTGTTTGTTTGTATGTCTATCTGAAAACTTAACATTGGCTATTTCAGAGCATTTGTGTTTCACAAATACACCTTGTTTGTTGCCTGTTGGGCCCATTATCTGTATTTAACCCCCCCCCCCCCTTCCCACCCTCACAAACAAAGTTTAGGCGTTTATATAGGAATCAGTCTGTCTCAAATCCTGTATGTCTATCCACATTTCTCTTGTGCGCAACTCCTCCCAAATAATATTTGCATGAAGTAACTTCTTCGTTCTCTGAGGTCAACCATGGGAGATACTTTGACTTTGTTACCGACGTCTATCCGTCCACATTTCTCATGAGCTAGAAAAACAAACTACATCATAGATTAACAGACAATAACATAATAATGAGACAACATTTGTACATAGACTTGCTATTTACGACATGTTTACCATATTTTACAGGCTGAGAATATCTACAATGATGAAGAACAAGAGGCGGCCCCTGGTGAACTGGAACAACAGACTGCATCATAGATATATACAGACAATAACATAGGAAAACAATCATGAGACAACATTTGTACATAGACTGAAACTTGGCGTTTCTCCCGGATGATTACACCAAAAGGCTTCACGAAACAGGAAATGGCTCCAGACCAAGATTAACCGTTCTCCATTGATTAGATACCATTTCTTTTCTATGCTGCAGCCTAGAGAATACTGTGTAATGTCAAATGATAAATCTGGTGACAGATTTCATGTAAATCTTGTGCTATTGTAAAATTTTGTGGTAAAATAAATTGTGAAAATCACTGAATTACCTACTTTTGTATCAAAATCCAAATTTTATGTAGTCGTCACAAGTGAATCCTGTCCCAAACAACACGCTGTACAAATGACTAGAGAGGTTACAGATCAATTTCGACAAGGATCCGATAGATTCGCATATTTATGTCACTTGAATGCCTGCCCAAATATTGTTGTTCTCTCTTTAGATTAACCCTTTCCCGAATTTGAAGTTTTCAATTTAGAAAGCTGCTGCGGACATCAAAACGGATGTTGATAAAGGCAGAATTTGTTTAAGATATAGTATGGAAAATATTGAGACAAAAGGAGAAAATGCCGATTATCAGCATTTTTATGCTTCCCGAAAAAATTTCAGGGGAGCATATAGTCGCCACGCTGTCCGTCCGTACGTACGTCCGTCCGTGTGTCTGTCCGTCCGTCCACAGCCATATCTCAGCAACCCTTGGACCAAATTCAATGAAACTTCACATGTGAACTCCCTGGGTCAATACCTAGGGCCCTTTTTCTCTGTTTTTAAATTTAAGGCTGCGTCATGGAAAAAGGGGCCTTAGTGTAAAAATTAGTTTTTATACGCCGCCGGAGGCGGACGTATATTGGCGTCATCTCCGTCTGTCCATCCGTCCGTCCGTCCATCCGTCCGTATGTTAGTCCACTTTTCTTGTCAACGCAACTCCTCTCAAGTTTCTGGCTGGATCTTCTCGAAACTTGGTCAATGTTATCACCTCAATTGGTAGATGTGCATGAAGGAAGGATTTTATGGTTCGTTGATTTTTGCCTGAGTTATGCCCCTTAAAAACTTAGTCTCTGGGGCTTATTGAAGTTGCAGCCTTGTCAACGCAACTCCTCCTAAGTTTCTAGCTGGATCTTAATGAAACTTGGTCAATGTTATCACCTCAATTGGTAGATGTGCATGAAGGAAGGATTTTATGGTTCATTGATTTTTGCCAGAGTTATGCCCCTTTAAAACTTAGTCTCTGGGGCTTATTGAAATAGCAGCCTTGTCAACGCAACTCCTATGTTTCTGGCTAGATCTTAATGAAACTTGGTCAACATTATCACCTCAATTGGTAGATGTGCATGAAGGAAGGATTTTATGGTTCATTGATTTTTGCCAGAGTTATGCCCCCTTAAAACTTAGTCTCTGGGGCTGATTGAAATTGCAGCCTTGTCAACACAACTTCTTCTAAGATTCTGACTGGATCCTAATGAAACTTGGTGGATGTTATTACCTAAATTGGTAGATGTGCATGAAGTAAGGATTTTATGGTACATTGATTTTTGCCTGAGTTATGCCCCCTTCAACCTTAGTCTCTGGGGCTTAATGATATTTCAGCCTCATGAACGCAATTCCTTCCAGGTTTTTGAATGGATATTTATAAAAACCTTTTTGTGAACACAACTTTTTACAGGTTTTTGTGTGAATATTTATAAATCCTTGTCAATGTCATTTTTTTGTCTCAAGTTTTATAAGTGGCGGCGTATATTGTGACCATGGCACTCTTGTTCTCTTATTTCTCTTCATCTAATGGGCAGAATGTAATGAAATTTTGTGCTCATGTAATAAATAGGATGTTCTAGACCATATTCTGTAAATAATGTGTGTACAAAAAAGCTGTCATGGGAAAAGGGGGCTTAATGTATGATAGTTTTTATTTTGTGACAAACACTTATTCGGGGAGCATAATCCGTCTGTGACGGCTCTTGCCTTCTTTTGTCTCAATGTTTTTCCATGCCTTCTCATTTAGGGAAGTTATTGGTTAAAACCAGGTCTTGTTTGGGCAAGGGTTTTGTGAATTCAAATTATACACAATGGAAAGGTAAACAATCCAATTGAATATCTTTATCCTTTCCTTCCAAATCAACATTAAAAGCCCGTTCCCACACATTGAGGCATTTTGACGCTCTGGAAAACATTGTGGAAAATGAAGAAATTGCTTGTGACATGCAATTTCATTTCAAAAATCTTTTCTACCCAAAAATTGTATAATTCCATTCTCTGAAAATTTGCATCTGCAACTTCTGTGAATTTGGACCAGTCTAAAATTTTGCTTTCTGGTTATTGGTTAGTCTGGTTCCCGCCTCTAATACACTACGTTATAAAGAGTCTGGTAATGCCTGGCAAACCGGTTCCATTGATTGGTTAGTATACACAACCGATGAAACGTCTCGACCAATCAGAGCCGCTCGTTGACGACCATGTATACGGCCTCGGAGATTAGCTATTACCGTACCTATATTCATAGTAGATTTCAGGTACGGGAACCAGACTAGTTATTGGTTAATCCAGTCCTGTAGAATTCAATCTGTCAACAGAAGCAGTATTCCTTGGGCTACATGTCATCTCTGAGAACACAATGTTTCTTGCTGGTTGTCAGCATTTTCTTCCTTTGCCTCAATATTTTTTCCAAACAATTTTGGTTAGGGAAGCCAAAACCAGGTCTTATTTGGGAAACGGTTGCAGACCTTGTCTCAACCATATTGATGTTGATGAAAGGATTTGTGTACAATTAAGCACTTGGAACTATTGAGGCAAAGCGAAAATGCAGACTATCTGCACTTTCTACTTTTACTTCAATGTTCATCCAAGATTTTCCTATTAAGGATATCAAATTCACTTCTTGTTTAGGAAGTGTTAAACAATACAAATGGACGTGGATTTTTCCTTAGAATCCTACCTTGAGGGCTAAATTTCAACTTTGGCATTTGACCTATTTTACGGAAAAATTTAGCCCGGCCCATATCTCACAAACTGAAAGAGATCGGGATGGGACATTTCAGATTTCCTCCCTCTGTCGAGACATGTCATATGGGACCGTGACAATGACTCTTTCTATGGTGACAAGCTTCTCTTAACCCTTTTCTGAACAACAAAATGTTAAGGTGATCCAATTAGAAAATTGGTGCAGGCGACAACATCATGAATATCAGACATAAAATAAATGTACAACATAGTACAGAAAATTCTGAGTCCAAAGTAATGTTTTCTCAACCTTTTCTATAGGGACATGGACTACAGGCATAGGGCAGTTGGTAACATTTCAGCTCTTGCTGAAGAGGCTGGTTCCATCCCCGGCTGTGGCAAGCATGCTTTCTGACATTTTTCAATGGTTGGATATCCGTAAACCTGTTGAGTTGAAGATTGCAGCCCAAAAGGATGTGGTATTACTGGCAAGAGAAACGGTAGAAATCCATGGTTAGATCCTCCAGCCGTGATGATATGACCTTAGCAGTTGAAAGAGGCATTAAAAGTTTAAACCCTTTTAATCATCTATAAGACTTCAAGCCAAGGTTCTATTAAGATAAAATACCCGTAATGTGGCCATTTCGAAATCAATAAAAAATCAGATTTTTTTTTTTTGAGCGACGTTGCGTATCCAAACCTATTCAGATGCGGTCATAAACATTCGGCGGTGGAAAGTTCCAAGTGGAACAAGTGGAACTTTCCATTGCTGAATGTTTGATATCACCCAAATAATTTCCACTTCGCGAGAATCTCATTAGTGGTGGCCTACCTTAAATAATTATGGTATTATCAATCATCTTGCCACAAAGTTGGAAAGGAATTCACAATTTTCTTATTATTAGTTCACCTGAAAATGGAATGCTCAAGGTAAGCCATTGTGGTCACTCTCTGTCCATCCGTTGGTCCATTCACATTTCATAGTTTACACACTAGCATCCACAAAAATTAGCAAGTCTTGATCAAACCAAATATTGTGGGCATAATGTTCTCAGAAGAGCTCAAATACAGGTCCGATTGCTCCTGAAAATTGGGAGTTATTTGCCCTTGAATGTCAACAATAGCCATTTTTGTTTACACTCTAGCATCTAAAAACATTAACCAATAATAGCAAAACGTGGACAAAATGTTGACCATCAGATCTTGTATGAGTGTAATTTTCAGCTTGATCAAAATGTTGCATCCTAAATTATGTACCCTTTTTCACCTTGTGTCATAATTTTTAACCCTTTCCAAAACGACAAAATTTTGGGGTGATCCAATTGGAAAGCTGCCCCAGACGACAAAATTTATGTTAAAAAGGAAAGGGTTTGTGAACAATATGGCACAGAAAATATTGAGACAAAAGGAGAAACTGCTGGTTATCAGCAGTTTCTTCTTTTGCCTCAATGTTTTCCCAAGCTATTGTTATTAGGGACGTCAAATCCAGAACTTGTTTGGGAAAGGGTTAATCTCATGTCTTGTCCTAAGCCTTTTCTATTGAAACATCAAAACCTGAGGTCATGTTTGCGAAAGGAATAAATTGATCAAGGTAGAAAAGAAATGACAAACATCAGAGAATAAAGGAATTATTTAATGCCTGTAGAATACTATTTTAACTAGAACTTGTATAAATTTGTTTTAACTAAAATGATACACATAATAAAATAATTTAATATGATGAAATAAACAATAAAACATGATGTGTTTGTGAAACACTAATGCCCTCGAAAAGGCTAATGTTAAGTTTTCGGAAAGACAGATGAACGGACAGACACAAGTAAAGAATATGCCCCCAATCTTTCAATACGAGGGCATAAAAATGAAGGCCTAATGTTTGAACATGCGTAATTAAATAGGTCCCTTAACTTGTTCCCTAGTGATTATTGCTGAAACGAGTACTCATTAGTAGGGTACAAAATTGCCAGTACTGGGATAGAAATGTATTACCTGTTACCTGATAAGTAAATGTTTGCCTACAGAATGTCTTCACCCTTTCCCAACGACAAAATTTTAGGGTGATCCACTTCAAAAACTGCCACAAATGACAAAGTGGATGTTATTAAAGATAGGATTTGTGTAAAATATGGCACAGAAAATATTGAGACAAAAGGAGAAACTGCTGGTCATCAGCAGTTTCTTCTTTTGTTTCAATGTTTTCCAAAGCCTTTTCTATTAGGGACGTCAAAACCAGGTCTTGTTTGGGAAAGGGTTAACCGTTTCTCATATTTTATTGTAGTCCTATTCCAAAGCTGCTTTAGATGACAAAATGGATGTTTAAGAATTTGTGATGGAGTACAGAAAATATTGATGCAAAAGGAGAAAATGATGATCATCAGCATTTTCTCCTTTTGCCCCAATATTTTCCAAGGCATGATCATGATCAGGTCTAGCTGTGACATCAAAACCAGATCTAGTATGGGAAAGGGTTAATCCACCTGTTATAGACTGTTGCAACTTATGCAATTATGAAAATGGTTAATAAAATCTTAACTATCGCATTAGAAAGGCAAATTAATTTGATAACGATTCATTGACTGTTTGGTATCTAATGCCGCTTTCAACAAATATGGACATTGCGCAGCTGCTCGAGCACCGAACCATTGACTCCTGTCGTTTCTAATACCAGGGCTACATGTACCATAACATCCTAACCGAGCTTCTGGCCAACATAATTATATGTTAACGATTATCAAACCATTGGTGGGAGACAATTTTTCCAGAAAGGATATTAGCCACAGGCGGAGATCGAACCAGATACCTTGTGAATGAGAGTGATGTGCTACCAACTGCCGCGGCTCATTTGGTAACAGAGAAATTCACCAGTCTCCTATAGTATAGGTGAAATTTACCGATACTCTAATGTCATTGAGCCGACCAAATCACACAGCAGAAAATTGTCTATTTGTACAGATACCCATTTATTCACTGAAAATTAACATGTGGATACCCAAGTACAATTTCAGTAATCATTCAAACCTTTCCCAAACAAGACCTGGGGCCCGTTTTATCAACGATTGTACGTTTTTTTTTTCATAATTACTTGTAACAACAAATCTGATTGGCCCAATCTGATTTCTTGTGCAATCAGATGTCTTCTTGCATAGTTCAGGCAAAAACTTGATCGTTATATCGTTGATAATACGGGCCCTTGGTTTTGACCTCCCTAGAAGAAAAGGCTTGGGAAAACATTGAAGCAATAGAAGAAAATGCTGATGATCAGCATTTTCTCCTTTTGCCTTGATGTTTTCTATGCTATATTATTCACAAATTTTACTTAAGAAACATTTGTCATCTTTAACAGCTTTCAAATTGGTTCGCAATATAATTTTGCCATTTGGGAAAGGATCAATTCTACTAAGGACCTTGCTGATCATTATAACTTGTTGGGTCAGAGCAAAACTGATGCAAGTGTATAATTGAGCCAGGATCTGGAAAAGCATCCCTTATAGCATTTGAGACAGGTTTCAAGATCAGGCTGTGCCTAAAAGCCGTCGGACCGGGATCCATGCTGCTACCACACATTTGCTGCAGGTCAAGAATAAACTATTGGAGACCAATATGGTTCATGATCAGACTGTGTGTATACGCAGGCTGATCTTGAACCATGTTGGTCTCAAAAGCTTTAACCCTTTCCCAAACAGCAAAATTTTAGGGTGATCCACTTCAAAAACTGCCAAAAGTGATAAAATGGAAGTTATCAAAGATAGAATTTGTGTGAAATATGGTGTAGAAAATATTGAGACAAAAGGAGAAACTGCTGGTTATCAGCAGTTTCTTCTTTTGTTTCAATGTTTTCCCAAGCCTTTTCTATTAGGGACATCAAAACCAGTACTTGTTTGGGAAAGAGTTAAAGTGGTAATAGCAGGTCACGATTGAAGTTTTTCTGTTACTGAGTTCTTTTTATCTGATGATATGAACAAAGCCTATTCCAACTGCATAAAACCAGTGAAAGAATGGTACATTGGTTTTTTTTCCCTTTCTTGCAATATATGTCAGTATGTCATGTTTACAATGTCAAGGGCGATTCAGAATCATCCGAGTCCTGAGCGGTTAAAAGCAAGCGCCTACGGAATCTATTTTTAAATCGAATGGAATGACGTCAGAGAATAAACAGTAACTAGAACTGTTGCAAAGCGGACGAATACCCCCCACTAGGGCCTTGTCACTGAAAAAGTGCTATCGGTCAAAATGTTCTTGACTAAGAGCATGGAAATGGATTTTAAACAAAGTCCAACTGTGACCTTGACCTTTGACCTTGGTTACCCCAAAACAATAGGGCACCTAAACTGGTCATGGGCAACAACTGTGTAAAGTTTCACGATCCTAGGTCAAACAGTTCTCAAGTTAGAACACGGAAACGAAATTGTAAGTTTCACGATCCTAGGTCAAACAGTTCTCAAGTTAGAACATGGAAACGAAATTGTAAATTTTGACTACTCCCCCCCCCCCCCCCCCCCCTTAAAGACTTCAAAGTGGCATAACTCTGAAACTAATGACTGGATCAAGATGAAAATTGCAGGTGCACAACTTCATATGATAGGGAACATCCTGATAAAATTTCAGAAAAATTGGTCAAAAACTGTGGGAGGAGAAGAGGACACAAGATTATGTCCACCCCCCCCCCCTAAAAACTTCAAAGTGGCATAACTCTAAAACTAATGACTGGATCAAGATGAAAATTGCAGGTGCACAACTTCATATGATAGGGAACATCCTGATAAAATTTCAGAAAAATTGGTCAAAAACTGTGAGAGGAGAAGAGGACACAAGATTATGTCCCAGGACGGACAGACGGACGGACGGACAACCTGATTCCAGTATACCCCCCCATAACTTTGTTGTGGGGGGTATAAAAATTAAAAAATATGAGATGTCTCTTTAAAAGGGACCTTTTGGGAAGTGTGTAGCAACCCTAAACAGTCTGCGAGGAAAGTACAAAACGATCAGAATCGAAACTGTTGACACTAAGTTGATACTCTGGATTTACATGTTTTTAGCTCCACTGGCCTTCAGGCCAGCGGGCTATTGTCATGGCGCAGTGTCCGTTGTGCGTCCGTCCGTCTGTGCGTCCGGTCGTCAACTTTTTCTCTAAAAATCTTCTCCTCAGAAACTACTGGATGGATTTCAATCAAACTTCATAGGAATGATCCTTGGGTGGTTTTCTATCAGATTCCTAAATTTAATGCTGATTGAAGCAGAAAGTCTTGAGTTATCTGCCCTTGAATTAAAAAATGGCTGTTTTGACTTTATTTTCACTCTAGCACTTACAAATATCAACCAATCAGGACAAAACTTGATAAAAATGTTTATGACAATAAGATCTTGACTGAGTGTAATTTTCAGCTCGATCTGAATTTTATATCATGAGTTATGTGCCCTTGAAATTGACAAAATTGTCATTTTCGGCCCAATTTTTACTTCGTTTCACTCTAGCAATTACAACTATTTACCAATCAAGACAAAAATTTAATAGAATGTTGATGACAATAAGATCTGTACTAGGTATAATTTTCAGCTTGATCTAAATTTTATATCATGAGTTATGTGCCCTTGAAATTGACAAAATTGTCATTTTCGGCTTTATTTTGACTTTGTTTTCACTCTAGCAACTACAAATATTGACCTATCAAGACAGGACATTGACACAATATTTGTGAACAATAGTTCTTGCCAGTGTGTAATTTTCAGCTTAATCTGAATTTTACATCATGAGTTATGTCCCCTTGAAATTGACAAATTTACCATTTTTGACCTTATTTTTACTCAAACAGCCATAAATATCTCCCAATCAATATGAAACTTTCACATAATCTTACCGGCTAAAAGATCATGCATGGATATAATTTTCAGCATCATCTGAATCTTAAATCCAGTTTTATGTGCCCTAGAATTTGACAAAATTGCTATTTTCGACTTCGTTTTACTCTCTGTATATCTTCAAGTATTGAACAAGCACTTCAAAACTTAAACATGATGTAGACGAAGTTAAGATCTTGCATTAGTGTGATTCTTAACTTGATAGGAAGATAAATCCTCAGTTATATGCCTTTCAATTTGAAGAAAAAGGCTAATTGTGACTTTGTTTTCACTAGCTAATCAACATTCGGATTAAATATTTAAAGAATCTCAGGCCTGTGGAGTGATTCAAGACCTTCAGGTCTTCTAGTTCCTTTCACACTATATATTATTATCTAAATACGGATATTGTTGGCGCTTGCTAAATGTGATCTGTCTCTCGAAATATGGTCTTCTGTTGAATTCATAGAAGCACGCTTTTAGCACGACATGTCAAACAGAATCTAACTGACCCTTTCCCAATTATAACCTTTTTTTGCTGTCATCATTAGAAGGGATTGAGAACACATTGAGGCAATAGGAGAAAATCTTGATAACAAGCAATTCCCCCAGTTGAATAGATATTTTCTCAGTTTTATCTAATTCAACAATTCGTATCTTAACATGCATAGTTTGTCGTGTTTAAAACTTTCAAAATAGAATATCCAATTTATTGCCGTTTGGGAAAGAGTGAGGCATGGCTATTAAAACTAGAACTGTCACAGGATGTGACTTGATACCCCCGCACAAACTTTCATTACAAAAAGGGCAATAGGTGTATCAAGCTTAACGTTGCAAGCACTTATTGTTTAGAAGATAAGGTCTAGACAAAAATACAAGGGTACAAACGACAAAGGGCAATAATTCTTAAAGTTGGCATGACAGAGTAACAGTTCTTTTACATGACACTTCTCGACAATGAGATCTATAAGTGTACCAATTTTGAAGTTTCTAGCACTAACGTTTAGAAGATATGTTCTGGACACGAATCGAAGGGTAAAAACAACAAAGGACAATCACTAAAACTGTAGGCATGCAAGAGTAACGATTCTTGTACAAGACACTTCCCCACAATAAGATGTATAAGTGTACCAAGTTTGAAATTGCTAGCAGTTATGATTTAGAAGATATGGTCCAGACAAAAGTGCAAGGGTACAAACAACAAAGGGCAACAACTCAAAAAGTGGGTGTGACAGAGTAATTGTTATTGTACATGACACATCCCCAGAATGAAATGTATAAGTGTACCAAGTTTGAAATTGCTAGCACTTCTGGTTTAGAAGATATGGTCCACACAAAATGTTAGGGTGCAAACAACAAAGGGCAATAACTCAAAAAGTGGGCGTGGCTGAGTAACAGGTATTGTACATGACACTTCCCCACAGTGAGATGTGTAAGTGTACCAAGTATGAAGTTGCTAGCACTTGTGGTTTAGAAGATATGGTCCAAACAAAATGTAAGGGTACAAACAACAAAGGGCAATAAATCAAAAAGAGGGGCGTTGCTGAGTAACAATTAGTGTACATGGCACTTCCCCACAATGAATTGTATAAGTGTACCAAGTTTGAAGTTGCTAGCACTTGTGATTTAGAAGATATGGTGCAAACAAAATGTAAGGGTACAAACAACAAAGGGCAATAACTCAAAAAGTGGGCGTGGCTGAGCAACAGTTATTGTACATGTCACTTCCCCAGAATGAGATGTATAAGTGTACCAACTTTGAAATTGCTAGCACTTATGGTTTAGAAGATATGGTCCGGACAAAAATGCAAGGTTACAAACAACAAAGGGCAATAACTCTAAAAGTGGGCGTGGCAGAGTAATGATCTTTACACATGACACTTGCCCACAATGAGATCTATAAGTGTAGCAAGTTTTAAGTTGCTAGCACATATGGTTTAGAAGATATGCTCTGGAGAAGTATTTTGTCCACAGACAGACAGACAGACAGACATACATACATACAGACAGACAGACAGACAGGTTGATTCCAGTATACCCCCTAAAACATTCGTTTTGCGGGGGTATAATAACTTCAGCTGATTAACCCTTTCCCATACAAGATCTGCTTTGGACTTCCTTTTTGCAAAAACACAGGAAACATTGAGACAAAAGAAAGGAGTGTTAATTGTTAGTAGTCTTTCCTATTACCTAAATATTTTCTATGTCATATAGTAAACAATTCACATTTCCAGTGTCATTGGTTATGCAGTCTTCAAACGATTTCGATTGAGAATAGTTTTATTTTTTGTCATTTTGGGGAAGAGTTGAACATTTATTGGTAACCAGGCATGTGCTGAAATCCCGTAAAAATCGGAATGTTTCAAAATTTTTACCCGTCACACTAAACAGGAACATTCTGCAAAGTATAAAAGTACAGATACCGTATAACTGGTAATTTTTGTGTGAGCAAATTTTTTATGGATTGGGCCCAAAACGGTATAATTAATTTCTGTGAATTAAATTTTTGCGGATTTTCAATCAGAAGACCTTTTATTTTTATATGAAAGGTTCCATGTATTTTGAATATCTATTTATATATAAAAGGCTATTTAAACTAGTACATGATTATAAAACTCGCATATAACTACCAAATATACACGAGAACATAAAAACTGGCATGATACTACCACAATTCATAGGAAAAACTTTGGAAATATTGAGGGAAAAAAGATAGTGCTAAAAATTATCAAGCAATTTCTCTTCATTTTCTGTTCTACATTGCACACAAATCCTTTGTATCTTCGAATGTCATTTGTAATTACCCGTGTTTATTAGAATAATTACGGTAAATCTTAATTGTTAATTCATGTGTAAATGAGTTCTAATTGTTTTTTCTAGATTACATTATTTGTGTTTGTGTCAACACCTATCAAAGGTGTGAAAACATACCTATCCCGATAATCCATTATGTGACAAAAATGATATTTTAAACCCCTGTTAGGAATATGGTGTAGATTATACTTTACCCATATACATGTTTAGTCAAAGGTATTTAGATGGCACATTTAAGTCGATGTTTTTTTTGTGAATTTAATTTTTGGGGATAGATTACATCCGCAAAATACCGCAAAAAATATTTTGCCGCAGAAATTACCAGTCATACGGTAATATCCAGCCTGTGCGGACTGCGCAGACAGAGAAGATTCAAGACTCATAACTCGTAGGTAATTTTAAGGGCCTTGAATAATTTCTCTATCTTACTATGTGTTCATTTTCTAAATGCGACATCTAGTTTATGTCTGCTTAGTAGGAGTGGTTTCTCGAAATTTTGTTTTATGAACTTCCCGTAAATTCCCTTTTAGCGTGACGTGTCACTTTTATTAGATACCTCTGTATCACATGATCACTGGACTATAGTATAAACGAATATTTACGGCTTTTGCAGGTACCCGAAATATGTAAAATATAAATCTATATATATACACAATTGTAAAAGCCCAGCAAACTTTTCAGCGCCGTGGAAAGTTAGAATGTAAATATACATGCGCTTATTGTGGGTAAACAGCACATGGTTACTCGCTTAAAATATGGTCTTTCTGCATCTTTTTGCTCATACTTTAATACTGTAAACCCTTTTTTTGGCAAATTGGCAGGTTTTTTGACAGCTATTACCGCTTTAAAGGACGTTTTTCAAGATCCGGGCCCATATGTAATTCACCTGCATCTACAACAATTTTGCACAATCTATTGAGTTTTTTATAACAAAATAAATACACAACATATATTATTGAACCGAAGTAACCTTGCGCTCATTATTGTCAATATTGCAGACGATTACGTTTGTTTATCAATATTCATAGCGCACGGTCACTTCGGTTTAACAATAACATAACAGTATGAATATAACTAACAGCTTAGATTCTTATATCGAAGAAAACAGAAAGAAAAGAGCATTTTCTTTCTTAACGAAATGATTTTTACCCTTTACAAAGCAGACAAATTTGTTCAATTCTTTTTTATGACTCTTTCATCAATTTTTAGCCATTATGACAAAGTTACTAATCCACTTTTTATCACATTTAACCCTTTCCCAAACAAAACCTGGTTTTGACTTCTCTAATAAAATATGCTTTGGAAAACATTGAGGCAAAAGAAGAAAATGCCAATAATTGGCATTTTCTCCTTTAACCTTAATATTTTCTGTACTAAACTATTCACAAGTGTTAGCTTAAGGTAGTCCACCTCTAATGAGTTTGCGCAACATCACTTGAAATCATTTGGCGGTGGATCTTTCCACGGCCGAATGTTTACGACCATGCCCGAAAAGGTCCGGATACGTAACGAAACCGTTCGGAAAAAGCTGATGTTTTATTAATCTCAAAATGGCCACATTACGGATTTTCTACCTTAACCCATTACCATACAATAACTCTTTTTTACTCCTTACAAGATAATGGCTTTGCAAAACATTGTGTGAAATGAAGAAATTCCTTCTATCCGGAAAGATCAAAGGATGCGAAATTTTATCCAATTCATATCATTGTCTGCAGCATCTTTGAATTTGGACAAGTCCAAAATTTTGTTGTTTGGTAATGGGTTAAGCATCAACCATTTTGTTGTTTGCAGAAGCTTTCAAATTAGACCATCCTATAATTTTGTTGTTTGTGAAAGGGTTAATCACATTTGCGTACAGTTGCTGACGTGTCAAAATCATGATTCCAATGAGTACCCGCAACATAGGGTTTAATGAACAATGAAATATTGCATTTTGAAAACCCATTACACCCTCATATCTTTAACTCTGAGAAAGGGTTATGTTACCTAAAGAAAAATTCTATAATTATGTCAAAAGTCTAAACCCATTCATGATTCTAACATAATTGCGCTTTTTGATGCCCTATAAAAGAAAGTCTTTGGGAAACATCATGGAAAATGAAGATTTCATTTCGCACAAATTTTATTTTAGTAACTTCCATTCACTTGAAATTGTTGTCTACAACATCTTTTGATAAGAACCAGTCTAAAACTTTATAGTTTAGTAAATGATTAAACAATATCTTTAGGATCTAAGACCCCAGGAATTCCATCTTTAACACCTTGAGTTTCTAATTCTTCATAATCTTCTGACAGGCTAGCTTGAGGTACAAGCCTTTCTAAAGTTTGTCGTAATTCACTAATTGACTTGGGTTTCTCATCCAAATCTTCTGATGATTTGTTTGAAGGCTGGTCTTTATCTTTTGACTTGAGCTTTGGTGGTTTTCTAGCATTCTTTTTGTCATTGCCATACTGTAGGAAAAATGGAAATAATCATTTATATAATACGGCATCAAAATAGTCAACACAAGATGTGTCTGTGAAACACAAATGCCCCTGAAATGGCCATTTGTCTAAAATGTTAAGTTTTCGTGGAGTAAAGGGTTGATAAGGGTCAACTGATGACCTTGAGAAAGGTCATGTTTCATGGAACAGATAGATATCATTGAAAGAAAGTGCATACCAAATTTGAGCTTTGTATGTCCCATACTTTCGGAGAAAAGGCCAATGTTTTAAGTTTTCATGTCAAGTTTTCAGCCAGACAGGCAGACGGACAGGAGTAAAACAATATGCCCCCCATTTTTCGAAATGGGTGCATAAAAAGCTTAAACTTAGTATCTATGTTTTCACCAATATACAGAAGAAATGGTCATATGCAGCCAGTAAAGGGAGTTTAAGGGACAGACCAAACCTGGCCACATATGACAGTTGGCTGCTTAACACAGAATAATTATTTAACAAGTGAAATCAAACTGTGAAAAACATTCAGCAATTTCTCCTTTTGTCTCGGCATTTCTTGTGCTACACTGTACACAAATCTGTTTATCTACATCAATCTTGTCATCAGCAGCATGATTTCAAATTGAAACAGTCTAAAATTTGTCATTTGGACAAGGGTTAAGGTAGCCAATCCCTAATGAGATTTTGTGTAACATCGAGAATTTTTCCTGTGATGTAAACATTCATAACATATAGGACCTATACGGACTCTTTATGAGTTAGTAAACATTGGTACTTTTCCTCTGCTGAATGTTTATAATGTTGCATGAGAGAATTCAATGCTGCATGAATCTCAATAGGTGTGAACTCCCTTAACTCTTTCCCAAACAAGACCTGAGGCGCGTTCTTTAGAGCTAGACTTCTTAAGATATCTCGAGATTTCTTGAGATATTTTAAGATAAAGCATTCTTTAGAACAAGATTTTTTAGCCGCTCAGTGGGAGACGCCATTACCTATTCTTCTTTCGGAACCCCTTGGTCAACTCTGTAGAAACACTATAACCCATTACTGCATAGTGACGCCTTTTGACTCCCTAACAAGGCAAGGCTTGTGAAAAATGAAGAAATTGCTTGTCACAAGCAATTTTTTCATTTTCCACAATGTTTTTTAACCTAAAATGGAACGATTCTTGAAATTTCACCAACTTGTAATTGTCGTCTGCAACACCTTTCAAATTGGAACAGTCCAAAATTTTGTCGTTTGGGAAAGGGATAAGACAGGATTGACCGAGTTGTGCCGAATGCTCCATACTTCATACAAATATCGTCATTATGACGTCATTTGTATGAAGTATGGAGCATTCGGAACCCCTCGATCAGAATCTATGTCTAACAAGAGCTTCGCAGAGCGGCGCATATACGCCCGAGAGGGGCTTTTCAGTAAAAATTGGCCATTTTTTCAATTCAAGGGCAGATAATTCAAACATGAAAAGTTATCAAAATTTTGTTTGCACAACAAGACACCATAGACATTCATTGTGGCTAGTTTGATAAAATTCTGGTTGAAACTGTAGAAGTAGCGCACAGGAGAAAATGGGCATTTTTCCTTAAATTCAAGGGCAGATAATTCAAGAACGAAAACAGTTATCAAAATTCCGTAAGCGGTGTGCACAACTAGACACCATGGAGATTCATTGTGGCAAGTTTGATCAAATTCTGATCAAAACTGTAGGAGGAGTTGCGCACACAAGAAAATGGGCATTTTTTTAATTCAAGGGCAGATAATTCAAGAACGAAAAGAGTTATCTGAATTCCGTAAGCAAGGTGCACAACTAGACACCATAGAGATTTATTGTGGCAAGTTTGATCAAATTCCGATCAAAACTGTAGGAGGAGTTGCGCACAAAAGAAATTGCTAACGGACGGACAGACGGACAGACAGACGGATGAGCGGGGCCATAACATAATACGACCCTCCGGGCGTATAAAAAGTGCTTTATCTAAACCATCTTAAGAAATCTTAAAAAATCTCACTCTAAAGAACGCACCTCTGGTTTTGACGTCCCTAATAGAAAAGGTTTGGGAAAACATTGAAACAAAAGAAGAAACTGCGGATGATCAGCAGTTTCTCCTTTTGTCTCAATATTTTCTGTGCCATATTTTTCACAAATCCTGTCTTTAATATCATCCATTTTGCCATTTGAAGCAGTTTTTTTTTTTTAAAGTGGATCAACCTAAAACTTTGTTGTTTGGGAATGGCTCAATTGAGAGTGCCCACTCACCTCAACCATTTCCACTTGATCTGACATCATAGTCCATAATTGTTTAGGATGAATCAGTTCTGGATAGCGACCAAGCTCGTGTATATCATATGCATGTAACATCTGTAAAAGGAATCAATAATCATAAATATGTGTGTACAATATGAGAAAGAAAGAGCATTTATCTCTTTTCAAAACAATACCTGGTTTTGGCGGACCTAATAGAAAAGGCTTTGGAAACCCTTCGGCAAATGACAGAAATGTTGATAAGTTAGAGCCAATTTCATCAAAGCATTTAAGATGTATTTTTGTTTTACCTATGTCCTACAAAATGCTTGAAACAACTATCACATTACCTAACTTCCTAAGTCTTGATAGATTGGTGATACAAATTCTTGTCCCAAACATGTTGTGAAACATTGATAAGACAGAAATATGATGAAACTGGCCCCAGCAGTTTCTACTTTTACCTAAATATTTTCTATGCTATAATTATATACAAATCCTATCTGAATCATCTTCCTATTTGTCATTAACCTTTTCCACCAACTATCTTTTAACAGAGCATATATAAAATATTGCAGACAGCAAAACTTATATAATTCAACCAAAAGTTGTCAACCCATTACCAGACAGATGCCAAAAATTTAAACTGATCCAAATTCAAAGATGTTGCAGAAGATAATATCAAATGAATGAAATTTCAAATAAATTTTTCGGTCTTTCTGGGTAGAAAACATTGTGTTGTAACACACAATTTCTTCTTTTTCACAATGTTTTCCAAAAGCGTTAGCTTGTAGGGTGTCAGAAAGAGTCATTGTGTGATAATGGATTACAAGTAATTTCATAATATACCTGAAACGCACATCTGTCACAAGGCATTAGTCCCACAGCTGTTCCTAACCCGGGTGTTAACACACTTCTGATTGGCTCATTATTTGGATCCGCATTGAATTTCTTTACTACAAAACATAAATAAAGTTAGCTAAAAATACATCATGCTATTTGATGCATCATAAAAACATACAATGACCTTAATAGACTTTAAAAGTATGAGATTTATCATCATGTGAAATATGGACGTTTCAGCTTAACCCTTTCCCAAACAAGACCTGGTTTTGACGTCTCTATTAGAGATTGTTTTGGAAAACATCGAGACAAAAGAAGAAACTGCTGATAACCAGCAGTTTCTCCTTTTGTCTCAATATTTTCTGTGCCATATTTTACACAAATCCTCTCTTTAATAACATCCATTTTGTCATTTGTGGCAGTTTTTGAAGTGGATCACCCTAAAATTTTGCCGTTTGGGTAAGGGTTAAAGAGACATGAAGTAATAGGAATTGCTGATCTTTCAGGACAAGTTCATGTTCCATGATGCTAACATGAAAGCATTTCAATTGAAAATTTGTTAACCCTTTCCAAAACAAGACTGGGTTTTCACATCTCTTTTAGAAATGGCTTGGGAAAGCATTGAGACAAAAGAAGAAACTGCTGAAGACCAGCAGTTTATCCTTTTGTATCAATATTTTTGTGCCATCTTATACACAAATTCTCTCCTTAAAATCCCTTTTGTTGTCTGCAGCAGCTTTGAATTGAATCATCTTAGAAGTTTGCTTTTTGGGAAAGGGTTAAATCAAAATTGCTTTACTGTAAGTATGCAAGGGCGACATTTCCCAAGCAAGACCTTTTATGACAATCCTAACAGAAGCCACTCCGGAAAACTTCTCTACTTTAGCCTCAATGTTTTCTATGCTTTTTTGTACGCAAATCCATTCTTCATCAATAGCCATTTTATTGTCTACAGCAGCTTTTGAATTGTACCTCTCTAAAACTATACTCTTTACAAAAGTCTTTTAGAGTTAACAACACAACATGCCAAAAAAGATTTCGGTGCTTGTGACACATCCCACACTGCTCTCATTCTTGGGGCAGATATCCATTACTTGCTGTTAACCCTTTCCGGGACGGGAAAATTTTAGGGTGATCCGCATCAAAAACTGCCAAAAATGACAAAATGGATGTTATTAGAGATAGAATTTGTTTAAATTATGGCATAGAAAATATTGAGACAAAAGGAGAAACTGCTGGTTATCAGCAGTTTCTTCTTTTGTTTCAATATTTTCCAAAGCCTTTTCTAGTAGGGACGTCAAAACCAGGTCTTGTTTGGGAAAGGGTTAATTAATCAGCATTATCTCCTTTTGCCTAAATATTGTCTGCACAATGTCAACAAATCCTATCTTTAACAACATCTATCATCATCTCAAACAGCTTTCGAGTCGGAAAGGTCTAATTTTTTGCTACTTGGGAAAAAGTTGAATATAATAATGCACTGTTTACCTGCCAAGATTACAGCTCTAAAAGCTAGGTAAGCATTCGGTGTTTGTGACACGTCCCACGGTGCTCTCATTGTTGGGGCAGATATCAGGTATTTGATTGGCTGCCCCTCGTTAAAACCAGACCAATCCTTTTTGACCCAGCCCTTCTTGTCTTCAGTGGGCAGAATGATGGCTTGACCCTGAAGAAATATTTGTGTTTACCCATTACCAACAAGTATCTGGTGTTGTATGCAACACATAAAGTCCCCTACCGGCTTCACATTGACTCAATATGGTAATCAATAATAGATTAAGATGAACAAGTCATCAAAATAATTGTCAAACATATGAAATGTTATGCCCAACTGGAGGTGATTAATACTGCTGCATCACCACCCTGACTAACATGGCTTATAATTTTTTTTACATTTTAAAACAGGTTTCATCAAGTTAGCTTGCTTAGTTATTAAGTTATTGCAGGATCCATTTTTTGCCGTATTTTCACTATTTCCGTTACCATAGCAACCACACTTTTCGTCAAAGAACAAAGATAAAATGATGTGCATAATCTACACATTGCCATCTAGTCATATACCAAGTCTCATCAAATTAGCTTGCTTACTTATTAACTTATCGCAGGATCCAATATTTTTTGCCATATTTTCACTATTTCCGTAACCATAGCAACAACAATTTTAGTCTAAAAACAAAAATAAAATGATGTGCATAATCTACACATTGCCATATAGTCATATACCAAGTCTCATCAAACTAGCTTGCTTAGTTATTATCTTATTGCAGGATCCCATTTTTGGCCATATTTTCACTATTTCTGTAACCATAGCAACCTCAATTTAAGTCGAAAAACAAAAATAAAATGATGTGCATAATCTACACATTGCCATCTAGTCATATACCAACTTTCATTAAAAACACTTGCTTAGTTATTAAGTTATCGCGGGATCCAGATTTGAGCGGACAGACGGACCAACGGACAGACGGACGGACAGACGGAGGGCAAACCTATAGTCCCCTCCGGTGTGAACACCGGTAGGGGACTAATGACAACATTTTGGACTAGTCCTAATTCAAAGATGTTGCAGACGACAATTTCAAGTTAAGGAAATTTTATATCTTCTGGTCTTTTTTGGTAGAAAACATTGTGGGAAATAAAGAAATTGCTTGTCACAAGCAATTTCTTTATTTTCCAAAATGTTTTCTAAAGTTTTTTTCTTTTAGGGAGTCAAAAGGCATCAATGTTAAAGTTTACCTTTTCTCAAACGTAGTCTAATCCAAAATCTTCTACGGATGACAAAATGGATGTTGATAAAGATAAATTTTGTGTATGACATAGCACAGAAAATATTGAGACAAAAGGAGAAAATGCTTATTATTGCTCAGCATTTTCTCCTTTTTCATCATTGTTTTACCAAGCATACAAGGGACATCAAAACAAAAAAAAAGTTTTGTTTCAGAAAGGATTTGTTCACAATTTTGGGGTTGTTAAAATTCACAGAGGCCTAATAAGTATATTGCTGGCCATTTCAAATGTTAACAACCAAAAAATATGTAAATTGGCTCTGCTACTTCATAAAATAAGATTATTTCCCGATAATAAGGCAAAAGAAAATTGAAACAATTATTATCTGCATACATCATAGCTTGCCTAAACGGAAACTTGTCACACAAAGATAAAGTTGCAAGGTCATGTGTTAAATGTCATGTTCTATAAAAAGTTTCAAGTGTAATTCAATTTGATGTTTTCAATTTTGCTTCAATGCTTTCCCTAGCCGTTTCTAAAATGAGCTTCAAAAACCTGATCTTATTTGGAAAGGGTAAAATAACATACCACTAACAATTCCCCATCATAATCGCGTCGGATAATTTCTTGAAGCCTTTCTTGTCTAAAATTGTAAATAGAAAAATGTGACACATCAAACAAAAAGGGATCTTCTAGAAAGTGTGAAAAGCATCGACCCTAGCCAGTCTAGCTGTGCAGTTGAACTCTGAATGTAGAAGAGCCAGAATCTGGAAAAACGTCCCTTATAGCATTTGAGACAGCCAGATTTCAAGGCCAGGCTGTGCCTAGATGCAATCTAGCCAGCATTTGTGTTACTCTTAAGGGGGAATGCTCCAGTTTTTCGGAACACTCGGTCTTTACTGTAGTAAATTACATGTTTCGTACCAATATGTTTCGCTACCATATTTTCAATAATATAACACATCATTACAATATACCATTTTCGACGGTAAAAGTGTATTTATTATGCGAAACTGATTTTCTCAAGACGGAAATCGATTATTTAGAGCAAGACAGTCGTAAGTGTGTATGTAGTTACCACTGTTTTGCGTCATTTTATTTATATGTAGCTGATAAAAATTGCTGTAATTCACTAATAAGTGCGCTGACCTATACATTTTCTTTTTGAATTATTACCAGGACATGTTGCTTAATACAATGAGGGAGTTTTATCAAATTCTATTATGTAGAACTTGAAATATTTCCAAAAATACACAAATTTTGACACAAAACACTCCAGCTTCGTTAATCTAAGCGAACACGTGAGCATGCTGTTTTATACATTTACGCGTTTATAGTAGCACCTATTTTGGGTTTTCTGTTCTTATTGAATGTAAGACGTTACTTTAAATCCGTTTTCGGGACTAAACGATAAATATATAGCATTTTATAAGCATTGTAGTGACCATGGATATGTGCAAGAAATTGTGCATTTTTTCGATGTAGGGGTATGTGATACGAATGCCCATAAAATTCAAACAAGATCGCTGATCATCCATTTTTATTTTATTTTTCAATTGGTAATAACATGTAATTTCAACATACAAAATATAAATAAATTCTATTATTGGGAAAAATTTTAGGAAACTGGAGCATTCCCCCTTAAATGGTTGCTACAGACCATGTGGAAGCTATTGGAGAACAACATGGTTCCTGGTCAGACTGCGTGTATACGCAGGCTGATCTGGAACCATGGTGTTCTCAAATGCTATAAGGGACGTTTTTCCAGATCCTGCTCAGAATGTTCCCCTATCTTACTAAATATTCATTTACCAAATACATGTACAACATTTGGTTGACCTCTGCTGAGTCTGATCCTTTTCTCTAAGTTTGGTTTAACACATTACCAGACAACAAAAATTTGGACTGTTCCATTTTGAAAGGTGTTGCAGACGACAATACAATTCTATGAAATTTCCCATTTTTGGGTCTTTCTGGGTAGAAAACATTGTTGGAAATGATGAAATTGCTTGCCGCAAGCAATTTCTTCATTTTCCACAATGTTTTTCAAAGCCATTATCTTGTAGGGAGTCAAAAAGAGCCATTGTGTGGTAATGGATTAATGGGTTTTGCATTAAGTCCCTTATAGTGTGACTGGTTAATATGTAATTAGAGCTTAAATGAGTACAAGATTTCTACCCCAGGTGCTGCGGTCCGTCTGACAATTGCTTGCAGGTATCCATACAAAAGATAAGTTTTTGCTTTCTGTGTACTGTTTACAACCCAAATAAAGAACAATGTAATCAATTTTTTATCATCTACAACACTGTTTTCAATATGGACCAGCCAAAGAAAATTATTGTTTGGGACGGGTTTAAACCTTTCCCAAGCAAGACCCAGTTTTAATGTCTATAATAGAACAAGCTTGGGAAAACAGTGAAGTAAAAGAAAATAATGCTGATAACCAGCTTTTTTTGTTTTGCCTCAATATTTTCTAAGCTTTGTTGTAAACTAGAAAGACCTGAAGGTCTTGAGTCGCTCCACAGGCCTGAGCTTCATTTAATATTTAATCCAAATTTTGATTAGAATGTTCAATACCTGTGGTTCTTAGAGCAAGAAGAATGTAAAACTAAATGTTTGCTACTTGGGAAAGTGTTGAAGGAAATTCCAGCTTAGGTCAATATTAGCAATGAATATTTTCCTTCTTCCAAACAGATCTAAATTTGTTTATCAATTACTCCTTAATATCCTACGTTTTTAACCAGATAATTGCCATTTCGGAAAGGGTTAAATGAAATGGGAGATAATTCCAGTTTAGGTTTTATGCCGTTTTCAACTTCTATGGTCATATCACGGCGGCTGGAGCACCTAACATGGGTTCCTGGTATTTCTCACAGCAGTACAACCACAATATCCAAACCGAGCCTCCAGCTGCTCTCTCACATAGATGATTCACACCCTTTGGTTAGAGACAAATGACTTTTGTCAAATGCCAGAATGGATACTGGCCGAGCCGGGGTTCAAACTCGAGACCCCTGGATTGACAGACTTCGACGTAACCGACTGAGCTATCCGGGCTTGGCGATACTAGTAATGAAAATCTTCCTTGTGCCAAATAGATCTAAATTTACTCATGAACTGTAGATCTTCCTAAATATAACATATTTCTAATAAATGTTTTGCCATTTGGGAAAGGGTGAAATTCCATTCACTGTTAAGGTCTTTGAATTTACCCAGTCTAAAAATTTGCCATCTGCTAATGGGTTAACACTTCACTATGACCCACTCTTTTATTTAGTTGACACATTTGGAATACACAGTGTGCACTTCTAAGTATACCCTTAACTCATTACCACACAGTGACTCTAAAACAAGAACAAAGTAAAGGAAAGAGTGGAAATTCCAGCTTAGGATGATGGTAACCAGGATGATACTGGCAATCTAAACAGATACATAGAGTCCATAAAATTGCTCAATGATCAATTAAAAGTATCTATAGCTAGTTTAACCCATTTCCACACAAAGATACTTTGAAAACATTGTGGAAAATGAAGAAATTGTATGTAACTATCACTTTCTTCATTTTCCACAATGTTAACTTCCCCAAGAGACCAAAAATTAACCTAAATTTGTTGTCTGCAAAGTCTTAGAATTTAGACTAGCCTAAAATTTTGCCCTCTGGTAATGGGTTAACTTGTAACTTAACAACCTCTAAGCAGAGCTCCAGATAAGAGGGAGTGATGACTTTTCAAACTGCAGTAATTCTCTTATTGTTCATCAAACTCTATGTTGAGGGTACTCATTTGTATTGTCTTGTCGAGGCAATTCAAATGAGTACCCACAACATAGAGTTTGGAATTGAAATAATGAAGTTATAATGTCTTCACCCCCACTTATCTGTAGCCCTGTCAAAGAGATAATTATATACAGCAATCAGTAACCCTTCCACCCATTTCACACTTTACTCATTACCTGGCTGAGTTTATGCCATATAAATGAGCTCTTAACTCAGGCAGTGAAATTCCGATCAAACTGAAATATACACTCATGCAAGGTCTACCATTCACCAACATTCTGTCCAAATTTTCTATTGATTGGTCAATATTTGTTGTTGCTAGAGTGATAAAAAGCCAAAAACGGACATTTTGATATTCAAGGGCAGATAACTCCAGACTTTCTTGTTCAATCTGAATTATTTCAAGGAATCTGAGAGAGGGTCACCTAAGGATCATTCCTGTGAAGTTTGATTGAAATCCATCCAGTAGTTTCTGAGAAGAAGATTTTTAAAGAAAAAGTTGACGACCGACCGGACGGACGGATGCACGTACGACGGACACAACGCCATGACAATAGCCCGCTGGCCTGAAAGGCCAGTGGAGCTAAAAAATTATTTGTTTTTAACATGCATTTTGAAGTCAGTAGGAGCTTTCAAATGGGAACAGTCTAAATTGTTGCTTTTTAGAAAAAGTCTTAGATTCTTGAGACAGTTTGAACATTTTGTCAGTTTCATTACAAAACCTTGTAACTCCAGCTTTAATCAAGCTGGAGTGACAAGGTTTTGCAATAACATTGACAATTTCTTACACATCAAGGTAAAGGCTGTTTAAATACTTACAGTTGCCACCCAAAATGTTTACTGTAGGCCATGTCAATACCCCCATCCATAAAACCAAAACTGTTAGCTGGAGATACCTGGATAATACATTACCACACAATGACTCTTTTTGACTCCCCACAAGATAATGGCTTTAGAAAACATTGTGGAAAATGAAGAAATTGCTTGTGACAAGCAATTTCTTCATTTCCCACCATGTTTTCTACACAAAATGACCAAAACATTTTAAATTTTCATGCACTTGAAATTGTCGTCTGCAACATCCTTGAATTTGGACTAGTCCAAATTTTTGTCATTTGGTAATGGGATAATACATGTATGGACTTATCAGAAAACTAGTAAATGTGCTAATCAGGGATAAAGACTCACAGGAGCCCAGTCGCCCATGGCGCCTAATTATTGGGCTGGACCCCTGAATTTCTGGAGAAAATGCCCATACCAGTAATGTAAAATATTGAATATTAGGCAAGCTGGGCCCCTAGTAGTACATTAAAATTAATAGTATTTATCCCTGCTAATACATTGGAGCTTAAAATTGGCTTATTTCAAGGGCAGCATCAATGAAACCATTCCAATCAGTATCCAAAACATATGATTTGATGAAAAAAACAACAACATGCATTTATGAAAGACACATGCCCCTGAAATGGTTATCTTTTCTAGAGATTATGACCTTGATATTTGACCTTTACCTGCATGGATGACCTTAAGTTTTGAACTTAAAATATCTATTGCTGACAAATAAATACTTTTGGAGACATTGCAAATGCTATGCTCTCATGTTAAGTTTGAACAAGAGATGTTTGTAAAACATATATGCCCCCTTCAAGTGCCTACATTTGATGAAGGTCAAAGTCCAAGGTCAAGTTAACAAGGTCCAAGGTCATGGTCAAATATGAAAGGTCTTGGTAGGAGGTGTCTATGTGTGAAATATCAAGGCTGTATATGTAAAAGTAAAATGAAATATAGGCCAGATTAAAGTTTCTAAAAGTAGGCCAAATGCCAAGGTCAAGGTCATGGTCAAATGTGAAAGGTCTTGGTTGGAGGTATCCATGTGTGAAATTTCAAGGCTGTAGGTGTAAAAGGACATGATATATATGTCTGGTTTAAGTTTTTTTAAAAGTAGGTCAAACTCCAAGGTCAAGGTTGCAATATTCAAGGTCATGGTCAAATGTTAAAGGTCTTGGTAGGAGGTGTCAATGTGTGAAATATCAAGGCTGTAGGTGTAATAGGACATAAGATAAAGGCTAGGTTAAAGATTTCTAAAAGTATGTAAAAACCAAAGGTCAAGGTAACACAGGCCAAGATCATGGTCAAATGTGAAAGGTCTTGGTAGGAGGTGTCCATGTGTAAAATATTGAGGCTGTATAGGTAACAGGACATGAGATATATGCATAGTTTAAGTTTTTTAAAAGAAGGTCAAACTCCAAGGTCAAGGTCCAAGGTCATGGTCAAATGTGAAATGTCTTGGTTGGAAGTGACCATGTGTGAAATATCAATGCTGTATGTGTAAAATTACATAAAATATAGGCCAGGTTAATGTATTATAAAAGTAGGTCAAACACTAAGGTCAAGGTCACAAGGTCCAAGGTCATGGTCAAATGTGAAAGGTCTTGGTGGGAGGTGTCCATGTGTCAAATATCAAGGCTGTATGGGTAAAAGGACATGATATATCAGCTAGCTTAAAATTTTATAAAAGTAGGTAAAAGTCCAAGGTCAATGTCACAAGGTCCAGGGTCATTGTCAAATGTGAAAGGTCTTGGTAGGATGTGTCCATGTGTGAAATATCAAGGCTGTATGTGTAATAGCACATGAGATATAGGCCCAGTTTATTTTTTTTAAAAGTAGGTCAAACTCCCAAGGTCAGCGTCACAAGGTCCAAGGTCATAGTCATATGTGATAGGTCTTAGTCGGAGGTTTCCATGTGTCAAATATCAAGGCTGTATGTGTAAAAGGACATGATATATCGGCCAGGTTAAAGTTTTTAAAATGTAGGTCAAACTCCAATGTCAAGGTCACAAGGTCCAAGGTCATGGTCAATTGTGAAAGGTCTTGGTAGGAGATGTCCATATGTGAAATATCAAGGCTGTATGTGTAATAGGTCATGAGATATATGCCTGGTTTAATTCTTTTTTAAAGTAGGTCAAACTCCAAGGTCAAGGTCACAAGGTCCAAGGTCATGGTCAAATGTGAATGATGTTGATAGGAGGTATCTATGTGTGAGATATCAAGTCTGTATGTGTAAAAATACATGAGATATAGGCAAGGTTAAGAATTAAGTGTAAAAATCAACAAAGGGCAATAACTCCAAGAAATGAAATTGATCGGCAAGGTTATGGTTCTTGTGCACTGCACCTCTCCATGATGAGATCTATCCACCTGTAAAGTTTCATGATTCTACCTTACATACTTTTTGAGTTGTGCTCTGGACAAGAATCAAGTTTGAAAATCAACAAAGGGCAATAACTCAAAAATTTTGATCGGCAGAGTTACGGTTCTTGTGCACTGCACCTCTCCATAATGAGATCTATCCACCTGTAAAGTGTCATGATTCTACCTTACATACTTTTTGAGTTATGCTCCGGACAAGAATCAAGTTTGAAAATCAACAAAGGGCAATAACTCCAAAAATATGATCAGCAGAGTTACGGTTCTTGTGCACTGCACCTCTCCATGATGAGCTCTATCCACCTGTAAAGTTTCATGATTCTTCCTAACATACTTTTTGAGTTATGCTCCGGACAAGAATCAAGTTTGAAAATCAACAAAGGGCAATAACTCCAAAAAATTGATTGGCAGAGTTACAGTTCTTGTGCACTGCACCTCTCCATAATGACATCTATCCACCTGTAAAGTTTCATGATTCTACCTTACATACTTTTTGAGTTATGCTCCGGACAAGAATCAAGTTTGAAAATCAACAAAGGGCAATAACTCCAGTAAATTGATCGGCAGAGTTACGGTTCTTGTGCACTGCACCTCTCCATAATGAGATCTATCCACCTGTGAAGTTTCATGATTCTACCTTTAATACTTTTCGAGTTATGCTCCGGACAAGGTTTGGTCTACGGACAGACCGACCGACATACGGACCGACCGACCGACCTTCCGACCGACCGACCGACCGACCGACCGACACTTGCAAATCAATATACCCCCATTTTCTTCGAAAGGGGGCATAATAATAAGGGTTAACAGATGACCTTGAGGAAGGTCATATTGCATGGAGCAGATAGCTATAATTGAAAGAATGTTATGTACTTAATTCAAGCTGAATTTGTCAAATACATATCCATGGAGAAATACCGATGTTGAGTTTCAGACTGACAGACTGATGGACAGACAAACAGACAGATAGACAGGAATAAAACAATATACCCTTGATCTTTTAATAATATGGCATAAAAAATATTGCATATTTAAAGGTATTGCCCCTTGTTATCTGTTACTAATATGATGTTTGGTCAGTTCATAATTTTGTCTTTTAGGAAATTGTTAAACCATTACCATTCAGTGACGCATTTTGACTCCCCAAAAGAGTAAGGCTTTATGAAACATTGTGTAAAATAAAGAAATTGCTTGTCACAAGCAATTTCTTCATTTCCCACAATGTTTTCTCTTCAGAAAAAATATGAAATTTAATTCACATGAAATTATTGTATGCATCATCTTTGAATTTTGAAATGTCTAAAATTTTGCCATCTGGTAAAGGGTTAAATCAGCAGTGATAAAATAACACAAGAAATATCTTACTATAGCATCTGCTGCTGGTCCATTTTTGAATATATCTCCTGATGAAACCTGTAAAATAGTGAAACAGAAATACAAGAATAAAATATCATTATCCCAAACAAGACCCAGATTTGAAATAATTAACCCTTTCCCAAACGACAAAATGTTAGGGTGATCCACTTCAAAAACTGTAAAAAATGACAAAATGGATGTTATTAGAGATAGAAATTGTGTAAAATATGACAAAGAAAATATTGAGACAAAAGGAGAAACTGCTGGTTTTCAGCAGTTTCTTCTTTTGTCTCAATGTTTTCCCAAGCCTTTTCTATCAGGGACGTCAAAACCAGGTCTTGTTTGGGAGAGGGTTAATGAAATGGATTTGGAAAACAATGAGGGAAAAGAAGTAAATGCTGATAACTTGCATTTCAACCTTTCCCTCAATATTTCCCTACAATTAGATCCATATTTGGGTGATTTCAAAAAAAAGAGGATAAAGTGTGACATTGGGTGTCAAAAATTAAAATTATTATTTGCTGATGTTTTCTCTAGAAATATGTTGCTAAGATGTCAAAATTTCAGAAAATATACATGGGAAGGTGAAGGACGAAGGCAATTTCTTTTTTAAATTTGAATTAGTTCAATTCCATTGACTAATTTTTTAAGGATATCTGTTTTTTTCTAAACATCTTAAGGCTTGGAAAAGTTATATAATTGAAAAATTATTTGTCTTTTAAGTTTAAAGCATAGGTAAAGCTACAAGCTGATACAAAAATTTGCTACTTCTGCGTGGTGTATCAAATTTTATGACAATTTTAAGTAGAATTTTGTTCTGGTTTTTCATTTATCACAATTAAAAGTTTCTGTAAAAGACGCAATATGTTAGGAAAATAGTTGTAGTTCTATCTAATGTGACAACGAACACATAGCTATAGATAAGCCAAAAGCTGTTTTTCTACATGTAGCAACAAGTAGTTAACATGGCATCAAAGAAACTGGAAAGTCTGTTTTACTGGGGACAAAAATATGAATAAAATTGTCTTAAGCCTTCTTCTGTTTAGAAACTGATATAATGTACCGGTACATGAATTTTGTATGTATCATTGACAAGGCCTTGTAGATTAATAAATTCTGGTATGTTAAGCTGTGACCGAGGGTCGTTTCCTCGATCCGCTTCACATTGCCCACAGCGGCTATTGGTTGGGGATGGACCAATTTGCCACAGTGGTACTGTTCAGTTTATCTCGCTTGGCAGTGGAGTTCGCATTAATAAAACACAAGTTCAATGTTCAATTTCATATCTTCTTTTATTTTGGTGGACACTAATTATTATTATTATTGTCACAATGTTATTACAGTAAGACAAACACTGACAAATTTATATTCTAAAGTTCAATTTCTAAATTCACTGACTTAATTTCAAACTAAATTTCAACTACTGACTTCTAATGTGTTCTTCTGATCAAAACCTAAAATGTTCATATCTTTTATACCTTGCATTTAACAATCATAATTAGCCAATAGAATTCAAGATTACAACGATAATATTTTTAGCCAATGAAAATTAACATTCAAATATTGGAAATCTTGAGAACATAAGAACATGATAACCAATCTAGATCAGTATCAACAATATAGGATTATTATCACAATGGTATGTGTGAAAGGTTTGGCACTTTCTCACCATCAATCAAATATTCTTTATTATCACAGGAAGCAATCATATTGTGCTAAAATTTTAAGCTTGAAGCCATTTGCTCCCAGACGTGAGATTTACAATGTTTTCATAAGGTGATAACACAATGGGTTTTAAGTTAATACCAAATTTAAGCTATTTCCTTTTCCAAACTAATTAAATAAACAATTTCAATTTTTACAATTTTATAAAATATTGCGACAAAAGGTGCAACACAAAATTTCATTTTTTGTTGCATGGTTACACTTTCCACCTTCTTGGAAAAAGATTGTCCTCAATCTCCATTATTAATAAAAGAAAATAGAAATAACAATACATAATATCAATATTCAACAATTGACAGAAATACATTCATACAATAGATTCATACCGCCTGATCAGGGCTTTTAGCTCATAGACTTTTACATTCATCATTTTACATACAGTGTCAATACAATCAAATTTTAACAAAATGTCATGACATAATTTCAGATTTGTGATTTGGTTGGTATGCATATGAGGCAAAGCATTGACTTTCAAATTCTTATAAAATGACATATATCTGTAAGATAATTAGTACAATAAATATAAGAACATTGCAGTTGTATGAATATACAACAATATAATGCAATAATAAGAAAGTAGAATGCAATTACAATTTCAATGAATTGATATCCTCACATACATAGATTTGTCTTTTCTTCCTTTGAAGAGATTTTTGGCATTTTCTTCAGTATCTATCCATTTGAATTGTTTTCTGAAAAGCCAACTGATGAGATATTTTACTCATCAGTTATTTTGTTACTATTTGGTAACTAATGCTTTCGCAATTCGTCTTCTATATTCATGAATATACAGACGTTTGTTGTGGATAGATTGGTAATATATTTTAGACTGTAAAATAATCTACCACGATAATATTCAATGCAGATGCAACTGGTCACCTTTGTGACTGTCTGTGAATAGATTGTCAATATACTTTAAACTTGTAAATAACCCATCACTATAATATAAATATAATATATATATAATTTCATTTTGTCTTTTTGACTTTCGATTGTGCATAGACTTTCAATATAATATATACTTTTTAATAGTCTACCACCTCAATATGAACATTTTCGCCCTTTGGCGTATAATTTGCTCTATGGCATTTAATTTCTTTGATAACTGATTTCAATATAGTTTTGAATAACATTACCAGCTATGCAAGTTTCATAATTCATTTATATTGTGCTTCTTTGAGTATTTTATTACAATATTTGTTTTGTGCTCCTTTGAGCAATTATTCTTATTTATAATTTTCTTGCTTCTTTTAGCAATTGTTAGATAGCATTTTCTACAATTCCCTTGCTATTTGTACACCATTTATTGGGTAAAATGTTTATTACTTACTTACTATTTGTAAGTGAAATTCCATCATTTGTAACACATTCCTTCTCTATTCATACTGGAACGGATGATTAAATTTGGTTTGTAACAATATCTTGTTTACTGCAAAGACCTATGTTGTTCTTTTATCAGAGCATATTAGCAAATTTCTATGTATTTGGAAAGGTATTCATATTGATACCTTGTGCTTGCATATTTATACTATTTTGTTACCGTTCGATTTGAAAATTTTACCCTGTTGCTGAATTTTGGTTCTGATCCTGTACATTAATTGTCTTACATATTTAATAGGGGCTTGATTGAACGGTAACCATACTGGCTCACGAGAATTTGTCAAGAAGACCTTGAAATATGTAGTTTCAAAAGGGTCATTCATGTTATTAGTGAACACAGCTCTAACCATTTTGGCTTCTACAGGAGTACCATCATCACATAGGGCTGTTGTGTTGTGGTACAAGTTGTGGTCAATGTTTTGCAAAGAGTCAAACAGTGTATTTAAATATGGCTGCATTTCTTTCTTTCTTTCTGATATACGGAAGGGAACTGAAGACAGTGCTGTCCATCTTCCAGTTGGATTGTGATGATATAACCTTTGATTGGAAAGATCATAAGTTTCCAAGTATCCTACAGTATGTCTTGGTGGTGGGTTGAGATTTAGTTCTCCTGTGACTGGCATATCTTCGAAGAACCTATTCTTTTTCAACAATGGCCGTTTGCGTCTTCTACCAGCCATTGTTTTGTGAACATGGTATTCGCGAATGAATACATCTGGTATTGTGCTTGCATATTCCCAAGTGCTCTGCTTTTTACTGTCTTTCCATTTAATCCTATAGTACAGGGTGTTGTTGCTTCTTTTAGATTGAATTATTTTGTCAATCTCATCTACTTGAAATTTTTGTTGTGCAGGTGCTGATGGTTGGGGATTTTGTGTTGTATTTTGTTTAGTGGGTGTGTCATGTGAAGTTGAAGCTTCATCATGATGTGTTTGTGTGTCATTTGTCTGTGTGTCAATTTGATCTTTTTCTTGATCATTTTGTTGTTGTTGCTGAGGTTTTGTTTTCTTGACCTTAGCTTTGTGCTTGGGATTTTTGGGACCTTTACCTCTATTTTGTGGAGGTTGTTGATAATTTTGTTGATTTGTCTGAGTATTTTGCGTGGGTGCAGGCTGGTCATTTTGTGTAGGTTCAGATGGACCGTCATTGTCTGGGATGTGCTCTGCGTTAAGGGGTTGCGTCAAGTGCTCATACCCAGGTGGTATGTTTGTTGGTCTGTCATTGGGATCATAATATGGCTTTAACCTAGTCGCATTGACAAGAACTTTGACCTCTTTGTTGTCACCACATCGTCTTAACTTGTATGTGTTGTGGGGTCCTAGACAGACAATGTAGTATGGTCCTACCCATTTCCTATGCAGTTTGGGAGCCATTCCTACAGGGACTTTTGTGCAGTACAACCACACACGGTCTGCTGGTCTATAGTCCGGGTTTTGTGTCCGTTTGTCATATTGTTCTTTGTATTTGTCTTGGGCATTTTGGATGTTCTCAGCAGCTATCTTTCTTGCCATTTCAAGATTTTGAAGGACATTAGAAAGATGAGTTCTAAAGTTTGCAGATAGAGTAGATTTAGGTGTCAGAGAAGTGTCGATCGGCAGTCTCATTTCACGTCCAAAGAGTAAGAAGAAAGGAGAGTGCAGAGTGGACTGAGTAGCAGGAGTCATGCGATAAGCCATCATGATAGAAGGTAGAAGTTCTGGCCAATCATCCTGCTGTCCTTTACAGTAGAGACGCAAAGATTGAAGGATAACACTGTTCATACGTTCCACAGCGCCATTCAGTAACGGACGATATGAACTCGTATAGAACCGTGTTATTTGAAACAGTTCACAAAGAGCTTTAACTAGCTGCGAGAGGAAATTTTGACCTCTGTCAGATACAAGTACATTAGGTGCACCATATCTACAGATTATCTCTTTGAACAAGACAGCTGCTACTTCTGTAGCTTCTTGGGTACGAAGCGGGAAAGCTTCACACCATTTGGAGTAGCTGTCTACAACAAGCAGGACATATTTGTATTTGTCCTTGGTTGTTGGTAGTCCTCCGAGAATGTCAATGTGCCATCTTTGAAAAACATCAACGACTGGCAGTGGTTGAAGTGGTGGTGGCTTACCATGCACATTGCGCTTAACTCTTTGACACTGGTCACATGATTGAACATATGCTTCGCAATCTCGAAACATGGATGGCCAGTAATATTTTTGTCGAAGAGCTGCGTAGGTACGCTCAAAGCCTTGGTGCATGCCACCGGCTAAACTGTCATGATATGATTTTAAAACATCATCACGCAGTACAGAAGGAACACATATTTGGGTAATAATCTTCTGTTCTTTGGGGATGCCTTTTGTGCGTGGTGTGTATATGTGTAGGAGTACTCCATTTTCGGATAACTCATATTGCTCTGCTTCTGCAACGACTAATTTTGATTGTTTAGGGTCATCTGGCAATTCCCTTTGTAATTTGTATTTTATTATGTCTTTGTAAAATTCATCATCTCGTTGCAGAAATATTAGGTCCATGTCAGGTTTTACAGGAATGTTTGCATTGTCATCATTGTTTTCATTTTGATTGTCGTCAGTATTGTCATTGTTTTGTGTCAGTGCTGTCTCAGTGCTGGTAGTGGCTGGAGCAACAGATGGGCAGTGATCTTGTTCGTGACGATATACTAAAGTCACAGCTGTCAGTTGCTTAGACCTGTTGTCTGAGATCTGACAGACTGGTACAGTGTGATCACTGGTACCTAGATCACTATTCTCACTGTCTATCTGGGGATAGACGCGTCGTGAGAGACCATCTGCATTACCATTAGCACTAGATGCCTTATGGAGAATCTCGAAATTGTAACCTTGTAAGGTTAGGGCCCATCTTCCGAGACGTCCTTGACAATTCTTAATGTGCTTTAACCACTTTACAGAAACGTTGTCTGTAAACACTGTAAAGAAGTTATTAGCAAGGTAGGGTCTAAAGTGATTAACCGCCTCTACCAGTGCTAATCCCTCCTTATCTGTAATATGCCATTTTATTTCATGGCCATGCAAAGTTCTTCCTCCATAAGCAATAGGATGCTCTAAGCCTTTTTCATCACATTGTGACAAAACATAGCCCATCGAATGATCAGAACTATCTGTTGCCAAGATAAAAGGACGATCAAAGTCTGGGAAGGCTAGTATGGGGGGAGAAGCTAATGCTTTCTTTAAAGTTTTAAAAGCGTCTTCGCATTCTGGTGTCCATTTAAATTTAGTGTCTTTCTTTAGAAGTTCATTTAATGGGTTTGCAATTTTAGCATAGGATTTGATAAATTTCCTATAGTATGAGGTCATGCCGAGAAATGACTTTACTTGTTTGGCCGTTTTGGGCTGTGGGTATTCATCAATTGCCTTGGTTTTGGCGGGGTTGACCTTGATGCCTTGTTTAGATATGATATGGCCCAAATATTCAATTTCTTTGGTGGCGAATTTGCATTTGGAAGGTTGAAGGGTCAGGTTAGCTGCTCTCAAATTTGCGAAGACCTGAGACAAATGACCAAGATGATCATCAAAGTTTCTGCTAAAAACCAATATGTCATCAATATAGACAAGAGCAACTTTCCAATTAAGATTTTTAAGGACTTTACTCATCAGATTTTGGAAGGTAATTGGCGAGTTCATGAGACCAAATGGAAGCCTTGACCAAGAGTATACAGACTGATGAGTAACAAATGCAGCTTTATGAGCAGTTTCGGGGTCAAGTGGCACTTGCCAAAAGCCAGATTTTAAGTCGAGAACTGAGAAGACTTCTGCCTTTGCATCGGCAATTGTATCAAAAACATCTGCAATATGGGGTATAGGGAAGGACATGGGTTCAGTAACCTTATTCAGTTCTCTGTAATCAACTGCAAATCGCCATTCGCCTGATTTCTTTTTAACAAGTACAACGGGACTGTTCCAGGGCGAGTCAGATTCAGTGATAAAGCCATTCTCTAGCATTTCCTTAAACTGACGCTCGGTTTCCCGACGCATTTCAGGGTTTTGCCTGTATGGTGCTTTCTTAATAGGTTTTGCATTGCCTGTTTCAATTCTGTGTGAAAATAAGTTTGTGAGTCCTAGCTCTGAAAAATCTTTTGCAAATGTCTGTCTGTTTTTGCCTATGAATATGAGTAAGTTTCTTTTCTGGGTACTGGTGAGATCGGATTCGTTAAGATTAATGCCAAGATCCTCAGCCATGGTGATAAAGTCATCATCAGATAGTGAGTTAGCAGCCATAGAGTTTATAGTTTCAGAGTTTTCATGTAGAATGTTATCAAGATCAGAGATTTGTGTTATGTCAGATTGGTTAGCTTCAGTTATTACAGAGACTCTAGTTTTAGGCTTGAGAAAGATAGGTAGAGCAGTAGGGTTCATGACACGGTAATGTACTGTACCATCCACAACTCTTGCAAGACATTTGCCTCCAACTAGCTCTTCCTTGACAAGAGATTGTGGCGGTTCACATAGCACTACATCACCATCCATAATCTTGTTAGTTTTCAGAGAAAGAATGTACTCAGAGTGAGGTGGTATTACATGAGAAGAGAAAGTTTTACCAAAGTCGGTTTTAGAGTTTTCTTGAGAGATTAGAGAGATGTGAATAGGATCAGAGTTAGGTTTAGACAGAGAGATAGTATTAGTCCTGAAGTTGAGTTGCAGTCCTTCTTTTGTCATGAAATCACGACCTAAGATGACTGGTTCATGCAAGTTAGTAAAGACATGAAAGGTGTGTTCGAAAGGATAGCCGTCAAGAAGAAAAGATAGAGTTACAGTTCCTAGTACAGGATGGATCTCACCACATACACCAGACACATGGGTTATTTTAGCACTTTCATATTGTGGAGTTTTGTTTAGTTTTTCTATGATGCGTTTGCTTATGCATGATATTGTTGCTCCAGAGTCAAAGAGGGTGGAGACTTGTTTTGACTCTAACTGAATGTATGCTCTGCAACTTTTGTCCATTTGTGTGATCAATGACACTGAAGGTTTAATATTAGGTGTTTGACCATTTTTGGCACAATTTTGCTTGGAACATTGCCAGGAAGCCATTGCTAATTAATGTAAATTTGATGTAAATGATAACAAATGTAAAATGTAAAGATATTGATTTTGTTTGGTAAGTGAATATAACAACAATTAGCTTTGAACAAGAGAAAATGTGTGTTGCAATTTACTGGGTCTTGTTTGATTTGTTTGACAAAATTTAGTTGTCAAAATTTGTATAAAAGATGGAGTTGGGAAAAATAGCTATAATGCTCTGTATAAAAGAATAACAAGGAAATAAATATAACAACTGTTCCAACAAAAACAAAGAAACAATGTAGCACTAAAATGTTGAAATTTCACTTACCCTAGTTCAGGTCATCAAACAGCACAATAAAATTCATGTAATAGATATGATGATTAAAAGTTCAAGATTTAATTTACAGAAATGTCATCTTCCACGATCGAAGTTGGTTCTTGGTTTGGTATTGGTTTGGTCGGCTTCTGGTTATGGTTTTGGTTGGCTCCTGGGTTACGGTTTTGGTTGGCTCCTGGGTAATGGTTTTGGTTGGCTCCTGGGTTACGGTTTACTCTGGATTGTTTTGGTTTGGTTGGTTAGGTTTTCGATTTGTCTACGCATCTACGTATTTGGTACTAAGAATGGTTTCATCTGGTCTCGTTTAGAATTGTCTATATTTGTATGCTATGTAAGTCAATTTTCTGATTCAATGGTCACTTTTAGTTTAAACAATGTTTCTGGTCACAATTTCTTATTCATTTGTTGATTTTAATTTTCAGTCTGATATTTTAATAACAGGCAGCTTTCTTCATCACTTACTTGATTTATGTTTCACTGTTGTCCTTTTCAATATATCCGTTTTTCACTTCTTATATGCACTTTATATCTTCACAATGTTCCGAGTCAATTACACCGGATTCTGACACCACAAAAAGCTGTGACCGAGGGTCGTTTCCTCGATCCGCTTCACATTGCCCACAGCGGCTATTGGTTGGGGATGGACCAATTTGCCACAGTGGTACTGTTCAGTTTATCTCGCTTGGCAGTGGAGTTCGCATTAATAAAACACAAGTTCAATGTTCAATTTCATATCTTCTTTTATTTTGGTGGACACTAATTATTATTATTATTGTCACAATGTTATTACAGTAAGACAAACACTGACAAATTTATATTCTAAAGTTCAATTTCTAAATTCACTGACTTAATTTCAAACTAAATTTCAACTACTGACTTCTAATGTGTTCTTCTGATCAAAACCTAAAATGTTCATATCTTTTATACCTTGCATTTAACAATCATAATTAGCCAATAGAATTCAAGATTACAACGATAATATTTTTAGCCAATGAAAATTAACATTCAAATATTGGAAATCTTGAGAACATAAGAACATGATAACCAATCTAGATCAGTATCAACAATATAGGATTATTATCACAATGGTATGTGTGAAAGGTTTGGCACTTTCTCACCATCAATCAAATATTCTTTATTATCACAGGAAGCAATCATATTGTGCTAAAATTTTAAGCTTGAAGCCATTTGCTCCCAGACGTGAGATTTACAATGTTTTCATAAGGTGATAACACAATGGGTTTTAAGTTAATACCAAATTTAAGCTATTTCCTTTTCCAAACTAATTAAATAAACAATTTCAATTTTTACAATTTTATAAAATATTGCGACAAAAGGTGCAACACAAAATTTCATTTTTTGTTGCATGGTTACATTTCCATGGTCTGAAACAACCAACTGGCACATATTTCTAAGCTACACCTACCCGTACATTATAAAAGTTAAGATACCTAAATAAATGGTAGATTAATTCAATTTGATTCTTGTTTGGTTTGAATGTAAAGAATATTGTTCAAAGACTCAATTAAAGGTGTATACAAATTAAAATAGGAAAAGATTCTGAAAAAAAGTCACCAGATACAAATGCAGCTGAAACCGTTTCACTGAGGACATAAAATTGTTAGGCTCAGGATAAATAAGACTAGTTTGTTACTGTTCATAGTTCATTTTTTCTACAATTTCAAACATGGCAATTGCTTTTCAGATTTAATATCAATATATAAACTACTTGTACAATTTTTCTGTCAGAAATTTAGAAAATGATGTCTTTGATATTTTACCTACACCATAGGGATATCATGAAAAATTTCCTGTGAAATATTAGAAAATAACCTATCTTTACAACAAATAATCAGAAGTAACCAGGCAACATCCTAAACTTAAGATCTGTTTACAGTTAGACTGATATAGTGTCATGCAGCAAAATTGCGTTTCACTGGGGACATTTGTTTTCAGATGACAGATACCAAATGCACATCCTGAGCTCTCATTTAAGCACCCAAACACAAAATGTTTCACTGGGGACAATTTCGGGTACCTACAGATATAGCTCTAGCACATCAAAGTGTAAAGACACGCAACAATAGTTTTATGCTTATTTTAATCTTATAATATCAAAATCATCAAATAAACTTAACTAACAGACTGCAATTCTACAGAAATCAAATAAGACCAAAATACATTGAGAATCAAGTAAATTTTGACCAAATTTTCGTCAGCATGTTGTATGTTATAAACCCAGAATGTATAGTCTAAATAAGGTAATATGCATCTGAAACCTTTAAAAAGATAAAGATTATGCATCTGAAACCTTTAAAAAGATAAAGATTATGCATCTGAAATCTTTAAAAAGATAAAGATTATAAGTCAAAGTTTCATTTAAACACCAAGTTTCCATCACCAAATACCTACACTTTATGCAAAAACAGTCCTAATAATGATGTTATCAGAAAATGTCACACAAAAATCGTTTCACTAGGGACAATTTTCTCATCATTTTTTGTCATAAAATTTTCATTTATCAAGATATGTTCATGAAATTTTGTATATATCTTAACACTATGGCAATGCTTATTTAAGGACAAAAATCTCACCAAAAGCTTTTAAAATATTTTCTGTAGCTCACTTTGAAAAAAATCCTCTTTTTTTTTTTTAAATCACCCATTTGCAGCTCTTTCATGATGACAAATGAATTAAATACCTTATGATTGAATAATTTAATTTGCAGGTGCAAATTTTTAAGTATTAAGTTCAGTGATATTGTTACAAATTTATGCGAAAGAGTTCTGGGACCCATCAGTTCTCAAAACAATGAGTCCAATATTGAAAGATAGAAGTCTTTGTAAGACAACATTGATTAAACATGGAAAATGTTTGCATCCTGGGACTCACTAAATATTTATCAATGAGTCCTGAGAAAAAAATGTGAGTCAGGGACTCGGGACTCGCAGGTAACAAAATCCAGATTAAGGTCCAACATATTGCTGTTTATTCATGATATAGATCTATTTTTGCGGTTTCTTGCCCAAACCTACTTTGTCTTTTGTCATTAAAACTAAATGTAACTTCATTGTAGCATCACAGTTTATATCTTACTACCTTTTGGGGGTTGGTTTAAGCACCTTTCAAAGGAGTGAAAATAATCAACTATGCAGATGGACTTTCAACTTCGTCCAGGGCAATAGATAACAGCTTAAATTTGCGAAATTTGTGAAATGGAGAGCCATATATAGTCATTTGACAGATTTCCTTCAAGTAAAGACGTTTATCTGCTAGAAAAACCAGTTGACTTTGCGACTGAAAAGGGAAATTCTCAATCTGGTCGATTTTTACCTTAGTTTGAATTGATTGATTAAGCATGTCTGTTTTTTATCCGTTGTTTGCCTTTTTTCTTTTTACTCTCTTATTGCCATACATTGTACATATTGTGTCAAATGCCTGTGAGACCGACAAAATAATATATTTGTCTGAAATTATGTCTCCCATTTTTCCAAGGACCAGAAAAAGACTTTACATAAAATAAAAAAGAATAAGACATTAGATAATTAATCATTTATAATTAATACCTGCACACTATCTGGGATGAAGTCCTTAAAGCACTCTTTCCATGCTGTCACCATATCCCTCTTCAAGTCACAAAACTTGTACACCACCTGTGTCATGCCTCTATCCTGACCAATGGCCTTCTCCTGTGTAGCTTCAGCCATCCTGGAGTAAATTTTAATTATAAACTACCAATAAAAGAGAAAAGAGGAGGTAAAGATATTGTTGAAAACTCATCTGGATTCGAAACCCTATTTAATTGTTACGGGTATGGTTCTCATAGTCATTTAATCCTTTTCAAAACGACATAGATTATTGCTAGTCGATAGTCGATATTCAGCCTTAAGGCCACATATCCTCACAGGTATTCTTCTTTAGTATTGATCTGGCACATGTACTTTCTCGCGGTATTGGTGGTGCGCAATTATTAATTTGAATTCTGTGTGGTGAAACGACCAGTTTCAACCACAAATGTCTCCAACTCGGACAAGATGACGCTTCTCCATGTTTTGTAATCGTCATCCTCTCTCGCCCCAAGCAGCAAATTAGCATCGAGGTGAATGATTCCACACCTGTCATATAAGTTCTTCCTCATCTTCTCCCTCTGGCTTTGGTATATTTCGCATTCAATGAGATAGTGGGATACTGTTTCAATGCTCCCACAGTGGCATTTATTATCATCTCTCATGTTGCATTTGTACAAGTACTCGTTCAGCCTGACATAACCGGTCCTAAGTTGGGAAATCACCCTTTCTCCAGTCTTGGAAACAAATGTATGTTTCATTTTATAATCCACCACTGGTCGGTGGCTGAACAAGTGCCTTCCTTTCTCTGCAATTTCCCACCTCTCTTGCCATTTCTTCTTCACCGATTCGTTCACAGCCGTTTTAATATCATTCATGGACAGTACTGGGGGGAGATCTTTCATATCTGTCTCTTTGGCCTCTTCTGCTGCCTCCTTTGCTAACCTGTCTGCAAGCTCATTGCCTTGTATGTTCGAATGGCCAGGTGTCCATGAAATTTCAACGTTAACACCAGAATCCTGTAATTTCTGAATGTCTTCTCTGATCTCTAATATGGTCGACTTGTGCAAGTTGGCCTCCCATCCCAGTACTAGATGACCAACTGCACACTGACTATCACTGAAAATGTGAAGTTTCTCGGTATTTCTCTGCTCCTTCTCTGTTGCTCTTGCCTGAATGTGTTTGATTACTAGCTTTATGGCAATCAGTTCTCCCAATAAAATTGAGCCAAATGTGCTGACTGGATGTTTTAGAAGATCAGGCTCTGTGTGACCTGGACGGAAAACACATGCACCAGCTCCGCAAGGCCCAGGATTTCCTATACACGATCCATCCGTAAATGCAATGGCCGTTTTCTCGCTGCATTCTTCTATCATACTGCCAATTATTTCCCTTGAAGAGGATTCTTGGGCCTTTGTTCTTGTTTTTGAAGACCCTAGGTTCTGCCAGTATTCAGGTATACGTCTTCCTGGTTGTAAAGAGTCCCGAAATGTACATTCCTTTTCAAGACACTGCAATGGTATTCCAGTGTTAGATACCATGTCTGCAATCTGTATATTCATTTTACCAAATGGTGAGATTTTCCGTTCAACTTGCTCTGTATCTTCGTACCTGTCCCAACATCTTTTAATATAGGCATCATCCTCTTTTGTCATTATCTTGGCCGCTTGTCTAACTGCTAGTTCTTCTCTTCTTAGATCTAGTGGCTTTATGCCAGACTCTACCTCCAATGCATCCAGACTAGCAATAGCAGGTACCCCCAAACACAGTGCCAGACCTTTCCTTTGAACCTTCTCCAATCCAGTACAATTTCCTACCTGCCACACTCCTGCTGCATATTCAAGCTGGGGTAGTACCAAAGCTTTATATAATTGTAACATGCAGCTACTATTTATCATTTCTGTTTCTTTTACCTTCCTCAATGAATTCAGTGAACGTAATCCTTTGCACTCAACCATTTCTATATGTGAATCAAACTTGAGTTTTTCATCTAAGATCACTCCCAACAATTTAGGTTTCGGATTGTACTTCACTTTTTGACCATTTACGTTGAAATCAAAAGTTCTAGCCTCCTCAAGTGTCTGATTATCCATTGAAAACACTGTAAACTCAGTTTTATCAATGTTTAGTTTTAAGCGCCACTTCCGAGCCCATCCAATTACTTCTACTAAGTCTTCTTGGAGACTGACCATCAACTCCTTCCAATTATTCCCTGATATCCATAATGTTCCGTCATCTGCAAATTTAACTTTCTCACTTCTCACTCCTTGATACCAATCCGCAATGAAAAGACTGAATAACAGTGGGGAGATTATCGAACCCTGCGGAAGCCCAATTTCTGTACAAAATGATTTTCCCTTTGATCCACCCATATTAATAGATGCTGATCTATCTGCCAAAAAATCTTTTATCCAATTCCATATTCTACCCGTTACCCCCTTTTCCTTCAATTTCATCAACAATCCCTCTCTCCATACACTGTCATACGCTTTCTCAACGTCAATGAATAACGCAGCTGTATGTTTGTTTGTATTGAATCCTTCAAATATATCCTGTGTAAGTCTTAGAAGTGCTTCTTGGGTACCCCTAAACCGTCTGAACCCTTCTTGTTCCATGTCTAGAAGCTTGAAATGTTCAGCATATCCATATAACCTAGATGTAACAATTTTCTCCATGCATTTACATAAGTAACTTGTCAGGCTGATAGGACGGTATGCCCCTGGCTCATGGTAACTTTTTTTACCGTTCTTCCGAAGAAATTTTACTTCTGCTTCCTTCCATTTTACCGGTACTCTAGCTGTGATCCAAGATTTTTGAAATAATTTAAGTATCCCTTTCTTAAACTCTGTACCAGCATTCTGCAACATCTCTGTGTAAACTTCATCTGGACCAGGAGATTTGTTTTTCTTCAATTTTTGTATTACTGCTTCCACTTCCACTAATGTAATATCATGGTTAAGGAATTCTTTGGATGTTTCATTTTCCTCCACACTATCCTGTAGTGACTTCTCGACTTCCTCCCTGAAGTTCTCATCAAATGAACATTGTTCCAAATGTTTCCCTCCAAAGAAAACCCTTTCAAGTAGTGCACATTTCTCCTCTCGATCAAAAATAGCATTCTCATTTTCGTCCAGTAATGGTAAGACACCTCCCTTATCACAATTCTCATATGTTGTGAGTGCATTAAAACTCTCCCACATTTCTTTTGATGTTTTTGCGTAAGTGATTTTATCACATACTACTTGTGTCCATTCCTCCTTCGCTTTCTCTTTAGCTTCCTCAAATTTTATCTCACTGGCTTTCAATAAGTCATAGTTATTTGGTGTCCGTCGACATCTAAACCCTTTCTTTGCTTTATTCAGGTTATGTTTGGCTTCCTCCACATTATCGTTCCACCAAGGAGGTTTCTGTCTTCTGTTCTGTACCTTCATCTCTTTCCTTGGAACTGCTTCTATCATGCATTCTGTGTACACTTCCATAAATGACTCAGCCATATCATCCACCGTATCGAAATTCCAAGTCTTGAATTTCTGTTCAGAACAAGTTTTCCATACATCCCAGTCTGTCTTCTGCGTAACATATTTTTCCACTGTTACATTACCAGACTGTTTTCCAGTGTAAATTTGTAGTAAAACTCCAATATGATCTGACCTAATGTTTTCGCACGACATTGTTTCACACATTACTATCTCTGGAATGATTTTTGGACTAACCACAAACAAGTCTATCACGCTATCGCTATTCCGTCTTGTAGGTTGTCCATCATTTATGCATAACAAACCACTTTTATGCATGTACTCTTCCAGTATAACTCCACATGTATTGGCTTTTCTATTATTCCATTCCGGGCTTTTTGCATTAAAGTCTCCAGTAAGCACAATATGTTTATATTCCTTACAATTTTCTAACACTTTCAATAGGCCCTCTAATTGGTCCTTTTTATCTGGTGGTATATAGGCTACAATAAGCATGAAGGAATTGTTTTTAGTTATGGTTACCTTAGCACATATACACTCAACGCCATCTTCTTCAAAGCCCTCTTTTCTTTCCAGAATCACTCCATCCTCACTATCTTTGTACAGAATTGCCACACCGCCATAACCATCCCTTCGGGGCTTGCTTATTTTTGACCATTTTCTAAATGTAACAGGCTCTCTTAATGATTCAAAAGTCTCTGTTAAGCATAAAACATCAATATTATAATTGTCTACAACTTCACTAAAACCTGGCTTAGCTGTTTTCCAGGATTGACAGTTTATAGTTAATAACTTCATTCTCTTAAAACATTTGATTTTTATGCAACCTCTGGATAATTGAAAGATACCCTGGGCATGAACTTGATGAACTTTTATGATTCCCTCCACAGTTTTTGCACAAACTAGGATTCTTACATTTCCCGGATTCAGTATGGTCTTCCGATCCACAGTTTTCACATGCTTCCTTAAATGGGCAATTTGCAGCAATATGATTAAAACGATGGCAAGAGAAACAGCGTACGACCTTAAACCGCTTTTCTTTTTCACAAAATGCTTGTTTTCCATTTAACTTGTATGGGAGATCCAACTGTATAGCTTTCTCAAGATCACCTACACTTCCAAATAACACTTTTCTAATTGGCATAGGTTTGCCACTGATCCGGTGAAAAACTCTTCTCACTTCTATCACCTTACAACCTGATGACTCTAAATGTGTCTTAAGCTGATTGTCCCTCAGATGTATGTTAATATTCTTGACAAATCCTGTTCTAACCTTGCCTTTCTCGCTTATTCTATGAGGTTTTTCTGATTGAGAGAACACAGAACCCGGCCAATTATTCAAAGATTATTGCAGTTGACTTTGTGTACGAGAAATATAGGGGGCGAACAGACCAGTCGCCGACACAACAAAACTGCGAGTTAAATCAACGTCTAGAATCTTACCTCCAGTTCCAGTGTGTCCTTTCTAAAATGCTTTAGTTCAAATTAGAATTATAAATAAGCATTACAAGACAGTCAGTTTATTTTCGTCAAATGAATCATGTTTACATTTGGTGGTACCCTTTTATGGAAGTCTGCGTTGGCTGTGGGCCAATAGTTAGAGGCCGGACATCAGCAAGATGGCGACGGCTAGGAAACTGTTCTGCAAATCGCAGAGTTTGCGTCGAGGTTTTCAGCTAAAGAATGGATGTCAGTCAGCAGTTTTCACACGAAATAGTTCCTTTCAATATGTTTCAGACACTCCACCAAAAGAATTCGGTAATCTATTTTTCTTTTTATCAAATATCTTCAGCAATGTCAAGGTCGCATTTTCCAAAACATCAAAAAATTAATTTTTAAGTCTGGTCGGTATTCCTTTAACCCTTACCCAAACGGCAAAAATTTAGGGTGATCCACTTCAAAAACTGTCATAAATGACAAAATGGAAGTTATTAAAGATATGATTTGTGTAAAATATGACATAGAAAATATTGAGACTAAAGGAGAAACTGCTGGTCATCAGCAGTTTCTTCTTTTGTTTCAAAGTTTTCCCAAGCCTATTCTATTGAGGACGTCAAAACCAGGTCTTGTTCGGGAAAGGGTTAAATCAATGGAATCAATGCACTGCTACGGTTCTAAAATTGTGATAATTAATAACCGCTTAAGTCTAAAGTGAGATGATGAGATAATTACAGAGATTGTCTATAGGCCCGGTCACATACGATATCGCGGCCGTTCCGCGGCCATACCACGGCTAAAAAATCTCAAAATATTTTGGACGTGGTTGGACGCGGTAACTTTGGGTCAATTTTGTTTTAGCCGTGCTATGGACGCGGAATGGACGTGGTACGGCCGCCGGCGGCTGTTCCACTGCCGAAACACTGCCGTAGCACGGCCTACAACTTCCAACCGCGTCTAGTGTTAAAACACGCGACAAGATACCGCGTCCACATCGCGTCTGAATCACTGCCATAGCACGGCCATAGCACTGCCATTCCACGGCCATAGCACTGCCATTCCACTGCCTTATCGCGGCTAAACCGTCCGTAACGCATATAATGCTATTTTCCCACTGCAGATCAGATCAAATTGAACAAACCATATCAAGCGATCTTGCACAGATCGAGTTCGGCCGGCATGTGTAATGGGGAGTAGTGTAGGTGATATAGCTTTATCTACATCGCTCGAACTTCCAATTCAATTTTTTGACATTTCAAAATTCTCGTATGCGACCGAGTAGGAGATTGATCTAGGAACGACTATGTATTTATCGCTTAGAAGATTGATCTAATCGAGAGTCAGTCGTGTCTGAAGGTCAAGCGTGATCGGATTGATATTTTTTACCCGGCCTGTACCCAACCTGTATTCGGTCACCGCGACTTGTACTCGATTCTCCCTATCAAAATGACTGTAGAGGTTATTTTTTGATAGTCTAAAGATCAAGAAGAAGTCATTTGTCATAGGTTCCCACTGCCGACCAGATCAACTCGATCAACTCGATCAAGCCCAATCAAGCGATCGAGTTTAGATCGATATCGATCGGCATAGGTAATCGGAAATGGTCTGGTAATCGAGTTTGATCTGAATCGCTTCGGCTTCTTTCTGTTTTTTTTTTTATTGTTAAAAAAATATTGGTGTGCGATCGAGTAAAAAAAACGATCGGGAAGCGGCTGTGTATTGATCGGGTAGAAAATCGACCCGCCCGGGAAATGATAGTTGCTCGGAATTGATTGTGGTCGGGTTAATATCTTTCGCTCGACCAGCACCCAACCTACACTCGATAACCTCGACTTGTACTCGAGTGAATCCAGATACTATTAACTCGTCGTCTGCTTCATCTGCCAATCCGACCAAATCGACTATTGAAGTCGGCTTGATCGGCTAGAGATCGAGAAAAAGTTGTTTTGTCAGGATTGGTCGGGGAATTCAAGCGATCGACTTGATTTGATCGGCAGTGGTAACCTATAATTAGTTGGATTTTGCCAGAACTTAATTCTAGAAACACTGCCGATCAGATCAACCAAGTTCCCCGTTAAACCGTACTTAATTATTTCTTCTCAATCTCTAGTCGATCAACTTCGATGTCTGCAGTCGATTTTATCGATTGGCCTGATGACACAGAGGTCGAGCTGATCGGGATGCAGTTAAGTATCAAACAAGTACAAGTCGAGGAGATCGACTGCAGGTTTGGTGTAGGTCGTGTAAGATATATTACCTCCATCACACTCAATCTCCAGACACCATTGATTCTTGATCAGATATATCTATATATCTACCCGATCAAAAATCGCTTCCCGATCAATTTTCTACGCGATCGCCCACGAATATTATGAAATGCAAAAAATGAGTGTGACACCTGAGCGTTGCAGATCCAGACACGATTGATTCTTGATCAGCTATATCTTCTAGCCTATTACAAAATCGCTTCCCGATCAATTTTCTACGCGATCTCTAACGAATATTTTAAATTACAAACAACAAAGTAAGAAGCCTGAGTGGTGAAGATCACGCTCGATAACCCCGACCAATTCTTATTACCCATGTCGTTCAAAATCGATATGTAATAGATCGATTGGTCGGATTTAATCGACTTAATTTGATCGGCAGAGGGACCCTAGCATAAGCCACCGAGTTGATTTGATTGCTAGTAGGCAACTAGCACCAAGGCAGTCGAACACGACTAGTCTTTACAGTTTACAGAAAATTTAGATATCTAATCAAAGCTTATCATGCTAAAACAGAAAAAGTTGTCAAACAAGCTGGCAAAAAAGATGTAAGGATCTAAAAAAAAAATATCCCAAGTCTGTGCAGGGAGGGGCCCGTTTTCCTGTTACTGCTGCTCCCAGTTAAGACTTTGCCCACAAAGAGATGCAAGAGTAGCTGATTCTAGCGATATTCAATACATTTTAACTTCCGCGTCTTACCGCGTCCATAGCACTGCCGGAGCACTGCCTACCGCGTCCATTCCGCGGCCATTCCACGGCCATTCCGCGTCCGTTCCACTGCCTCATCGCGTCTGTCAGCCGTGGTTTGGCCGCGATAACATTTTTGTGCAGTTCAAAAAATTTTACCACGTCTGAAATAATTTCGATTTGATTCCGCGTCCTACCACGTCCATACCACTGCCATAGCACGGCCGTATCACTGCTGCATCGCGTCCAACAGCGTCCATTCCACGGGTGGTTTAATTTAGCCGTGATACGGCCGCGGAACGGCCGCGATAACGTATGTGACCGGGCCTTTAGTGTGAAATTTGGGTCACGGTTGGGTGAAGACACACCTCTTTGATCCAAGAAACTGATTGGTCAATTGACCAAACGCCGACTGTCAATCAAAAACATCGATTAGCCGATGGACAATCAGAAAAATGCCATGCCCCAATTGTTCTTCGTTGCACGTGTTATTGTATCGATTTATCGACTGACTATCAAAACAATCGACATGCCAATGGCAAAGAATTTTGTGCTAACAATAGACTAGGTTTATTGTTATGTTTTGATAAACCGTCGGTGTTGTTATAAAATCTCCTAACTACGGCTTAAATCAAGCCATAGTTACGAGATTTTATAACAACACCTACGAAATACTAATTTGTTTGTCCGAATTTACGTCACGATTAACTGGATAAAATCGTTCCCTATTAACGATCACATCATCCCCATTGTTTGTCTTAAATTATATGTTGGGCGGAGCGATCTGTCGATTGGCGTTTGGTCAATTAGTGATGCTGGCTGTATGCAGTGATCAAGCAGTTGCGGATCTGTAGGGGGTTAGAGGGTTCAAAAGATCAAGACCCCCCCCCCCCTCTGTAGCCTGATTGTTTCATGTTCATGCAGAACGTTCAGTCAAAATTGTGTAATACTGGTAACACCCCCCCCCCCCCCAAAGCCCCCCCCCCCCCCACCCATTATATATTTCAAACCTCTTCAAAGAAATCCTGAATCTGCTGCAGACTGCACCTGCCAGTAATACCTGAAAGGGGAGTTAGGAAGTATTATATATAGATAGACAGTATATATAGATAGATAGACAAGGGACTCATACATCAAATTTTTAAGTTAGTTGTCGCTCTGCACAACATAGGGTTTACTTTATTTCCCCCACCTCTTATCTGTAGCTCTGTTTAATATTTTATGCTTATGCCAATAGTTTGGCCTGTAATCCAATTTTTCTCTGATGAAATTCGCTCTTTGATCTGTTGATGTCACTCATTTTTAATTTAGCGAAAAACCTAAATATCAAAGCGCATATTTATACCAGAGAAGACGCTGATTATTTGGCCTGCAGCCTCTCTTATTTTTGACTTTAATATTAATGTCATTTAAAATACATGACCGGTTAAGCTAAAAGGGATCTAAGGGAGGTTCATGAAACACAATTTTGCGTAATGAATCAGACTTTGTCAACCATAATCAGGTTTCACATTTGTAAAATGAAGATATTTTAAGATATATACGAGGGTTGATTGGTAAGTTATAGTGAGCCTCTCATAGAATGGGTCAAGCAAGCATGTCCAGTTTCAGCCGCTGTATCCTCTGGCTATATAAAGGTGTGCAGTCGAAAACTGGTGTCCGTGGCCGAGTGGTTAGAGTCGCTGACTCAGGATCACTTGTCCCTCACCTCTGTTGGTTCGAATCCCACCAGTGACGTATGAACTTTCATGTGAGGAAGCTATCCAGCTGGCTTGCGGAACGTCGGTGGTTCTACCCAGGTGCTCACTTGGGGTCTTCCTCCACCATTCAAAGCTGGAAACAGGTCAAAAGAAGGGAGTTCCTTCCTGGGCACACCCAGTCTACTACTCGGTCATATGGGCAACCGGCAACCGAGGATAGATAACCTAAAAACAACTGGTGTCATTTGGTCAGTTTATGTTGAAGAGGTTGCACTCTAAATACTAATTTGAGTCTAAAGTAAACCGGGCAAGTGGCTTAAATTGCAAAATGGACAAGGTTGCTGAAAGAGCATTGATTCAATATCTGTATAAAAAGGGTCTAACTTCGAAGGCCATCCATGCAGATGTGGGTTCAATACTAGGGGATGATGCCCCTTCGTATGCTACAATAAAGAGATGGGTAGGGGAGTTCAAGCGTGGTAGGCAGAATCTTGAGGAGGACGTCCGCTGTGGAAGGCCTGTCACCGTTGCAACACCAGAAATGGTCAATGCAGTCCATGATATTGTCATGACTGAAAGGCAGGTTACAGAGAGATATATCATGGTTCGCTTAGGTCTTGAAAATCCCTTCAATTTGACCTTAGCCTTATAAAACCCTTGAAAATAGATGTGAGCCTTGTAAAACCCTTAAAAAGCAAACATGAGCCCTTTAAAAACCCTTGAATTCTATTTCTCTATTGTGTTAAGTATGTAAATGATTTTCAGCTTTCTTTTTACATACATGGAAAATTGTTTTTATGTAATTGGAAAATTGATTTATAAAGAGACATAGATAGGATTAACAATTATAACTTTTAAAATTGCTTGTCTGCAAAGAAATAGAATCAGTATGGGAAAGTGTGTTCAACAAAAGTTGGTTAACAGATAAAATATACAAAGCATGGGTCCGAGAATTTAAGTCGGACCAACTGATAAATGAACCATGTTTGGGCTTAGATTATTGAATGTTAGTAGCCCTTGAATTTCATTGTTGTGTCCTAATAAAAAAAAACTTAAAAAAAACGTTGAATTTTCTCATCAAAATTTTGTATGAACCATGGATATATATTCGGCAAAACTGCTAATGCATCACTCAGATCTTTATTAATATTTTTTCAATGAATTTACAGAATAAGTTCAAAATTTGCGCATGCCGACTACCACTATTTGGTAGGAAGCCTATGAAAATTTCATAGTAAATGCTTCAATCTGTTTTGAAATATTGAACTTTTGATAAGGACATCCTTAATTCTAAAATTAATAAAATTTTGAATTTGATTAAAATGGGAAATTCACGCATAACTTTCGAACATTTTGTATTGGCTGAAAAGGTTCCTGTGTAGAAAAGTTACCCTTCCTTAAACAAATGGACGGCTTTAACACATTTGTTGGCAGGTAATTTATCCCCTCAGAGGTAATGTAACATCACTTGTGTCGTTAGTGTCATTGTTGGTGTCAACGGCGACATCGGTTACATAGAAAAAACATGTATCGGTCTATATCTTATGAACTGTATGAGATGCAGTCTTGATATTTCACACATAAATAGGCCCCACCAAGACCTTTCACATGATACCATAAGATTTGACCTTGTGACCTTGACCTTGAAAAATTGACCTTTTCTTTTAAAAAGGTGCATTTATGCAAGCTACATTGTCTGCGAACAGCCCTTGTTACGGTAGATAAGGAATTAAATTTTTCAGACTTCAATTTCACAATAAACCAGCTGTCAAAATCAGTTCAAACAAAGATGATTGAATAAGATCACAAGATACATGAGCTGAAAAACCGTTTTGGTCCCCTTTTCGTATGATGCGGTCACGTAAGAGAGAAAACTTGGAATTAGTTTTATGGATGAGTGAAGAAACTTGTGGGATTAACATAATTATGCCAAATTGAAAATCTAAATCTTTGACAATAAAGAGGTTTTTGCAATTTTTAAAAGTGATGCACTAGCTCTTTTGCTGAGTATAACCAGTAAAACTGGTATTTCACAGGAAAGAGTTCAATCCATTCTCTCCGGAAAATCTTGAGATGAAAAAGCTGTCTGCCCGCAGGGTACCAAGGCTTCTGACAGTTGACAAGAAGCACACTAGGCGCACTTTGTCACATGCTAATCTAATCTGAGTCTTTAAGAGGCAGACCCAGATAACTTTCTGCAGACATTTGTGACTCTGGATGAAACTTGGGTCCATCACTTCACAACAGAGTCAAAACAACAGACCAAACAATGGAAGGCTGACCCTGGCTCACCCCCACCTAAAAAGGCAAAGGCTGTCCCATCAGCAGGAAAGGTTATTGCTTCGGTTTTCTGGGATGCTGATGGCATCTTGATGGTAGATTATCTACAAAAGGGCCAAACAATTAATGGACAGTATTATGCATCACTTTTACGGCAATTTAGAGAAACCATCAAGCTCAAACACCGTGGAAAACTTAGCAAAGGTGTACTCTTCCACCAGGACAATGCCCCTGTTCACAAATCTGCCATTGCTATGGCTGCCATCAATGACTGTGGGTTTGAACTAGTAGAACACCCGCCTTATTCACCTGGGGCCCGTTTTACTAACAAACTTACGAACATTTTTAAAACAACAACAAATCTGATTGGCCGAATAATTACTGTTATTATTTCTCGTTCAATCAGATGTGTTGTTACAAGGTTTTTGCAAAAATTGATGTTAGTAAAACGCGGCCCTGATCTTGCTCCATCAGACTTTCACCTGTTTCCACAGTTGACTAGAGCTATTGCTGGTACCCACTTTCCGTCAAATAATGACGTCATACATGCAGTGGAGGCCTTTCAGAACAATCAGGAGAAGTTCTTAAAAAGTGCATTTAGGCCTTAAAACATCACTGGCAAAAGTGTATAGACAAAGATGGAGATTATGTTGAAAAATAAAATTGTTTTACAGTTACAATTCAAACCTTTCTATGTGAGGCTCACTACTTATCAATCAACCCTCATAGGAAATATATATATGAGCCGGGATCTGGAAAAACGTCCCTTATAGCATTTGAGAACAACATGGTTCCAGATCAGCCTGCGTATACACGCAGTCTGACCAGGAACCATATTGTTCTCCAATAGCTTCCACATGGTCTGTAGCAACCATTTGAGATTAACATGGATCTAGATCAGACTGCAACTAGGCACAGCCTGATCTTGAAACATGGCTGTATCAAATGCTATAAGGGACGTTTTTCCAGATCCCGGCTCAATTATATATATAGTGTAGTTCCAGAAAATTACCTTAGAGTAAATAGTATTGATCCTTAGCTCAGGTGGCGCAGACTGCACAGACTGACTTGGGTTGATACATTTCACACTTGACAGCCAATAAGGTCACTTTTATCATGACATTTCACATATTATATGAATTCAATATGTCAGACCAGTAAACTTTTTTGCTAGTATACATTTTGTTCTTACAGGTGAGACGACCAGAATGAATTTAGTACAGTCAATCAACAATGCCATGGATATAGCCTTGAAAACAGATCCCACTGCTAGTAAGTCACTTATTGCCTTTATTTATCTGGCTGTCTGTGAATCTGTCTCACTCTGTATGTGTGTCTGTCTCTATAAGTTTTTAGTACAGTCAATTTAACAATGGATTATTACCGGATACCCCTGTTAGCATTTTTAGCTTGACTTTTCGAAGAAAATGAGAGCTTAAACTGTCACCCGGGCGTCGGTGTTGGTGTCGGCGTTGCAACAAAGGTTAAAGTTTTTTCAAACATAAATAACTTCCATACTATCAAAGGGATTCAACCCAAACTTGGAATACTTATTCACCATCACACCCTCTACCTTACTACCAGGGCCCATGACCCTGGCTCTACTATATTTGGAGTTATGCCCCCTTTATACTAAGCAACTTAGAAAGTCGAGCGCGCTGTCTTCGGACAGCTCTTGTAAAGTTATAATCAGGTTTTGTTTAGGAAAAGATAAAAAATAACTTATAAAGCAAGGCTTTCAGACAAAATTAGTTGCTCCACCTTAATATTGATAATGTCAGTATGTACCAGTCCAAGGGTCATAGGTTTGAACCAGGCTCAGCCGATATCCTTTCTGACATTTGACATTCATGTACATCATGATTATATGTCTATCATGGTCACCATAAAAAATAGTCCAAGAATGGGATCAGCTGGTGAAAAAGCAAAAAAAGCAAAATTTTATTCCCTTGGAATTGTTGTCTGTAATATCTTTGATTTCGGAACATAAAGAATTTTACTACTGGTGGGTCTAGTAATGGCATTGGAGCAAATGAAGAAAATTCTAGCTTTATGCCCCGGATTCGAGAGATTGGGGCATATAATTTTACTTGTGTCTGTCCATCTGTCTGTCTGTCCGTCCGAAAACAACATTGGCCTTTTCTCCAAAAGTATTCAAGATACAAAGCTCAAATGATATGTAACCTTTTTTCAATGATATCTGATCCATGCCATATGCTCAAGGTCATTCATAAACCCTTATCAACCCTTAACCTGAAAACTTAACATTTCCGTTTCGGGGGAATTTGTCTTTCACAAACATCTTTTTTTATTGTTTTTTTTTTTCAAAATTCCTTTCTTTATCAACATTCATTTTGTCGTCTTCAGCTGCTTTTGAATTGGACTACCCTATAATTTTGTTGTTTGGTAATGGTAAAAACATGAACATTTATAATATGTTCTTGATTGTGTATTTCAGTCTTATTTGGTGAGGATGTTGCGTTTGGTGGAGTGTTTAGATGTAGCGTCAGCTTGAAAGATAGATATGGTAAACCAATAGTTGCAAGATTAACCCAGAGCTCCAGATAAGAGGGAGTGATCACTTATCAAAATGAGATATTTCACTAAATGTTTGTCAAATCCTATGTTGTGGGTACTCATTAGAATTGTCTCTTAGAGACAATCAAATGAGTACCCACATCATAGGATTTGGATTTGAAATCAATAAGTTTGAATGTCTTCACCCATCTTATCTGAAATGCTGTAAAAACTATTTCCAAACAAGATCTGATTTTGATGTCCTCAAGAGAAAATGTTTAATAAAACATGGAGGCAAAAGAAGAAAATGCCTATGTTCATTATTTTCTACTATTGTCTCAATATTTTTAGTAGTATTTTCATTTATTTTGGGAAAAGTTTGATGCCTTTTTCCTAATTTGCATAAGATTATAACCAAACAAGTTGGTGAGTTGTACCATTACGTAAAATGAAGGGGACATTCAGCAAGCTATGTTGTAAATTTTAAAAGAAGTAGCTTGTTTATTGTTATTTTGCATTGTGTTACATTGCTCAAAATCAAAATCTTTGCCACAGACATAGCGCAGTTGGAAGCGCATTGTCTGCAGTATCTTTGAATTTTTACCACTCTAAAATTTTGCCGTCTGATTATGGGTTAACCCTTTCCCAAACAAGACCGGGTTTCGACGTCCCTAATCGAAATGACTTGGGAAAATATTGAAACAAAAGAAGAAACTGCTGATAACCAGCAGTTTCTTCATTTGTCTCAATATTTTCTATGCCATATTTTACACAAATTCTATCTATAATAACATCCATTTTGTCATTTGTGGCACTTTTTGAAGTGGATCACCCTAAAATTTGCTGTTTGGGAAAGGGTTAAATACTTGTTCCAGGTGCTGATAGGGTATTCAACAGCCCACTTAGTGAACAAGGAATTGTTGCTTTTGGGATTGGAGCAGCGGTCGCAGGGGCCACAGCCATAGCCGAGATACAGTTTGCAGATTACATCTTTCCAGCATTTGATCAGATCACAAACGAGTGTGCCAAGTTTCGGTATCGGAGTGGGAATCTGTTTGATTGTGGTGGGCTGACAATACGGACACCATGTGGAGCTGTAGGTCATGGGGCTTTATACCATTCACAGAGTCCAGAGGCTTTCTTTGCTCACATACCAGGAATAAAGGTAAGATATTTAGATATAGATTCTTGAGTTGACATTTATAGCAGGATGATTTAGACACAAGGGAAGGGACTGGGGCGCAGCTATTCCAGTCTCATGAGCATTAGCATATTAGATTCATTGCTTAAAGTTTTACATGCAACTGTCATATGAATCTCTGTTTTTCGCTCACATGGTGACCTATTGTGGTCACTTTCCATCTGTAGTCTGTCTGTCTGTTAACACTCTACCATTTGCAAAAGTAAGCCAATCTCAGTCTAAACATGTTGTGTCATAACTTCTTAAATGTGTTCAATAATGAGCTTGATGGGCCTGATTGGACCAGAGAGTCCTGAGTTATCTGCCCTTTAATTTCAAGAATCATGAGTTTTGACCTTGAGCAATCAAGGCAAAACTTAAACAAAATGTTGGTGCTGATAACATCTTGAATGACTCAAATTTTCAGCCTAATTGAATCAGAAGGTCATGAGTTATCTGTTTTGAATTTGAAAGATCACTGTTTTCGACTTTGTTTTCACACTCTAACTGCCACAAATATTGACCAGTCAAGACAGAACTTGGACACACTGTAATGTGATCATAAGATCTGGAATGAGCATTATATTTAATGATCTGATCTGACTAGATAGTCATATGTGCCATTGAATTTGACAAAATTGCCATTTTGGACTATGTTTGAAAGCTAATAGCACAAATATTGACCAATCAAGACAAAATCTGACAGTATGTTGGTGACCATACGATCTTGTCTAAATGTAGTTCTCAATTTGGTCAAAGTGTCTCATCCTGAGTTATGTGTCCGTGTTGACCTTGTGTCATCATTTGTCCACTTGCATCATCTCAGTTCAGGTGAACAATTTAAAAGGATCATCTTGCCTTTTTGTCATGTTTTTAGGTTGTGATTCCACGAGGACCAATACAGTGTAAGGGACTACTACTAAGTTGTATCAAGTCTAGAGATCCCTGTGTTTTCTTTGAGCCCAAAGTGTTATACAGAGCAGCTGTAGAAGATGTACCTTTAGGGGACTATACTATACCACTGGGGAAAGCTGAAATCACACTGGAAGGTAAAAACTTACGGTATCTTGTTTTGTTTATGCTTAAATCATTTCACTCTGGATTAGAATTGGTTTGTGTTTCCTTAAGCTTAACCTATGTAATGCTGAAGGGATACAAGCAGGCAGTTTAGAACCAGGTCAGACTACACTCCTACTCTGCCTGTTCAGGCTTTACTCAAACTGGAGTCACCATGTTTTTGCAATAATTCAGACAATATATGTTACACAAATACATTTGTTACATAAGAGAGCCAGAATTCTCTATTTGATACATTGTGTGTGGGGGGGATTGCTAAGAATTGAACCTTTGTTATGTATTTTTTAGGTAAAGATGTGACAATGGTAGGGTATGGTACACAAGTACATGTGTTACACGAGGTGGCTAGAATGGCGGAGGAAAAACTCAACATTTCATGTGAAGTCATAGATCTGAGAACTATACTGCCATACGATCTCGAAACTATAGCAAACGTGAGTATTGATAAATCTGAGAACTATATTGCCATAGGATCTCGAAACTATAGCAAATGAGAGTATATAGATACACATTTTGTCAGTTACCAGGCAACACTATTCTATATGAATTGTAATGGTGGATCTGAGACCAATTTATTGGCATGTAACCATGTCAAAAGTAAGAGTATATTGACTCATTCCCAAACAATGAAACTTGGACCTTTTCAAATGCAAGGTGTAACAGAGGACTAAAGTAAGCAGACCCTCAGAATGAAAATTATCTTCTATATGGTTGAAAATATTGAGAAAAAGGGAAAAAATGCAGGTGCATCAAATATATCTTTTCATCATAAAGGGGGAAATTTTCTTAGAGGAATGGGTTGATAAACGACCCCAGTTTCTTAGTAAAAAAAGCTATGAATAATTAAGATAGTGCTGTAATGGTCAAATTGTGTAAACTTATTATTGTTTTTCACCCATTTGCACTTAATGACACCTTTTGGTGGCCTGAAAGATATTGACGGAAGAAAAGATTGCGGAAAATGAAGAAAAAGCTTGTGACAAACAATTTATTAGCTCACCTGAGCATGAAGTGCTCAAGGTGAGCTATTGTGGTCACCTGGCGTCCGTCCGTCTGTCTGTCTGTCTGTCTATCTGTCCATTCACAATTTCTTCAAACATCTTCTTCTCCTAAACCATAAGGCCAATTATGACCAAACTTGGCAGGAATGTGCTTTTGGTGACCCTTTCTAAAACTTGTTCGTGAATTTTTGATTAGTCAAAATTTTTGGGCGTGGCAGGGCGGGGCTTATCGAACTTTGAGAAATCATAAAAAAATCTTTAAAAATCAACCATTAGTCCAATTTGAACCAAACATGGCAGAAATGTTTCTTTTCAACATTTGTTCATAAATTTTCAGGTTCGTAAAAAATTTTTGGCGTGGCAGAGCGAGGCTTATTCGACTTAAAGAAATAGATAATTCTTAGAAAATCTTCTTCTCTTTAACCAATAGGCTGATTTCAACCAAAATTGGCAGAAATGTTCCTTGCATGACCCTTTTGTTTGCAAATTTTTGATTCGTCAAAAAATGTGGGCGTGGTAGGGAGGGGCTTATCAGACTTTGAGAAATCATAAAAAAATCTTTGAAAATCAACCATTGGGCCAATTTGAACCAAACTTGGCAGGAATTCCCTTGAGTGATCCTTTTCAACATTTATTCATAAATTTTCAGATCCCTAAAAAAATATGGGTTTGGCAGGGTGGGGCTTATATGACTTGGAAAAATTGCAGTTGTTGTCCTTGACCCAAGAAAGTGTTCTATAGTTTTTGGGTCACATGGGTCTTTAAATTCCATTTCTATTCTTCAACTTGATAAGATTTTGACCTACAGCTTTTTCCCATTGACCAGGGCCTATCGAGAGGCATGAGAATACAAAATTAAATGTCAGATTTAAAGCAATAAAGTCAGGTGAGCGGTATAGGGCCATTCTGGCCCTCTTGTTCATTTTTCACACAGGTGTTCTTCCAGAAAGACCCAAAAAATGTGAAATTTCATACATTTAGGAATTTCTTGTGCAACATCTTTGAATTTGGACAAGTCTAAAATCATGTTGTATGTTTATGGATTAACCCATTACAGTGACTCTTTTTGACTCCCCACAAGAAATTGGTTATGGAAAACATTGAGGAAAATGAAGAAATTGCTTGTGACAAGCAATTTCTTCATTTTCCACAATATTTTCCATGCAAAATGATTAAAAAATGTACTTTTTCCTTCAGTTTTAGTTGTCGTCTGCAACATCTTTGAATTTGGACAAGTCTAAAATCATACTGTTTGTTTATGGGTTAAGCTGTAACAGTTTGTGATTGTTATATGTTTCAGTCTGTTGTTAAGACTGGTCGGTTGATAGTCACTCATGAAGCACCACAGACTATGGGGTTTGCTGCAGAGCTAGCTGCAGCTATACAGGTAGGTCAACAGCGACTTATGGAAGAAGCATAAATTTGTCACTCTTACTTCCTAAATTATTGTCCCTTTTCATTTGTGATTGTTAATATGACCCATCATTAAAAACACCACTTTCTAGCTCTACGAAATGCATCAAATTACACACACTTGTAAAAACACTTCACAGAAGTTGATTCACTGTGCCAGATTTCAAGATTTTTCTTCAAGAAGAAAAAATTACATATATTATTATCCCCCGCCGAAAAAAATTTTCGGGGGGGATATTGTTTTTGCCATGTCCGTCCGTCCGTCCTTCCGTCCGTCCGTCCGTCCGTCCGTCCGTCCGTCCGTCCGTCCGTCCGACATTCGTTTCCGCGCTATTTCTTGGAAACTATAGACCGGATTTCGATGAAACTTGGCACACAGCTTCACTACAAAGGGGACATGCGCATATCGTCGGGGTTACCCGGTTCGACCATTGAATTCAGAGTTACTGCCCCTGACTGTTTAAGCCATATACATACAGAGTGATATTCGTTTCCGCGCTATTTCTTGGAAACTATAGACCGGATTTCGATGAAACTTGGCACACAGCTTCACTACAAAGAGGACATGCGCATATCGTCGGGGTTACCCGGTTCGACCGCCGAATTTAGAGTTACTGCCCCTGACTGTTTAAGCCATATACATACAGAGTGATATTCGTTTCCGCGCTATTTCTTAAAAACTGTAGACCGGATTTCGATGAAACTTGGCACACAGCTTTACTACAAAGTGGACATGCGCATATCGTCGGGATTACCCGGTTCGACCGCCGAATTTAGAGTTACTGCCCCTGACTGTTTTAGCCATATACATACAGTGATATTCGTTTCCGCGCTATTTCTTGGAAACTATAGACCAGATTTCGATGAAACTTGGCACACAGCTTTACTACAATGAGGACATGCGCATATCGTCGGGGTTACCCGGTTCGACCGTCGAATTTAGAGTTACTGCCCCTGACTGTTTAAGCCATATACATACAGTGATGTTCGTTTCCGCGCTATTTCTTGAAAACTATACACCGGATTTCGATGAAACTTGGCACACAGCTTTACTACAAAGTGGACATGCGCATATCGTCGGGGTTACCCGGTTCGACCGCCGAATTTAGAGTTACTGCCCCTGACTGTTTTAGCCATATACATACAGTGATATTCGTTTCCGCGCTATTTCTTGGAAACTATAGACCGGATTTCGATGAAACTTGGCACACAGCTTTACTACAATGAGGACATGCGCATATCGTCGGGGTTACCCGGTTCGACAGTCGAATTCAGAGTTACTGCCCCTGACTGTTTAAGCCATATACATACAGTGATATTCGTTTCCGCGCTATTTCTTGAAAACTATACACCGGATTTCGATGAAACTTGGCACACAGCTTCACTACAAAGTGGACATGCGCATATCGTCGGGGTTACCCGGTTCCACCGCCGAATTTAGAGTTACTGCCCCTGACTGTTTTAGCCATATACATACAGAGTGATATTCGTTTCCGCGCTATTTCTTGAAAACTATAAACCGGATTTCAATGAAACTTGGCACACAGCTTTACTACAATGAGGACATGCGCATATCGTCGGGGTTACCCGGTTCGACCGTTGAATTCAGAGTTACTGCCCCTGACTGTTTAAGCCATATACATACAGAGTGATATTCGTTTCCGCGCTATTTCTTGAAAACTGTAGACCGGATTTCGATGAAACTTGGCACACAGCTTCACTACAAAGTGGACATGCGCATATCGTCAGGATTACCAGGTTCGACCGCCGAATTTAGAGTTACTGCCCCTGACTGTTTTAGCCATACACATACAGAGTGATATTCGTTTCCGCGCTATTTCTTGAAAACTATAGACTGGATTTCAATGAAACTTGGGTCACAGCTTCACTACAATGAGGACATGCGCATATCATCGGGGTTACCGGGTTCGACCGTCGAATTCAGAGTTACTGCCCCTGACTGTTTAAGCCATATACATACAGAGTGTTATTCGTTTCCGCGCTATTTCTTGAAAACTATAGACCGGATTTCAATGAAACTTGGCACACAGCTTTACTACAATGAGGACATGTGCATATCGTTGGGGTTACCCGGTTCAACCGCCAAATTAAGAGTTACTGCCCCTGACTGTTTTAGCCATATACATACAGAGTGATATTCGTTCTGTTGAAGCCATATACATACAGAGTTATATTTGTTTCCGCGCTACTTTATTGACAATGAAAATATGTTCGGCGGGGGATATCAATTCAACGAATTTGCTTGTTTTACTCTATTTTCATATGCAAGGGGGGTAATTTTGAACATTTTTGTCAAATACTTCCATAAGTATGCATAAATTCAAAATTCTAAACCATTCAAAATGCTTATGTTTGTATTTGGAATGGAAATGTAAAACAGTTTAGGAATTACTGGCACTTTTCAATTTCGTCTCTGGCTCTTTTGTGCTAATATTGGGTTGTAATAGCTCCGTGCGAACACCAATAGCAGAGGTTAACCCTTTCCCGAACGACTAAGTTTTAGGGTGATCTACTTTAAAAACTGCCACAAATGACAAAATAGATGTTATTAAATATATGATTTGTGTAAAATATGGCATTGAAAATATTAAGGTAAAAGGAGTAACTGCTGGTTATCAGCAGTTTCTTCTTTTGTTTCAATGTTTTCCCAAGTGTTTTCTATTAGATATGTCAAAACCAGAGGTGCATTCTTTAGAGCGAGATTTCTTGAGATATCTTGAGATTTCTTAAGATGTTTTAGGATAAAGCGTTCTTCTGAGCAAGATATTTAAGACGATCACTGGGAGCCGCCATTGCTCTATACTTCTTTCGGAACACCTCGGTAAATTCTGTAGAATCTATAATGGAGAGAATTGACCGAGTTGTTCCGAATGCTCAATGATTCATAAATCGCGGAGTTCCGAATGCTCCGTACTTCATACAAATGACGTCATTATGACATCATTTGTATGAAGTATGGAACATTTGGAACACCTCGCTTATGATCTCGGTCTTAAAAACGCTGTACCAAAAACGTCTTAAGAAATCTTAAAAAATCTCACTCTAAAGAACGCACCTCTGGTCTTGTTTGGGAAAGGGCTATGTGATATCATTTACACAGCCACAGTCTGACCACTTTTATACATGTGGTCAGGAAAATGGACTATTATAACCGGATGAAAGCAGAGGACCAATCAGTTTTGATGTAAATAAAGAGTTTGATTGACTGACACAGTATAGGATAATAGTATCAAATAAAAAAGACAGAACAGTGAATCATCATCAAACAATAGTCTTACTTGAAAGTCAGCCCAGGTGTTGTTTGGGTAAGGTTCAAGAAACTTTTGAGTTTGAACCTTTTCCTACACATAGACACTTTTTGACGCCTCACAAGATAATGGCTTTTGAAAACACTGTGGGAAATGAAGAAATTGCTTGTGACAAGCAATTTCTTTATTTTCCACAATATTTTCTACCTGGAAACACGGACAAATGTAAGGTTTTATTCATTTGAAATTGTCGTCTGTGTTATCTTTGAATTGGGACCAGTCTAAAGTTTTGCTGTCTGGTAATGATTTAAAACATTCATTTCATGTTGAAAATTGTTTCCATTTGCAGGAAGAGTGTTTTCTGAACATTGAAGCCCCCATACAAAGAGTGTGTGGCTATGATACTCCTTTTCCTCACGTGTTTGAGCCATTCTACCTGCCTGATAAATACAGACTGTTTGAAGCAGTGAAGAAAGTGACTAATTACTGAACAAACTATTGTGACAAAGTAGTGAACACTGCAAGAAAAGGATGATGGATTAATAGTGGCATTACAGTGTGATGAACATATGGGTGGAGATTAGGATAAACAGTGCTGGTTGCGTTTGAGACCAATATAAATACTGATCAGCCCTGAGCCTTTACCAAACCTCCAGTCTAATTTGAAAGGTTTTGTGGACAACAAAATGATTGTTTTTACTAGATAAAATATGTGTTATTGTATTGAAAATATTTATGTTTTGCTGAATTTCAGCAATTTTTTTCCTTTCTCTAAATGATATCCTGAACTAGTAACAAGCAATTTCTTCATTTTCCAAGATGTTTTGTATCCCAAAATTGAAAGATTTTTGAAAAAAATAAACCAATCAACTTGAAATTGTTGTCTGCAACATCTTTTAAATTGACACAATCCAAAATTTTTCTGTCTGGTAATGGGTCAAGAGCTGTATGGACTGTAAAACAAGGATCCTGCATGTACATGTATGCACAGGCTGATCTGGATCCATTGTGCTCTCAAGTTATGGCTTTTATCATATTGCAGCTCAAATATACAAGACAGACAAGTATTCTTATAATGAGATCAACCTTATAAAGGGGTTTGTAGAAAGGTCTTGCACAGTCACCTAGATTTTATTTGTCATTCTGTTAGATAGGCTTTCAGTTGATATTTCCATAGAATTGGTGGTGAGATAGTATTATATTTAAGTTATGATATGTTTTCTGAAATCCAGTATGAATAACAAATACGAATTAGATTAATGCACCTGAATGTGTGATTACAAGGAAATGCTATAGATGATCAAGATTGTATGAAAAAGAGAATAGTATTATTATGGACCAGTATGTCTCTATAGTTAACACTAAAAGTTTTGTTTGTGTCAAGTATACCAATAGATATTTCTGTGCAGGATATATTATCAGATTTAACAAATTATTAGATGAATAATCTTAATTGGTCTATCAATACTTTGATTGACAGATGTGATTGAACTTTTTACCCTTTCCCAAACAGCAAAAAATTTGGACTGTTCCAATTTGATTTTATTGCTGTAAACAGTGAAATGTATATTGATGAAGATATGATTTGTGTTATATATAGCACAGAAAATGTTGAGGCTAAAGGAGAAAATGCTGATATTCAGCATTTTCTTCTTTCGCCTCAATGTTTTCACAAGCTGTTCCATTCTTGTCAGCAAAATAATGTCTTGTTTGGGAAAGGGAAAAATGATCCTCATTTAGAAGACTGTATCATAATATGTATACATTAATGTAGCGTTAAGGCAGCTGGCTGTTAAACACTTGTTTTAATGTTATGCTTACATTAAAATCTAAGTGATCAAAGATTTCTTGTTCTAATTTATTTTACCTGATACATGTACAATCTCATTATTGAAAAAGAAGAAAATTCTATTTTTCCCCTGATACATTCTCATGTTCACTCTCTTAACCCTTTCCCAACAGTATAGTTTTAGGATGATATAATTTGAAAGCTGCTGCAGATGACAAAATTGATGTTTATTGGCAAATAATTTGTGTACGAAAAAGCCCAGATAATATTGAGGCATAAGAAGAAAATGCTGTTTATCAGCATTTTCTTCTTTTGCCTCAATCTTTCCTAAGACCATTTCTATCAAAGGACGTCCAACTGATCCCTTTTTAGAGTGGATGGATTAAAGGACTTTGGATAGATCACTGACATTTTCCCCCTCTTCCCTTAATGTTTATAAGGTAAACATATAACAATATTGGTTTTATCATATCGTCGATGGGAAGTCAAAACCTCGTAACTTCAGCTTATTCAAGCTGTAGTTACGAGGTTTTGACTCCCCACCAACGATATGTGTCTTTCAGTTCACCTGTAGACTTCTTTTTGTTTCCATGTCACTGTGTATAATCACGTGACTTAGAATTTCCGATAATCTTCAATAACTTTGTCAATAATTGACCAATTTGAATTCGGTTTGAAGCAGAAAAGGTGGTAAAATGTCAAGAATAAGCTGTACATAGTGGAATTTAAAAAAAAAAATCAACTGATGAAAAAGTTATTGAAGATAAACCAAAATTTTGGTTTATCTTCAATAACTTTTTATCTGCTAATTTTTCAAAAATCCAACACGTTCATCTAATGTGTGACGTCTGTCCATCTTCTCTGCTTCAATTCAAATTCAAATCGGTCCTGTATTAACAAAATTATTGAAGATTTTTTTTAAATTCTGAGTCATGTGATTAACCACTGTGCATGTTCTAACCCAAGAACTGTTTGACATGGGATCATATAACATATGTATAACATTGCACGATGACTCTTGCCCTTGATTCAAGGAGGTGCCCTATTGCTTTTTGGACACACAGATTGCATTATTTAGGATATTTGGGAAGATTTTTACAGTGTGTTGACCCCTACGTCATTTAGTCCGCATTCAATTCTTCGCCTCGCAAACAAATTAAATTAACCCTTTCCCAAACAGCAAAATTTTTGACTAGTCTAATTTGAAAGCTACAGCAGACAACTAAATGGGTCTTGATAAAGAGAGGACTTGTGCAGAATAGAGCGCAGACTATCTTAAGGCAAAGGGAGGAAATACTGATTATCAGCATTTTCTTGTTTTGTCTCAATGTTTTCCGGAGACTTTTTGGTTAGGGCCGTCAGAACCAGGTCTTGTTTGGGAAAGGATTAACACTTTCCCCAAACCAAGACTTGGTTTTGGCCCCTTATACTAAAAGCAATCTTTTAAAAAACATTAAGGCTAAAGAAGAATTGCCCTTTTTTGCCTCAATATATTCTGTACTCCTAATATTTATTAACATCATTGTCCTATGTGGCATCTTTCAATTGCCGTTTGGGTAAGGGTAAGGTATAAGTTTATCAAGTAAAAGCTTAGAACTAGGTCACCTTTGTCAAAGACTAGACCACTTGCTGAGATTAAAGAAAGTCATTTGCTTAGCATCTATTTATGTGATTATTACACATGAAAGACATGAGCTAGGAGCTGGGAAAGGGGGCCGTTATCGCATACAGGTCACAGAAATTACTCTTTCTACTGGATTACCATCTGTCGTATGTCTGTCCGTCTATCTGTCCACAATCACAAAAAAATCTTATCCTCACAAACTAAAAAGCCTAGTGACTTGAAATGTTCGATTTAGCATTATCTAAAGGCCTTTAACCGAATTATGTCAAATTATTGTTGTACAAGGAAAATTGTCCCTATGTTGTGGCTATCGAATTTCGTACAGAGACAAAGTAGGAAATCTTACACACTTTTCTTCTCCTGAACCGTTTGGCATAGAGCTTAATAATTTTGTGTGTAGAATCATGTCAAGTCCTTCTAGTTCTCAAGTATAAGAATAGTTGGTGAGAGAAATGCCTGGAATTCATGGTCGGGTGCTCCGGCTGTCGCAATTTGACAAAATCCTTTGAAAGTGGCGTTAAGGATTACAACTCATCATTAACCCATTACCAAATAACAAAATTTTAGCCTAGTCCAAACCCATAGGTGTTGCAGACGACAAGTTCCATTTAACAAAATTTAACATTTTTTTTTTTGTCTTTCTTGGTATAGAAAACATTGTGGGAAATGAAGAAATTGCTTGTCACAAGCAATCTCTTCATTTTCCACAATGTTTTCCAAAGCCTTACTTTGTGGGGCGTCCAAAGGGGTCAATGTGTAGGAAAGGGTTAAATACACTTTACTTCGTGCATCTTCTGGCGTCATCTGTGGCAATGGAAGTTGACGTATTCCACGAGATCTCTGATGTGGGGTATAGGAATTCATACAGACAAAGAAGGAAATCTTGAAAAAATTTCTTCTATTGAACCGTTTGGCTTGGAGCTTTAAAATTGTGTGTGAAGAATCATGTCAAGTCCCTCTACCAAAATACTTCAAATTATCGTTATACAAGGAAAATTGGGCCCTATGTCGTGGGTATCAAATTTCACATAGAAACAAAGTAGGAAATCTTATAAAAATCTTTTTCTCCTAAATCGTTTGGCTTAGGGCTATGAAATTTAAGGGGAATGCTCAAGTTTCCAAAAAAAAAATCCCAATAATAGAATTTATTAATATTTTTTATGTTGAAATTACATGTTATTACCAATCGAAAAATTAAATAAAAATGGATGGTCAGCGATCTTGTTTGAATTGTATAGGCATTCGTATCACATACCCCTACATCGAAAAAATGTACAATTTCTTGCACCTGTCCAAGGTCACTAAAATGCTTATAAAATGCTGTATATTCATCGTTTAGTCCCGAAAACGGATTTAAAGTAACGTCTTACATTTAATGAGAACAGAAAATCCAAAATATGTGGTATTATAAACGCGTAAATGTATAAAACAGCATGCTCACGTATTCGGTTTGATCAACGAAGCTGGAGTGTTTTATGTCAAAATTTGCATATTTTTGGAAGTTACCGTCGAAAATGGTAAATTGTAATGATGTGTTATATTATTGAAAATATGGTAGCGAAACATATTGGTACGAAACATTTAATTTACTACAGTAATGACCGAGTATTCCGAAAAACTGGAGCATTCCCCCTGAATGAGTAAAATCGTATCAAGGTCCATTACTATACCTCTTAAAATCATTGTGGTTCAAGGAAAATTGACCCTGTGTTGTTGATATTTTCATATAGAGATAAAGAAGGAAATTTTGTACAATCTTATTCGCCTTAACCATAAAGGTAATCCCACGTCAAATTCCGTTGCCACAGATGATGCACAGACACTGACAATGGTATCTCTAGCTAATTTCTGCTGTCACGGACGCCTGAAGATGCGAAAAGTTTTGGGTATCTAATGATGGGTTGAAGTCCTCATAGCCGCGGCCATGGCGCTGTTGGTAGCGCATCTGCCTCTCATTCGAGAGGTTCCGGGTTCGATACCCGGCCGTGGCAAATGGGCCTACCCTTTCTGACATAAATGTCATCCATCATTGGTTTGATATCGCGAACCTGTGTGTGGGAGCAGCTGGAGGCTCGGTTAGGGTGTTGTGGTAGTACTGGTGAGAGAAATACAAGGAATCCATGGTTAGGTGCTCCAGCCGCCGCGATATGACCAAAGAAGTTGCAAACGGCGTAAAACCCCAATAAACCAAACCTTAAACCCCATAATCATTCAAACAACAACTGAAAAATGACGAGGGTATTCCAGGAGAGCACTCGGAAAAGTCCGCTCAACATTCACATGATTTAGCCTTTTGCTATATTTTGTATCTCATGGCTGAGAAGAAAGACAAAAGCTAGAATGCAATAAGAAATATATTATACGAATAAATGACAAGCATAACAATTCAACTTTAATTAGACATGATGTATTGGAAATGTTAAGCTCTTTGTGTAGGCATTAACCCTTTCCCAAACAAAACCTGGTTTTGACGTCCCTGATAGAAGAGGTTTTGAAAAAAACTGATAATCAGCATTTTCTCCTTTTGCTGCAATATATTCCATGTTATAAATATATATTTTTTGTTGTTTTCTTTACCATATATTTTGACGTCTTCATCTGCTTGCAAAGAGGACCTCCAAAAATGTTATTGTTTGGGAAAGGGTTAACCTTTTCCCAGACTAGACCTGGATAAGATAGAAAAGTTACTGCCCAACATTAAGACAAAAGAAGAAAATGCATATAACCTGCATTTTCTCCTGTTGCCTCAATATCGTATGTGTTTTTGTTGTTCATATGTTCTATTTTCGAAGACATTCATTTACTGTCAGCAGCAGCTTTCAAATTTGAACTGTGTGTTTTTTGCTGTTTTGAAAAGGGTTAAATATCAACCATATGATTTCAGATTCAATTAGCCTTTATTTAGAACATGGGCTTTCAGGTTGTTTGTAGAACCAAATCAACTGGTACTTAACCCTTTCCCAAACAATACCTGGTTTTGACATCTTTATTAGAAAATGATTTGAGAAATACTGGGACAAAAGAAGAAAATGCTGAAAATCAGCATTTTCTCCTGTTGTCTCAATGTTTTTTCTCCAGTTCCGGCAATACTTTCCATACTATATAATACGTAAGTTAGGTGTTTAACAACATCCAATTTATCGTTTGTAGCAACTTACAAATTAGCTCACTCTTTTTCATCAGATCCCTCTCCCCAACGACGACGTGTAAGGGCGGCCCAATTTGAAAGATGCTGCAGAAGACAAAACGAATGCTGTTCAAGAAGGCAATTGTGTACCAAATAATTAAGAAAATAATGAGGCATTGCCGCAAAAAGAGAAAGTGCTGATTATCAACACTTTCTTTTTTGCCTCAATACTGCCCGACCTTTATCTACTAGGGACGCCAACGCCTGCACCCAATTGGAAAGCGGTAAAAAGATCAACACCAACATACAGAAAACCACTGTCGGTTTTATTAGCTCCACTGGCCGAAGGCCAGCGGGGCTTATGTCATGGCCCTGTGTCCGTCGTGCGTCCGTCCTTGCAACCGTCCGTACGTGCGTCCGTCCGTGCGTAAACAATTTTCAAACATCTTCTTCTCCAAAACTACTGGGCCAATTTCAACCAAACTTCACACGAATCATCCTTGCATGAATCTCTACCAAATTCCTTCAAAAGAATAAAATCTATGCAGAACTTGAATTTTGATTAATTTAATTGAATTAAATTTTCGAAAAATCTTTAAAAATTCTTCTACTCCAAAACTACTGGACCAATTTCAACCAAACTTCACACGAATCATCCTTGCATAAATTTCTACCAAATTCTTTCAAAAGAATAAAATCCGCGCAGAACTTGAATTTTAATTTATTTAATTGATTTAAATTTTCGAAAAATCTTTAAAAATTCTTCTTCTCCAAAACTACAGGACCAATTTCAACCAAACTTCACACGCATCATCCTTGGATGAATCTCTACCAAATTCCTTCAAAAGAATAAAATCTATGCAGAACTTGAATTTTAATTAATTTAGTTGAATTAAATTTTCGAAAAATCTTTAAAAAATCTTCTTCTCCAAAACTATTGGACCAATTTCAACCAAACTTTACAGAAGTGTTTCTTGCATTAATCTCTTCTTAATTCCTTCAAAAAAATAAATTCTATGCAGAACTTAAATTTTGATTTATTAAATTAAATTAAATTTTTCGAAAAATCTTCTTTTCCAAAACTACTGGACCAATTTTAACCAAACTTCACACGAATCTTCCTTGCGCGAATCTCTTCCAAGTTCCTTCACGATCGGATGAAAAGCTTGGCCGTTGTGGGCTAGGCTTTTTTTCGCTATATGAAACAGTGCAATTTTAAGAAAATTTTAAAAACATTTCTGCTCCTTAATCAATTATTGAATATCATTCTGGTGTAGTATGAATCTTCTTTGAATAGACCTCTGTATTCCTTGAAGAAGTTCATTGTCTAAATGTCTAAAAGCCAGTGGAGCGATACAGGGCCATCTTGGCCCTCTTGTTTTGTTTTGTTTTCTCTGATTCAAACCATTTTCGAATTGGTCAAGTATTTCCATATACATTTTATTGAATATTTTCTGCAATTGTTGTTATGTTATGTTATGTGATTCCCTGTCGTGTAACTGCTCATGTCACGAAACGTTATGAGTTTGGATTTAAATACACCAAAAAGCGTCACTGTGTGAGAATTATGACGTACTAAATGGGTCAAAAGTCTATATAGAGCGTGCACGCATAAAATATACGCGCCGACGCATATATTTTCAACTGCTCGCGTTAATTTAATGTGTCGACGCGTAAATATGTGCGTCGACGCATTAAATTTACGCGAGCAGTTGAAAAAATAGGCGTCGACGCGTAAATTTTACGCTAGCAGAGTAAACAATGTGAAACCGAGGCTGGCCAGTGGGAGAAGCGGTTAGAAACCTTTCCATTTATACCATAAAATTGATGGATGAAACGAAGGATCTGATTGGTTAGTAGATATAATACGCGTCGACGCGTATATTTACGCAAGCAGTTGAAAATTTACGCATCGACGCATAAATTTTCAACTGCTCGCGTAAATTTATGCGTCGACGCGTAAATATACCCGTCGACGCATAAAAGTTACGCGTCGACGCGTATATTTTATGCGTGCACGCTCTAAATAGACTTTTGACCCATTTGGTACGCCATAGAGAATAGCTTAATTACTCCTTTCTACCTTTGTGTACTTCCATGAGGACCCCATGTTCCATGACGAACATGCTCAATTTAATTTCCACAAAAAGGACAATTTATTGGGGATAAAACTATATACTCGTATATAGTTATACAATTCTAATTATATAGCATACTCGTATATTTTAAAAAAATAAATAGCTGGGAAATATGAAAATTGTCCTAGTATCATTGGAACATAAACTGGTTCCAAGTCAGCCTTCGTATACATTCATTTTACAGGCTAGTCGGGGCAGGGGGCTCCCCAAAAATGCCGAATTTTCTTTATTTTACAATGAAAATTAAGGAAAAATCTAATTTAGCCCCCAATACTCAGAAACTGGCCCGGACAGTGGTTTTGCCCCCCCCCCCCGCTTCCTACGAAATTGCTTCATACGGGCATGCATTATGGAAAAACGTATGTCCTCTTAACTTGACATGATTAGTCGAAAATGCACACAGGAAAGTAGCCTACCGGGAAATGCATGAGATTAACAGGGAACGATTAATCCAGATAACCGTGACGTAATTTCGGACAAACAAATAGTATTTCGTATGCGTTTTTATCAAATCTCGTAACTTCGGCTTGATTCAGGTTCTAGTTAGGAGATTTTATAACAATTCTAACGGTTTATAAAAACATAAAGGTAAAACCAAGTTTTTTAGAGCAAAATGCATTGCCATTGAATAGATTTGTCAACCTGTAAGGTTAGATCATCTCTTGTCAAAGAAAACTGGCATCTCGTGCACGTAAGTCTGGTTCGAGCCATTTATCAGCATTTTCTTCTCAATGTCTTCGCAAGCCAGTTCTAAAATTAGGAACGTCAAAACCAAATCTTGTTTGAGAGATGGGAAGCCGACATCAGGAGGACACCACAGACTTTTATAGGTGCAAATTTGTTAATCCATTACCAGATGACAAAATCTTGGACTGTTCCAATGTGAAAGGTGTTGCAGACGACAATTTCGAGTGAATGAAACTGTTGATTTTGGGGTCTTTTTGGATGGAAAACATCGTGGGAAATGAAGAAAATGCTTGTCACAAGCAATTTCTTCATTTTCAACGATGTTTTCCATGGCCATTATTTTGTGGGGAGCCAAAAAGAGTCATTGTGTGGTAATGGGTTAAGGCAATCCGGAACTTCGTTGGAATTTAAACAGAACAAACACGGGCATTCTAACACAACACACATTTAATAAAGACTACATTTGAAAACTACATCCTAAAGAAACTACAATTACAACGTAAATAAAACAGTCACAAAATATAAAGCTTATTAAAATTTAATCATACTAAAATGCATGTATCCAACATGTATTTCTCAAAGGTTATAGTATTTAGAATGATTGAAGACGTAAATTTCCCTAAACTATACATTACTTTGTTCCAAGTATCAATAATTTCAATCAAATCTTTTACCATAAAAATATGAAATTATAATATTAAAGTCAGACGCTCCTTCCAAATAGATGTTATATCGCATTTTTTCGATTCTATCATTGGATAATGTCGAATAAAAATATACTGCATGGATTCCCTATGCATGCTCCGGCCGGGAAATAGTTATTGAATCTTGTATGTAACCAGGCCCCGGTTTCTCGAAAAAACTTAAGTATATTCTCATGAGAATATGCTCAACTTCAAAGGGATACTCTTCAACGTTGGAGGTTATTCGATTGAAGTTCACGTGGATTTCGTGCGATTTGAGCACGGTGCTCAGATTTGAGCATGGGATCGTACTTAAGTTTTTTCGAGAAACCGGGGTCAGGCCTTAACGTACCATGGAGATTTAAAAAGCAGTACACGGACATACAGTCGACACTCGTTATGTCGACATTGGATAAGTCGAATTTCTGCTTAAATCGAAGTGAAAATTAGACCCCATGCTCACCAATGGATATCAAAAAGTTTAAACAAAATAATTTCGAAATAAATATGACCATTGGAATTTAGTACGAAAAGGATAGAAATTGCTCGCTTCGAGCAATTTCTTTCCTTTTCCTACTTTATTTCAATTATAAACGTACATGTACTTGATGAGCAACAGATATGATCGAAAGTCGGTTAAACTCGAAACTGAACTAAATCGTTTGGGTCTAACTCCCGATAAGTCAAGATATTTTGACGGCCCCTCCAGCTTCGACACAATGGGTGTCGACTATATACAGAATGCAATGAAATGTGACTAAAGCCTCTCTTACAACACGGCGTGCGTCTTTTTAAATCGTACGTTTAAAACTCTGCAAAATCGCACGATTTATAAAGACGCACGACGGGTTGTAAGAGCGCCTCAAAATATTGTCCGGTCAATTCTTTGGTGCGTGCAGTCTGCGTCGCGGTTGCGTCCACCAAAATCGTACGTTGCACGTGCGTGCATCGCACGACTAAACGTACGTTTTAGACACAGACTGCACGCAGGAGCACGTACGACCGGTTGTAAAGCCTCTCTTACAACCGGTCGTACGTGCTCCTGCGTGCGGTCTGCGTGCGGTCTGAGTCTTTAGTCGTGCGATGCACGCACGTACAACGTACGATTTTTGTGGACGCAACCACGACGCAGACAGCACGCAGCAAAGAATTGACCGGACAATTCTTATGATGCGCTCTTACAACCCGTCGTGCGTCTTTATAAATCGTGCGATTTTGCAGCGTTTAAAAACGTACGATTTAAAAAGACGCACGACGGGTTGTAAGAGAGGCTTAATGACGATCGCGGTGGTTCAATCGTGCGCAACGTTTTGCGCATCATAAATATGACGTCAACGTCGTTTTTCTGCGTTCCCGCGGCGTTGACGTTCCCGCCTTTCATCGGACGTCAAGTTATCTTATTTGGTATTGCGCGTCTCTTACGTTGTAACTACATGGATGCACTGCTTTTAGACTCTTTGTATTTGAAAAAGGTACTTCAGATAACAAGAAAATAATGTGGTAAGAGGAGAAAAAAAGTAGATCTAGTTTAAACTTTTTATTCGGTTGTGTCTGCGTTTTCCTAGGCTTTTTTTCCACAGAGGTCTTTCAAATACATACTTGTTCAGGTAATGTTTTAATTTTTGCCAGAATTAAGAACAGAAGTATGGGTGGTTCCAATTTGATCCCAAACTAAACGACAAAATAAATCTACTAGGGTTGTCCAATTTGAAAGTTGCTGCAGGCGTCAAAATTGTTGTTGGTGAATACCGGTATGTAAATTGTGTAGCATACGTTATCTTAAGCAAAGACCAAAATAAATGATTATGAAAAGAGAGAAATCGCTGATTACCAACAAAATTCTTCTTTTGCTTCAATGTTTCTCCTTGCTTTCGAGAAGTTGCAGTCAATAAAATTAGTATTACTAGATTTATAATTAAAAGACCTGTAGTCACGACTGAGATGATATTGAGAGAATTAAAGAAATATAACAAAATAGACGTCAATAAAGATGGGATTTGTGTATTATACGTAGATTTATGGTAAAAAAAATATGGAGGCAAAAAGAGTAAATGCTGATTATCAATGTTTTCTTCTTTCTTTTTCGTCATTGTTTTCCCGTGTGTGTGTGTGGTTTTTTTTTGTGTGTGTGTGGTTTTTTTTTCAGTCAGGGATGTCAAACAAAGTCTTGTTCGAGATAAGGTTTGGGCATTGATATGAACAGAGAAATTGTACATGTATTCATGATATGTGGTAGAAAATAAAGAGGGAAAAGGGAGAAAATGCTGAAAATCAGTATTTTGTTATTTTCGTACTGCGGTAAAAACTGATATGTTGCAGAAGTAGGGAGCAAAATATTGAGGTAGAAGGAGAAAACGATCATAATCTACATTATAATCTTGTTTGAAGTTTCAAATCTAGTTCATATTCAAATTTTAGTGTCTGCATCAGCGTCTGCGTCGTAGACAAAAAAAAAACTTTAACAAAATTTTAATGTGATCCGTCACGCTAAAAGGGGCATTGTGGGAAATACAAATTTGGAGAATTGAGTTTATTGGGGTTTTACGCCATTTTCAACTGCCAGGGTCATATCGTGGCGGCTGGAGCACCTACCCATGGATTCCTGTTGTTTCTCAAACCAGTACTACCACAACACCCTCACCGAGCCTCCGGCCGCTCGCTCCCTTAGGTGAACGATTTCAAACCCATTGGTGGGTGACAATTTTGTCAGAAAGGGTATTTACCGCGGCCGGTGTAACGTAGTAAAGTGACCCCCATAGAATACTGACCCCCCGGTCACTTTGCTATATAGAATACTGACCCCTTTCTATAAAATACTGACCCCCTATGTAAAATAACGACCCCCCTGATTTTATCTATAGAATACTGACCCCCATCTAGTTTATTGCTGATTTAACATACACTACATGTATACATATCGTTTCAAATCATATCGTGTTTATTATGCTCCTCGAAAAAAGTTTCGGGGAGCATTTAGACGCCATGTTATCCTTCCGTTCGGCCGTCCGTCCTTCCGTCCGTCTGTCTGTCCGACCCTTTATTAACAGTCAGATGTCAGCAACCTTTAGGCCAAATTCAATGAAACTTCACATGTGTAATCCCTGAATACCTTTTGAGTATGTGTTCTCGGTTTTTTTTTTTTTTTTTTTTTTTTTTTAATTGAGGCTGCGTCACAGAAAAAGGGGCCTTAAGAAAATAGTGTTTCTCTAATTTCTCTTCATTCAATGAACGTAATTTAATGACATTTTGTTCTTCAGTGATGAATGAGATGTTCTGTAGCTTATTCAATTAATAATTCATGTACAAAAATCCTGTCATGTGAAAAGGGGACTAAATGTATAAAAACATTGCGTCTAGAATTTTAAGTCTGTCCGAAGCAAAATCTCCACAACTCTTGCACCAAATTGGACGAAACTTCAATATGAACTTCGTGAATCCTGTCAAGAACCTTTTCTCTCTGTTTCTCAATTTGGTGCTGTGTTATGGGAAAAGGGGCCTAATTGTAGTTTTTCTCATATTTCTTTTAATCTAGATAGAATTTAATGAAATTCAATATTCGATTAATTATTTTTTACATATCTTTCATCTTTATTTTCCAATTGCGACAGCTGCTTGACGCCTTTTTAGTCTGATTTTTTTCTCTAAATTAATTTTTATGGACTTCCCATTATGTCCCCTTTAGCGTGACGGGTTACTTATACCTTCCCATGACAAACACATGGTTCTACACTGAAATGTGACGTCATCGTGATCTAGTTTCGCCAATCGTTGAAGCGTTTATTTGATTGGTCAGAAAAAAAGGACAGAGAAGATGATCCGGGTCCCCCTACTGTAAGATTTACTGTCAAGTCAACACAGGATTTTAATCAGATTGAGAAGCTTAGATAACTATCTCACTATTTAAAGTGACTAAATGTTAACATAATCACTCTAATATGCAACCGCCAGGTAGGAAAAAGCGTATATGTTGCAGACACACATACATAACTATGGCGTACCAAATGGGTCAAAAGTCTATTTAGAGCGTGCACGCATAAAATATACGCGTCGACGCGTAAATTTTATGCGTCGACGCGTATATTTACGCGTCGACGCATAAAATTTACGCGAGCAGTTGAAAATTTATGCGTCGACGCGTAAATTTTCAACTGCTCGCGTAAATATAAGCGTCGACGCGTATTTTATCTATTAACCAATCAGATCTTTCGTTTCATCCATCAATTTTATGGTATTAACCCTTTCCCAAACAAGACCTGGTTTTGACGTCCCTATTAGAAAAGGCTTGGGAAAACATTGAAACAAAAGAAGAAACTGCGGATAACCAGCAGTTTCTCCTTTTGTCTCAATATTTTCTATGCCATATTTTACACAAATCCTATCTTTAATAACATCATTTTGTCCTTTGTGACACTCTTTGAAGTGGATTACCCTAAAATTTTGCCGTTTGGGAAAGGGTTAAGGGAAAGGTTTGTAACCGCCTCTCCCATTGGCCAGCCTCGGTTTCACATTTTTTACTACTGCTCGCGTAAAATTCACGCGTCCACGCATATATTTTCAACTGCTCGCATAAATTTTATGCGTCGACGCATGAATATACGCGTCGACGCATAAAATTTATGCGTCGACGCGTATATTTTATGCGTGCACGCTCTTTCTAGACTTCTGACCCATTTAGTACGTCATACATAACTCTGATAGGCTTTTAACTCACAACACTGAGGGACAAATGATTTTCGGTCAGAAACCTTTTAAAATCATTTACCCTTTCCACACAAATATACATCGGTAGTACTAGTAGTTCGATTCATGAATATACGGTACGCCTATTGTACATACGATTAAGAACCAATACAGATGCTGCGAGACCGGATAGCTTAGAAGGTAAAACGACCCACGATCACTGAGTCTCAAGTCGGCTGTTAACTGTCGGCGCCTATGGTAGTCCAGTCAGGTTACTGTTGTTCTGTGTAGCGAATGTAAAATTGTCCCTATTCAAGGTCAAGTTGGGCATAAACAATGAAACATACCTACATAATGTTTAAAACCACCTGACATTACTAAAATATTGATTTGACTATCAAATTATGACTGAGAAACGTGTTTTTATTCCAATTGGCAAGCGTGTCGGCCATCTTGCTTTTGTTTATGGTTGTTGGAAATTTGGTTGGATTTGAATAAAACGAGGTAATTCTTTATTTCAAAAATTATACCGAAGTGAAAAAAAATGGTTTATCTTTTTAGCAATACCATTTTTAGATCGTGATTTCGATTTTAGAGGTAGTAGATTGAGGGCTAAACCCCTACTTTTTCCTCCATAGAAAGTGCTAGACAAAATGGCGGATATGATAAGACCTGGCATCACGACAAATATAAAAATATGCCAGGGCTTATAAATAGGAGTACGCCTACGGCAGCCACAGCTCTTTGGCTTTCAACTCTCCCGTGTACCCATTTATACACATGGGTGAAGAGGAGCAACGTGGGGTAAGTTTTTTGCTCAGAAAAATTCCCGTGGCACTGGCGGGATTTGAACCCAGGATCTCTCGATCCAAATGACCGCATCTTACCATTAGACCACAGCGCCCCACAGGTAACGTCGGAGTCTGTCAATCAAGGGGTCGTGAGTTCGAACCTGGGTCGGCATGTAGCCATTCTGACATTTGACAAAAGTCATTTGTCTCTCACCAATTGATGTGAATCATATATATGAGAGAGCAGTAGGAGGGTCTGTTTGTAGTTTTTGGTAGTAGGACGGGTGCGAGAAATATCAGGAATCCATAGTAGGTGCTCCAGCCGCCGCAATATGACCATAACAGTTAAAAACAGCGTGGAGTTTAAATCAAATCAATTTAGATGCGGTGGAAGCGTCTTACCAGCCAGTTAGAATCGGGTTCGCCCAATACTAGTAATTGATGAAAAGTTGCGATCAAAACACCACTCTGTATGTACGGACAGACGCATGCACGGACGAGTGCCATTGCACCTCCGATGTCTATCGATGAAGATAATTATGTTGTACGTCTACCATAGTTAGCTTTTTATTAGAGTAAGATGTTTGGTGTGTATGCAGAGAAGGGGGTCGGTATTTTATGGGGGGTCACAATTCTACGTGAGGGGTCACTTTTCTACGTGTGGGTAGGTCATAATACTATGACCCCCCGGTCATAATATTATGACCGGGGGGTCAGTATTCTATATAAAATAGTGACCGGGGGGTCAGTATTCTATGGGGGTCACTTTACTACGTTACACCGGTAAATTTGAGAAATGGATCAGACTTAGCAGAGGTCAACCAGATGTATTTTTCAAATGAACATTAGCAAGATAGGGGAAACATTCTATGTTTGGTTCAAATAAATTGTGCATTTTGTCCCAATTTTTAGCGATTTGGAGGCCTACAAGAAACAACAGACTTTCGTCCCGGGTCAGCTAAAATGTGGTGTCTGACAAAAATAATAAAAAGACAATTTAAATTGTTAACCTCTGTTTGCAACAAACAAGTAGATCAATCATGATGTAGATCGAGAAAAGTGGCATCTATCAATTTTTTTAAAAGAACTGATTGATTAAAAAAATTAGCATTTTCCCAATTTTCACCAATTTTTACATAAAACAACACATTTTTACTATAAGAATTATTGACGCGGAATAAATTACAGTGCAAGCATTTTCATTTGGTAGATTTTTTATTCATCTTTTATATATCATAATAGTCAATAATCCCTTTTTGGGGAACGGAATATTAAGGTGATACACGGACAACACGAAATACTGTCGGTAATTAGTGCTGTCCGGGTACTAGGACACTTGGAGAATAACCACAATTTTGCAAATTTTAATCAATTGCAGGCTTAAGTTTAAAAAATATATTATTGATAAATTGATATGCCATTTCGTGTAAAACAATATCTATTTAAATAGAAAAAAAAATCAATGGATAAAATTTATATGGAATAAACTCCCCTCTGAATTTATTTTTCCCGGCTTTGTCAATGCAGGGTGGTCTAGAATTTTGCGATTTTTCAAAAAAAGTAGCACGATGACCATTATGTTTTTATAGCAATATCAAACGAACATATAATTATCTACAAAATATAGAAAAAATGAAATTTTGTATCAGAACGTTTTTTCGGAATCTGAAAAAAAAGTAATATGTTTTGAAAATATTCGAGTGAATTCTAGATAAGTCAGATTTGACTCAAGGGAGGAAAATACGATAAAATTCCTTATTTTTACCTTTCAATCGACACTTATGTATTATATTCAGTGCAAACTACTTCAAATCTTTGAAATTAAACTAAAAATTGAAATGAATTATACACGTAGATTCCATTGTCTTATAGTTTTATGTCAATACCCAGAAATGAAAATCCGCGTAAATATCGGGCAAAATTTGCTCAATACCTATGTCTTTCTATGACGTTTTGTAGAAAATCTGATTCGACGACCGCCTTTTTTCTTTCCATTTTTGAAATCGGCATACTTTAATCTACAAAATATCAAAAAATGAAAAATTCCTATCAGAGGAATCTAAATCCCGCGATCGTCTTTAAGAGAGGCTTAAAGTATCACTATGAAGCACCCAAGTGTGCAATTAATGATAAAAGATAAATAAATAGATAAATAAATAAATAAATAATACAGTGAAATGTAACCTTTGCCATTTAAAAATAAAAATCACATAATACAAACAATATTTCGTCCGCTACTTTCAAAAACGCAGCAACTACTGCTTAAGGACAGATCCTCCAATTGTTACTGCGCAACTTACTGCGCATATCCTAAATAACGAAATAAAGCTGTTTCAGTAATTGGCAAATGCATTTCTTACATTTAGTTAATGTTTGGTTAATAAATGACAAGACCCTTTTCGGTTATTTCAATTTTCTCTGTTTGGTCAATTAAAGTGTAATAGTACTCGGATGGCACATTTCGCTTTATGTTACGCGTTCAACATGTGGCGTTAGCGATAGGAAACGGAGCAACAAAAGCAAAGTGGTGTCTTTATGAGCTAGTCCGCTTCAGATGGAAACAAAAGATGACAATTTTTATTATCTTAAGTTGGTAATAAGGAAGAAAATGGATAAAAGTAGTGATAAATTTTCGGACAGAGATGCAAAAAGTAAACCAAATTTTACTTATAACTAAGAAAAACGCTTGGTTTGATATATTTTTCCTTTTTTGTTTTTGTAGGTATGACCAAGCACTATGTCTATACCAAAAAAGAAAAAATTCTTACCGCTGGAATATTTTTTATTATCAGAAACGTTGCGAAAAAAGAGCAGTTTCAGCTACTTTTGAAAGAATGTTTTACTAAAAATTTCAAAATCATCACTAAATTTTCCCAAATTGATACTCATTTAGACAGAATAAAACATATTGAACACAATAAAGACCTTTTTATGTACCCCTAGTCATTTCGAACACCTTTTTGTGGGTATTTAAGTGACACCTCGTTTTTGCAATTTTAGACAAGAGTAGTCACCCTTGAAATCCAATAACTTTTTAATTCGCTTGGTGACCTATAGTTTTTAAGTCATTTTTTTACTTCCCATATATTTAAATATCAGTACAGAAAAAATAAAAAAAATTCTTACCGTGGGAAATAAATGGAGGATCTGTCCTTAAGGTACATTTTCGAACATAGCTAAGGATTTATGATAATTCCAATGGCAATGATGTTTTATGTAGAACCATTCATGATCACTCCATTTTTCCGCGTTACTTCATAGAAACAATAGCTGAGGGAAAAGTTAAGGAAACAAAAAGAGGGTTACAGTATTTCCTAAACACTTAATCCTCCCCCTTCCAATAAAAAAAGTTCCGACCCCGGTTTCTCGAAAAAAACTTAAGTATATACTCATGAGTCCCTGCTCAATTTCAAACGAATACTCTCCAACGTTGAAGGGTATTCGATTGAAGTTTACGTGGATTTCGTGCGTTTTGAGTCTGAGAACGTACTTAAGTTTTTTCGAGAAACTGGGGCCCGGTGTTGGTGTTCTTTATAGAAAAATGTGCTTGTGGAAATATTGAGACAAAAGAAGAAAATACAGAAAACCATCATGGTCTCCTATTTCATCAATATTTTTGTCTAATATTGTACACTGCCTTCTGCGACAGCTTTCAATATTAATACCAGTCGAAAATAGTCACATCGTCAGTTTTTTATCTTCTTTTTAATGTTTTCAGAAATGTTTTATTTTTTAAAGAAAGCTTTGCGTAATATTAAAGGGACCCATGTTACTAAGTCGAACTTGCAAGTATATTATGATATGACCAATCTGTATGGGTAGGTCTATTCTGTCGACAGAAAGTTGGCACCAATGTCAATTAAGCCTCCTAAGTAGTGTCAATACCCATTTTATTCAAAAGCTAAGTCACAGATATTATGGCAGATTTTTACAAATACGAGCAGTGTATGTGTCTCTTTGGGGGTTAACACAGATGACGTAATCGTCACCATATTGTTACCTTATATGGCAACTCATATGCATATAAGGATATTTCTATTTTTAGAACAGTGGCCATTTTGAATGACATACTTTTTGTTTAAAATAATTTTAAGATGATTTCTATTTTAGACGTCCCTTTGACATACTTTTGAAAAAATGACAAATACATAAGTTAAAACGATCAGGTTACATGCTTACAACAATGTGCAAATTATATATATCGCATGCATATGCTGTCTGGATCCATGTTGTTCGCCAATGTTATATTCACTTTTTGCTCTAAAACCCGGCTTACATAATTTGTAAAAGGATACTCCTCGTTAAAGGCTGGAATATTGACTGTGAACTTTTCATACCTAAGTCCAGCCTCGTGATTAGTAAAAGTCCTTTCTATCATATCAAGAAATTCAACATCAGTAATCGTTCTTCCCTGAAAAAATACATAGTCCAGTTATTTCATTATGGCACATATTTACAAATTTTACTAATGTAAACATTGAAAAGGCATTCTTAACTTTCAACGCAATTTTGCGTGCGTTGGTTTTAATCTTGCAAGTGTGGGAAATACAAGATTGCCGTAGTTTGGAGTGTAATATTGTACTGTTTTCAAGTACATAGATTGACTCGATTATACACAATTACTACCAGTATATCGATGCTTTTGTACAAAAACGTTCGTAATTGCAGACTGTTATAAGCTGCAGTTACGATGGCTTTTTTGAAAAGGAGCGATATGATTATCATAAAAAGTCTATTTTCCAGATTAAGCCTGATATCGTAGCTTTTCTTCAAAACTTGATCGTAACTAGACAAAGTTTGTACTAGAAGTTGTAGTAACAATGTTTTGGAAGAAAACAAGTACAGGTTAGGGGGTGATGGGTTTTCAAAATGATGTATTTCACTAAATGTTTTTCAAACCCTATTCGTCTCGTCGAGACGATTCAAAACACCACAACAAATTCACAATAAAGGGGGTTGGATTTAAATTTAAAATAAAAAAAAATGGAAGGCCTTTACCCCCTCCTACCTGTAGCTCTGATATTCATGCAGATACACGTCGCTGCTTTTCAACGAAAACCTCGTAACTGCAGCTTAAAACAAGATGCAGTTACGAGGTTTTCGTTGAAAAGCGACGATATATAGGACATACCCTGGTTAGATATTTTCCGTCATGGGAAAGCACGTTAAGGCAGGATGTCAAAAGATTGGATTCCGGATCTTCAGAATCTACTCGATCTGGAAAATCGTGGAAAAATACCATAAATATTTTTCTTTGTTCTTGATGTATGTTTCGGTATGTACATGTATGTATCATTTAACACTTTCGCAAAATAAGTCCAAGTTTTTAATGCCCATAGTGCCTTATCGGTCACCTTAATCCGAAGAGCAGAAATATATAGATCTGTAGATAAAGTATATAACATATTCCCAAGGTGTATTGAATGAACTGAATAAAAAGTATACTTAGCCAAAAAAGAAACTTTGCATGTTTTTAGGGTTGCAGTGTTGCTTTGAAGCAATATAGAATACATATGTAGTAATCACATGAAACTTGAAAGCAATGTCCGTGACTTTGATAAAGGGTCGGGACTATTGGTGTGAAAAATGAAGGTCAACTTCAAGGTCAAAAGAGAGAGGGGTCAATTTTAAAATTAACGAAAAATGACGAAAGTCTTATGTGATATTTGAGGATCAAATTTGTATGTGTAAACACAAACCATTATTTCAATAACGTGTGTGACCAAAATTTGCCAATACAGGATGTTATTCTCTTTCTCATTGAATTTGTAAGTCGACGAATGAAATGATTTGGTATGTTGTTCCATTCCAAAAGAAGGACAAGTCTTAAGCCATTCACGTTATTGATTTGATGGTTATTGCGAACCCGACGTCCTAGATCATTCCATGTGTTCAATAGGGTTTTGGTCAGACGTTTACACCGAGGTCTTCGTCGAAAACCGACGAAAATTACTCTGTACACAAAAGAATAAATGTGTATAATATTTTCCAGAACCATGCGTCTACTTTGTTTTTGCGTATAAGTGCATATCGTCGCTTTTCAACAAAACCCCCGTAACTGAAGCTTAAAACAAGCTGCATTTACGAGGTTTTCGTTGAAAAGCATCGACATATGACGTACCTTCCTGTTCATTAGGGAATCCCTCGGACAGATCATTGATGATGAAGTCAAACTTCACTCCGCTCTCATGATAGTCCTTCAATACTTTGTGACAATCGTCTATCATAATCTGAAAAAATAGTCATTCAAAAGGCAATAATTCTATCCGGTTAACCAGTTAACCGTGACGTAATTTCGGACAAACAATAGTAAATTGTAGGTATTGTTATTAAATCTCGGAACAACGGCTTGCTTCAAGCCCTAGTTAGGATATCTTATAACAAAAATGACGTTTTATTAATACATATTACAGTAAACGAAGTCTATTTTAGCACAAAATTCAGTGTTTTACCCTTTGATTAGTGTTTTTTCTATATCAAACGGAGCGACATTGAAGTCGTTTCAAAATATCTTTTATGTCGAAACGAATGATAATACAATTGTTGAAAATTGACCGAACCACTCCAGCTTATTAGTAGAACAAAACGAATTGTTTCATTGGCCATTTTTTTCTTTGTATTTCGATTAACGTATTCTACCAATCATAATATAGGACCTACCACCAAACTATTCGTCCAATTTCGCTTCCGCCATTTTCCGCGACAACAGGTATTAACGAGATTATCCAGGTTTTAAAAATCATCTTTTTTGTTGCCATGAATGACGCGAAATATACGAAGTGTTACAATGTATTACATCTTTTCATCAATTCGCTTTAACTTACACGTATTAAGGATTACAACCCATCATTAGATACCAAACACTTCGTACATCTTCGGGTGTCATCCGTGGCAACGAACATAAACGACGATATACTATCGTCATTTTCCAGCGGTCATCCATTGGAACGACAATTGACGAGGGTCCTCGTTAAATTCCTTTCAATGGATTACACTCGAAGATACTCAAAAGTGTTTGATATCTAATGATGGATGGAATACCTTATCCCAATAACGCACATTGACTCTTTTTGACTCCCAACACGATACTGGCTTTGGAAAACATTGTGGAAAATAAAGAAATTGCTTGTGACAACTATTTTTTTCATTTCCCACAATGTTTTCTACCCCCCCCCCCCCCCCCTCAAATGAATTTCATTCATTCAAAATTGTTGTCTGCAACATAATTTTTTGAATTTGGATCATGCTAATATTTTGCCGTTTGGGAAAGGGTTAATTACAAATCGTCGCTTTTCAACGAAAACCTCGTTACCACAGCTTATCACAAGCTGCAGTTACGAGGTTTTCGTTGAAAAGCAGCGAGATCTTACCTTATAGTTCGGCCCCTCTAATTCTTGTACTGCACGTTTTAAATGCTGTCTGCATAATTCATATACATCAATATCTATTTTTTCTACGTTAAGATTTTTTTGAATAATTTAAAACATGTAATCATTTCATATGAATGATATTGAAGTGTTCTCTTAGCTTCAATCTTTAAAATAAAACAGATCTAATACAAAACAATATAACGCAATGCAAAATAACATAATACAATACAATGGAATACAAAACTTTTTTATTTGACACATAATGTCAATTTGCGCCCATTGTGAAGCAAAGACAGTCTAAACATCAGCAATTGTCGACAAAAAGAGAAAGACACTAAACAGTAATTAAGATACTATATTAGACTATATGTAACGGCGGGGAATCACACGACACAGTATTTCCAATAATTTCAATACTCCTTTTAACCCTTTTCCGAACAAGACCTGGTTTTGATGTCTCTTAATAGAAAAGGCCTGGGAAAACATTGAAACAAAAGAAGAAACTGCTGATAACCAGCAGTTTCTCCTTTTGTCTCAATATTTTCTGTGCCATATCTTACACAATATCATATCTTTAATAACATTTTGTCATTTGTGTCAGTTTTTGAAGTGGACCACCCTGAAATTTTGTCGTTTGGGAAAGGATTAATACGCGGCCGATTTCAAAATGGTTCGACGAAGAGTAGTCGGAGAATACACGTTCTTTATTCTGCAATCTCGTTTCTTATAGTTTGAATTATGATTTAATGCACACTAAAATTAGCAGCCTAAAATTACAAAAGATCGTTGTTTATTTCTTGGACATTTGTCCGATATAATTTTTTCTCAAATCACCTCATTGCGTTTAACAAGGACTTTCGATTGGTGTAATTTCCATTGTTGAGACATCAAAACTCTCTGATCAAAAGACCGTTTTGTATATTTCGACTCTTAGATATTCGAAATAAAAACGCGCGAGGTATGTTGACGTCGTCGGGGTAATATCGCCACGTCATAAAAGAGGATATAAATATCAGATTTGAATAAGAAATGGCTTCTAGTTTTCAAAGATACCAAATTTGTGAACATAGCTAGAAGTTTTAAAAGTGTAAGGTTCTACATTAAAGGATATTTCTACAAGGACGACATATCTTGGCGAACATTTCAACAGGTCAGACAAAATTCCACCACCGCCACCTCCGAGCACAAGCACGGTTTTGTCGACGTATGAGTTACGTGACGTTCCAAGTAACGTCGGATTGTAAATGTCATCTACGTCCCACTCGTCTGTAAATAATATGTGACGAGCCACACTAAAAGGGACCTTATCAGAAATCCAAATTCCGATTATGACAAACGGATCAGCTTCAGCACAGTTGAATAAGATATGCATAGTAAAATGTAGTAAGATAGGGAAAACACTCCAGATTCAGCAAAATTACGTAAAAGTGAAAATATCGGCTCTAGTCTGTCTGCGCGGACTGCGCAGACTGACTAGGGTCGATATTTTTCACACATACTATAAGGTCCTTTTTAGTGTGACGGATCACATGTTTTTTACATAAAAATAGTACCCCCCCGTCCCCCAAAGAGATTCACGCCACGTCGGAAATTTTCGTGCGACGTCGTTAACATTTGTTACGATTAGAATACAATATACATGTATGTATTTTATAGCTTAGATATACCCTTTACGGTTATATTCTGTTTTTATTCGGGAGACAGGGCGGAGCTTAGTTAACGATTCATTCCATTTAAGCTTGGGGAGAAACAGCCTTCTCGATTAGCGGTAATTCGTCGGCATTGTTGCAAAACATTATAACTACAGCGTGAATCAATCTGTAGCTACGAGGTTTTATGACAACACATTTTACAATCGCGCATTGTTTCAATTTGAAATATGTTCATGCTCGTGCCGCACGTTTTTTCTCTTCTATCAACCAAGGTATCGAGAAATAAACTCGTCGAATAACCTCTTTACTTAGTCACACCCTGTCAGGTGAATAAAAACGGAATATAAAAGACAAAATTGAACAAAATAAATGAATAAATAAATAGATAAATAAATAAATAAATGTACATGTTTGAAAACGGTATTTGTTTAAGATGGGGAGCATCACAAAACGTTTGTTAACATTTCATTTCATTTCATTTGTCCACCCCCCACCCAAAACAACAACAACAACAACAACAACAACAACAACAACAACAAAAGCTATGTATCTTAAAGAAATCAGCATTTTCTCCTTCTGCCTCAATATTTTATATGCTCTATCATACAAAATCCCTTCTTTTGGAACATCCGTTTTGTCATCTGCAGCAGCTTTCAAATTGGATCACCCTAAAATTTTGTCGTTTGGTGAAGGGTTAATTATAAAACGATATTTCCGCAAGGACAACATATCTTGGCGAAAGTTTCAACAGGTCAGACAAAATTCCACCACCGCCACCTCCGAGCACAAGCACGGTTTTGTCCACGTATGAGTTAGTCCCAAGTAACGTCGGATTGTAAATGACGTCAACGTCCCATACGTCTATTAGTGATAATATTTACTTGCTTTAATCCTTACCCAAACGCGACCTCATTTTGACGTCCTTAATAAGATAGCACTGGGAAATCATTTAGACAAAGGAAGAATATTTTCAGTGCTATTTTATTCACATATTCCTGCAGCAGCTTTCTAATAGGACCAACATATAATTAGTCGTTTAATAAAGGGTTAGATTATTATTTCGAGGTCGTTATACCTCACGATAAATGACCTGGCATAGCAGCCCATGCTAATCGAATGGAAAGCTCTGCCAGGTCAATTCTCGTCCGTTATATTTATACGTGTTAAGTTAAAACTTTTCTAAAGAACAAAAAAAAAACAAAAAAAAAACAACAACAACAACAATAATACAATGAACGGACACTGCACATAATCTGTACATAGTCCTAAGGGTTTCTGACGGCTCGTTGAAATCCTCGGATACTCCGGGGTCTGCTACGCTACATGAACCCTGGAGCAGTTGGCTAGTAAAACGTTGAATAAGCCGCCGGAAATCGATACGAAACGCGTGGGCGCAAGGCCCAATCAAATAATTGCTCTCATAAGTCAATGCGTTGTCAATAACAACCAAGATGGCTGCGCCCAAGTTGTAACCATTCTCTTTCACAGAGGCTCTTTCATTTCGTCTCTGTCATGGGAGCGGAAGAATATGAAAATAGCCCCATTTTAATTAAACCAATACTTTAATTTGAAAATACAATTTGAGAATACAATACAAACAGAGTTTTCTTTCTCTAATGTATGATACAATAAATGAAACAGTTGCAAAGTACATGTAGCCTAACTAAAGACGATTCGTGGACTCTAGCCGAGGTAGCCCCTTGTATAGATGATACGTGAGGAGCAACGAACGATTACTCTGTTGGAAGAATGAGTTGTACATAATTTGGCGACACCGAATTGAATCAAAGTACTGATAGTACTGAAGGCCAGGAAAGAAGAGTTCAATTTTATGGAATACGACCTTGATAATTGACATTGACTTTGTCAGGTGATCTTGATCTCAGTAGATAGATATCAATAGATAAACCCACATACTCCATTCGAGAAACAGACATTCAAGACTGAGTAACAGGGAATTTATCTTGGTTAAATTTGGACAGACTGACCGACAATAGTGAAACAATATACACCTGATTACTCGATGCACATGCATTAAAAGAGGAAACACTTTTTTCAGAAAATACTTTATTGAACACTTGGAAAGAAACAATTTAGAGAAAGAAACAGTTGAATCATAATTAAATTAACACTACCTATTTTCTTATCACTGCCCACAACACTGCCACTCTAAAGATAAATAAGTTTTAACCCTTTTCCGAGCAAGACCTGGTTTTGATGATCCTTAAAGAATAGACTTTAGAAAATATTGATGCAGAAGAAAAACATGCTGATGATCAGCGTTTTCTACTTATGTCTCAATATTTTCCATGTTTTAATGTACAACTTCCATTCACTAAATAACACTCATTTTGACGTCTGCAGCTCCTTTCAAAAGGGAGCAGTCCCAAATTTGGCAGTTTGGGAAAGGGTTAATGATCTTGATGGACTAGAATTACACTATAGCATATTTATGTATAGAGAATTCCAAAGTAAGAGCAGTCATACATTGTTCATGGCATTAATTTGTGTGTTTGTCAAAGAAATGGTGTGCAATACAGAGCATAAATTATGTGAACATATATAGTGAAGATTTCTTTTACCTTGAAATTTACAATGCAATAAAGTTTGAAAGAAAATGAATAAGACCAGTTAAAGATTCACTTATCCCTCTCTCTCTCTCTCTCTCTCTCTCTCTCTCTCGTCAGCAAATTAACATTTAGGCAGCAGTAAAAGAACATCAAAATTTAACTAACATGATATCTGCCAGAGGACAGACACAAATGTAAAAGAAACCTCTTAGAATTATAAATTTTCTGGGTGCAAGGAAAATGGCCTTTGCAATAGAGACCAAATCCATATTCAATTTTCGAAGGAATGGCTTAAGACATAATATCATGCTTTGTAATATTTTTATCTCATATTTGAGAAGAACCCAAATTTTGTTTTTCTGTCATAGAAATATAATTTTTAAAGATAAATGGTGCCATTTATCAGGTTTGTCAGACTGATAAACAGTTACTAAAACAATTTCTTTCTAATGTTCAATATGTCTATGTTCAAGTCTATCAGACCAGAATTATCCATTTTCCTTGAGAAGAAATTGACCAATATTCATGGCACAAAGCACACATAAATAATTTCGGTTTGTGGATTCAATTAGTAAATGACAAAAGTAAAAGTATTCAGTGTTTAACTCTTTACCAAAAGACAATTTTTTAGACAGGTCCATATTGAAAGCAGCATTGCCGACAGCATGTCTTCCTTTTTCAAACATTTCCAAAAGCCTTTTCCCATAACATTTAAAAGCTTTCTCTCAGGGTCAATGAAAGTTTGTGATTGTGTGATAAAGAGTTAACAGAGGGACATTAATAATTGCATCTTGAAATAGAATTGTATTGCATGTACCAATCAGATAATATGACTTATACAGTGATAAAGAGTATTCTAAGATCAAATATACACAAAGAAAAAGTGGTCATGATCCATGGATCTCAAATTTGTTGAAATTTCGTTTTAATACGCTACCCACAGAAATATACCATCGGACAAGGGCCTTTTTCCACTAGTGACATGTTATTCATCAGAAATGCATTTCAAGCTATTAGCTAGTCTCTGCATGCATACAGAAATACCGACGAAAAATATATCAATTTTTGACCGGGACATATTTTGGGATTACGACCCAGAATCGCATTTATTTGTGGAGTGACACCAACTGTATCAGGCGTAGTAATTTATGTCTGTAATATGAGAGAAAACACACACTCGTTTATTATTAAAGGGTAGTTGTACCTTAAATTGCATTTGCTGATGAAAACTTTGATGAAAGGAAAGCATTCGGAGCATTCGGACCGTGTGATAAGCATTCTCTGTCTACACTTGGAAAACTAGTTGTTTTAGCGGACTCAGTGGCATAGAGTGGACACATCGGTCGCCAGTTTTCTGAAAGTAGTCCGTCAAATTTAGCTTTGGATACATATAGGCTAGAAATCCCTTGAGAGGGATTTCCTGGCCTAAAAATGAAAATTACAGATCGCTGACATCTTATACGGCTTTAGAAAGGTGGGCAGAGTTTCTTTTGGAAGTATTTTTACTCGAAACACAAAATTTTCACACGCTAGACGGTAGTAATCTTCCATATTGACAACTTGACCGAAGCGATTTGTCGATCTCGTACGCAGTTATCTACCCTGAATCGGGATTAGATTACGTAGCTCCGACGTAATCACTGTTTGGTGATTTGTATCGACCAGTTTTAGTGGTCTACTCGCCCTTCATAAGATAATGATGAAACCAATGAAACGGTTGCATTTGGGGAAACGGCAATTCAAAGTTTTACAAGCCAATTGCCCCAGGGGTCATGTAGCGAAACAGACCTCCGAGTATCCGAGGATGTGTCTTTGATATCCAACAGACAGACCTGGACTCACGTGTCACCCTGCCTTCTGGCTAATGCCAAAGACCCGACTTATCAAATCGGATTAGCTTCTTTTGTGTACAAAATGTAATAGCCATGTCTAAGATGCATGTACATAACACCATGGGTAGGCATTTGCACATTTACGAGTAAAGAAACAATAGGTCTAATTATTATTGCTAGACCGGATCGTTCATATTCAAGTACTCTATGCAAATGGATTGACTGAATGATATTTGTTTTTCTTCCTACACGCCTATACAACTCTGAGCAGAAACAACCATTTTCATACATGATTACAACTTACGACTAATTTAACGATACAATGTGTATGAAAACAACTAAATATGGAACACAGAAAATGTTGTAATTTTGCATGTGATGGTTCGAATCTTGCAGGTGTCTTACACCTGCAAGATTCGAATCAACGTGTGCTAAATTGCATTGTGACTTTATAAGCGTTTTTTCCTTGTTTACAAAGGCAATAGTTGTAAACGTGTGTCACAATATAGTGACTTAAATGTAACGATATCTGGAGTGATAATATATCGTCGCTTTTCTTCGAAAACCTCGTAACTGCAGCTACAAATAAGCTGCATTTACGAAAACCTCGTAACTGCAGCTTATTTTAAGCTGCATTTACGAGATTTGTGAAGAAAAGCAGCGATATAAAACAAAGTGACACAACAAAAATAGTCTACTCACTGATATCATCGTCGAGGGCCATTATGGCTCCAAACTCTCTGGCTTCATATATTTTGATATTCTGCCATTTTGAGTCTTTCTCGGCTAGCAACTTCAGCGGCGACTTGAACTCAAACAATTTATGGGATCCGGTAAGAAAGTAGGGACAAACTTCGCCTCGTTGTAGCCGAGCTGGAATGCTTGAGAATATAAATAGAATGAAGAGTAGCTAATTACTGAACAATACAGGAAAGAGACCATTTTTTCCAAAAGAAGTATTTGGTTTGTGCGTATATTGTAAAAGAAAGCCATTGAAAGCTATGAGAGAAATGTAATAGGTTGATGGAATAGGTAATTCTAAATAATTGTCGCAGGTAAAACCGTAGCTTTAAAGTGACATTTCAGAATTTTTTGTCATAAATTTTACTTTTATTTTTATCTGAAAGAGCATATTTCCTTATAAAAATTCTAAAAATTTCAAGCCAAAATATTGTGCCGTTTACGAGAAATTTATATTTTTGTGTTAAAATTGAACAAATTGTTGTGGACAACAGTTCGGATTTATATGCAATTTATCGATTATGTCTCAACTTTAAATGCGTGTTTCTCGCTTATTGGCAACAACTTTAAAAAAAAATATTATTTATACTCATTAGAATAACCAATCTTGGCATCAAGACATACTTTAAAAAATTGAAATTGAAATGAAATGTTCCTTTAAGTTTTAAAAGTATCCGGTTCTACCTTAAACAAAAAATAGCGACATTTATTGCCAACATGGCTGTCATTTTTTCATTCAATAACGTTGGAAGATGACGATAGCATTTTTTGTTTATATAGATCTCTTTAAAAGTGGTTCCATATTAAAAGTTGCGTTGCTCATGGCGATTTGAATGTCGCGTTTCTTTTGCGTATATTCTTCTAATTGCGTTACCATGACGCCGTGATCGTGACACTTTGATAGTGACGTTCCTAAGTCTATTATAAGAGCCATGTACAAATTATTAATTTCAAAATGAAACACATTGGATGACACTTTAATTAATAACCAATTCTGATTTTGTACGACAAATACAAATTTCATACATAATTGATTAACACAATATTTTCGTCTGCAGCATCATTCAAATTTGACTGGTCTAAATATTTGTCGTTCAGGTAAGGTTTAACCCATTCCCACGTCATGACGATTTTCGTAGCTGGGTTTGAGAAAACATCGTGGCAAATGAAGAAATTGCTTCAAGCAATATTTCTTCATTTCCCACAATGTTTTCTACCTCAAAGGCTAAAACCTGTACAATTTGGTTTACTTGAAATCGTAATCTGTAACATCTTTGAATTTGGAACACCCTAAAATTTTGTCGTTTGGGGAAAGGGTTGAAATTACATACCTTCTCGTATATTTCAATTTTTTCCGAAAGCTAATTTGATTTCATTTTCGATTCGTTTGATATTCTGTAAAAGACAGAACAAATATCCTTCGTAAATTTGTAATATACAAACCACGATGGTTAATCACGTGACTCAGAATTTCAGAAAACCGTCAATATTTTTGTTAAAACTTGACCAATTTAAATTCGGGTTAAGGCATAGAATGTGGAAAAATGCCTGAAATAAGCTGGGCGTGGTGGAGTTTTGAAAACAAAATCGAATTTTGAATAAAATGTTGTTGAATAGATCTATGAACCAAACTTTTGGTTGATCTTCAATAACTTTTTTATCAGCTGTTTTTTTTTGTAAATCCACCACGCCCAGCTTATTCCTGGCATTTTTCCACATTCTTTGCTTCAACCCGAATTTAAATTGGTCACGTATTAACATAGGTATTGAAAAATCTCTCATATTCTGGCATCCCGTGGTTATCCATACGAATAGGCTATTTCTCAACAATTAATTTTGATCTTTGACCTTGTCCCAAATACTAGTAAATTACCTTTATTTGGTATAAACGATTCACATTTTTTTACTAAGGAGGGGCTAGACCGATAAACTGAAATAGACTGATAGTTTTGCAATACACCTGTCCTATCGTAAGATAAACAAGACCAACCTATACATTCTCGTTTAATTTTGAATGTAAATAATTATACCAACATATACCATGCATATTGGTGTGAGAATCAAATTTAAATGTTGACATGGAACTAAAAATTTGAAACGATTCTTTGTTGTTATACACTTCAAAGGCCATTTTGTTGACCACCAAGTTTGCGAAAGTCAGTTGACGACGGACAGATCAAAATGAAGTGAAATTCCTCTTCAACAACACGATTGCGATTTCATATACAAATTTTACTTAAATACGAAATTGTTGATCCAAATTGTTGTGTCTTCCTACTTCTACTTTTAATTTGTGATTAGAACACCTGGAATTAGACAGTGCATAACAATATAAATCAAACATTCGTTTCTTAATATGTTTCGACTTCTAAAATATTTTAAAATGTTAATATGAATACGACAGACAGTATCGAAAATATATTTTGAAAACCTGCGAATTGTATAACTGGGCAGGTTTATAAAAAATGTGACCAAAGTGTGACATTTAAATTTAAAGAATAACAGCTATTTTTACAGAATATCATCCAGATTTCTTAATTAGGATGGCTAAAAACTATTCTAAATGGTTAAGCAGTGCCCAAATTATATTTAAAATTCACGTTCACTAACTTTTAGCTAAAATTGTGTGCACAATCTTTCAAAATGACAACAAAAAAGCGTTTCACTCCTGACAGCATATATATTGCACAATATGAGAAATTGTAACCCACGGATCACTAAGTAATAGAGTGCAGAATGCCCATAAGGTTGATGGCTTCATAAAAAAATGAGTGGTAGATTTCTGGCTGAATAAACAAAAACGAGGACACATTTTAAAAAATAAAAGTGTTTCACTCCTGACATCAAAATCAGATGGTTATTTTATAAAACAGGCCCCACATCCTAAACCAGTGAAGATAAGATGAAAAGGTAATTTCAAGATGATAATGCACCATGCTTGGGAAAGGGTTAAGACATGCAAGGTAATTGTACTACACTGTCAACACCCATTATATCGAAGTATTTCTTTTTGTGGTATACTTTTTTTTCAAATTGTAATTGTTCCTAAATACTTACTTACATTTTCAAACAGTTATTGTTTCTGAATACATATGTAACTTTGAATGTGAATAAAGGTAAAAAAAAAAAAAAAAAAAAAAAAAAAAAAAAAAAAAAAAAAAAAAAAAATGATGATGCACATGTTGTTTTATGAATTACAATTGCTTATTGTAGTATCCTGTCACTGTCTTTTATTTACCATAGCTTAGAAACCTGGTGCAAGTGTTAAGTGTCACACAAAAAGCGTTTCACTCCTGACATTTCGACATGTTTTAATGACATACCTTTTTTACGTGTGAAGCGATTTTCTTTAAACTTGGTACCCAGTATAAAGACACAATAACACATCTTTTTAGCTTGATTGGGTAGAATATGTTTCTCTGTAAAAGCCGAGGCATGTAAAAAGTGAATGGTCACATTTTTTAAAAACTTGACCAACTACAAATGTCAGCATTAGGTAAATTTTGCTGAGTAATACAAACCTGAATAGTGATTTGGGCTGCTAGATGTTTTTGTAACGGCTCTTTTCCGACAAACTGTATGTCAATGGTAACTAGACCATGTCTGTAGACGTGCATCACAAAATGGCTGAAATGAGTGAAAGAAAAATAGATAAACTAAAACATTTTGTACAAACCGAACCATCACCATGACAGACGGATAGATGGATCCAAGGGAACAGGTGTAATATGCATATTGCCGTCACTTTATTCAGGTTTACGAACTGAGAATGAAATGGAGAGCTAGAGGTAAAATTTGAAAAGTGCCAGTAATTCCTAAAATGTGTTACATTTCCATTCCGAATACAAACATAAGCATTTTGCATGGTTTAGAATGTTGAATTAATGCATACTTATGGAAATATTTGACAAAATGTTAAAAATTACCTCCCTTGCATATGAATATAGAACAAAATAATATTTGTAAATTAACATAACATAACATAACATAACATTTTATTCAGCATGAAACAGCAATAAGCATGTTTATAGCCTACAATACAAATATAAACAAGTTAATAGTAAATTATTTTCTTTTTGAAACATAATCTTTAAATCCGGCACAGTGAATCAACTTATGTGAAGTGTATTTACAAGTGTGTGTAATTTGATGCATTTCGTATGGCTAGAAAGTGGTGTTTTCATTCTCAATTCGTAAACCTTAAACTTTTTCCCAAACAAAACCTGGTTTTGACGTCTCCAAAAGAATTGGCATGGGAAAATATTAAGACAAAAGAAGAAACTGCTGAAAACCAGCTGTTTCTCCTTTTGCCTCATGTTTTCTTTGCTATATTGTTAACAATTTTTTACCTTAATCAACATCTATTTTGTGATCTGCAGCAGCTTTCAAATAGAACAGGTGTAACAGACATGCATATTGCCGTCACTTAATTTAAGTAATTTGAAGACAGAGTTTAAGTACTGTTATCTAGATGGAATCAAAACGATCCTCTCGCCCACTCAAACGGTAGGACAGTAGCTATAAAAATAAATGGTCTAATTATTAGTACAAACTAGTTCTATACCAATCTGCGATAATGCGCAAAAACTATCAAAGAAGATGGGGGTTCTCCAGGGTGCGGCGTAAATAGTCAAATTAAGGTTTACGAATTGAGAATGAAAACACCACTTTCTAGCCATACGAAATGCATCAAATTACACACACTTGTAAATACACTTCACATAAGTTGATTCACCGTGCCGGATTTCAAGATTATGCTTCAGAAAGAAAATAATTTACAAATATTATTTTATTCTATATTTATATGCAAGGGAGGTAATTTTTAACATTTTGTCAAATATTTCCATAAGTATGCATTAATTCAAAATTCTAAACCATGCAAAATGCTTATGTTTGTATTTGGAATGGAAATGTAACACATTTTAGGAATTACTGGCACTTTTCAAATTTTGCCTCTGGCTCTCCATTTCATTCTCAGTTCGTAAACCTTAAATTACGATAACACGCATGGCTCGTATTTACCAAAATACCTATGTTATTTGTATGTACCGAGCGAAACAAAAGAACGTGCGATTTATATTGTTTTTATATTTTATTGTTCCCATAACAAAGTTTTGAAAGAAAATAGAGAACATTCCCATTTTGTAATGAAAGGTTTGACATGCCATAACAGAACTATTACAATGACAACCAGGTTTGACGACGTTATTTCTTTCCAATACAATTTTGCATGCATTTGTTTGAATCTTGCATGGGTTAGACATCTGCAAGATTCAAACAACCACATGAGTTTTCACAGGTGCGTTTTGTAATCATTGGTCGAAACATCCTAACTAGAGATCGACGTACAGAATAGATTGTTGACTGGGTTACGTTCTAATAACCTTTTCCTCTTTAACTTTCGCTGGTCAAAAGTGACATCAAAACGATCAATAAGGAGAACTGCAATATAACGAGTATCGATATTTGATGTGTTATCTTCACTGGTGGTGAACTCGGCCGAAGCGAGGAACGTTTTTTCGCAAAAAATGTATTCCGTCGGTGTTGTTTTAAAATCTCGTAACTACGGCTTCGATAAAGCCGTAGTTACGAGATTTTATAACAACACCGACGGTTTGTCAATACAAATTGGTAAACCCGGTCTATTTTTAGATCAAATTCATTGTGATTAGAAAAAGCTCTATAAACTCACAGTTAAACGCAAAATATCTATATCTTGTTGTAGCGAAAAACACCCCTCCCTTTGGCCGAGTTCACCACCACTGATCTTATTTACCAAATGATACAAAGAAGACTGTACCAAGGCTAAATCAGCCGTATCCCCACAACGTATATTGTAAGTGTGTTAAAGTATACAGTCCATCATTACAAACACCACTTTCTAGCTATACAAAATGCATCAAATTACATACACTTGTAACAAGTTGATTTACCGTGTCGCATTTCAAGATTATGCTTCAGGAAAATATTTTTTAAATATTATTTTACTCTATATTCATATGCAAGGGAGGTAATTTTGAACATTTTAGTCAAATATTTCCATAAATATGCATTAATTCAAAATTCTAAACCGTTCAAAATGGTTATGTTTGTATTTGGAATGGAAATGCATCACAGTTTAGGAATTACCGGTACTTTTCAAATTTTGCCTCTGTCTCTTTGGTGCTAGTGATGGGTTGCTTACCTTAACGAAAAAACACTAACCTATTGGAAAGATGACGTCATAGAGCAGAGACATTCCTGTGTAGTGTTAAGACAACCCAGCATCGTCATTTGTTTATCTTGTATACCCATCATTAAAAAGACCACTTTCTAGCCATGGGACATGAATCTAATTACACACACTTGTAAATACACTTCACTTAAGTTGATTCACTGTGCCGGATTTCAAGATTATGCTTCAAGAAGAAAATAATTTACAAATATCTTTTTACTCTATATTCATATGAAAGAGAGGTAATTTATAACATTTTTGTCAAATATTTCCATAATTATTCATTAATTCAAAATTCTGAACCGTTCAAAATGCTTGTGTTTGTATTTGGAATGGAAATATAACACAGTTTAGGAATTACTGGCACTTTTCAAAATTCGTCTCTGGCTCTTTGGTGCTAATGATGGGTTGTATACGTTAATTGGAGTTTCATGCCCGTAGGAACTGGGGGCTAGGGGCTTAGGCCCCACCACCCCCAATGTTGGCCAAAAATGTCCCAAAACTCAGACACTGGGGCTTGAGCCCACCCTATATAAAATTGCTTCCTTCGGGTCTGGGTTTCATTGACGCATCTTTCAACTGACATGATCATATTGCGGAGACAGTAACACATAAACGTGGATTCCCATTTCTCATACCTGTACTGCCACAATATCCAAACCGTGCCTCCAGTCGCTCTCTCAAATAGATAATTCACACCTATAGATTCGAGAGAGATTTTTGTCTAATGTCAGATTGGATACTGGCCGAGCCAGAGTTCGAACACACGACCCCTATAGATAGACAGACTAAGCTATCCGGGCTCGGCTTCAATTTAGATCTACTTAAGATTAGATAGATATTATGATATCCATAACAAGTCTTTATGGAATAAACGATTCAAAATCTTTTACCAATGAAGGACCAGACCGATAACGGAAAAGAGGGGAGGCATGATGTATATTTGACTATTTATAGTAACAACTTATACACACTGATACCTGTTCAACCCTATAACAAACCAAAATATTTGTATCGATTCCCGTTTAACCCTTTCCCAATCGACAAAGGACCTATATGGATAAGGCGAGAACTCCCTAAAAGGCCCAGTTCGACGTGTCAAATTTCAAAACTTACAAATTGAGAAAGAAAATAAAGCATTATGGTCAGGTAGATAAATAAATGAAATACCGATTTATGCCATTTAAAAAGGACAACTCTTGATTTTGTGCCCACCTAAATGGTTTCAGTTTCTTACAATATCGGTATTCATAGACGTAAAACAAAGTTTCCTTAAGTTTTATTTCCAATTTATTTTCTACAGATACAAGGATAAATGGTGTTGACATCATATGGCAGATTTGTTTTTTTTCCATATTGCGCATGTGCATCATTGAAACAACTTTAAAAGCGCACTTTCCCGCCCAAACCGAGGAATACCTACCTTTCCTGGGCTGGCGAACATCGCCCCCCTTTGACCCAGCTTCCCATTGACTTTATGTTGTGTTACTTGTTCAAAGGCTTCGTTGGTAAAATGGTTTTCCTGGGTACCGGGGGGGGGCATTCTTTTATACCAAAAATGGTGCTCATATACCAATTGCCATATTTTGGCGGGAAGATTTCGCCTTTAAAGTCGTTTCAATGAAGCGCATGCGCGTGAAGGACAAAAACGAAAACTGGTTTATGATTTCAACACCAAATGTCCTTACATTTACAGAAAAGTTCTTGATAATAAACAACAAGATAGATAGTTATGGACTGGTGTGAGTATTCTTTGCTTCAAATCATTTTAGCTTGTTTACTGGCTATATTTACTGTTCGCCATATTGTATATTCTGTTGTAAATTTATATGCCTCATGGGTCTATGACCTTTTGGTTTTAATAAAAGATATGTGAACGATAAATTCATACAAAACTTAATTCTGGTTAAATGAATACCGGTGGGGCAAGAAAATGTAATTCTGGGGTTAGGTACAGAAACCAAGAGTTATCTGTACATGTCAAATCTTCTTTATTGTACAAAATCAGTTTTCATATGATTTAGGTATACATCTAACAATACAGCTCGAAATAATTATTAATTTGCATGTTTTGAAAGTTGACTTTTCCATTTGAGCCTTTTAGGGAGATTTCTCGCCAAGAAAGTATCCATAGAGGTCCTTTAAGGGTGATCCACTTCAAAAAGTGCCACAAGTGACAAAATGAATATTATTAAAGATAAGATTTGTGTAAAAATTGAGACAAAAAGAGAAACTGCTGGTCACCAAAAGTTTCTCCCTTTGTTTCAATGTTTTCACATACTTTTTCTGCTACGGACGTCAAATCTAGATCTTGTTTGGGAAATGGTTAACTTTGAATGAATAATATCATTGCTTCCATAATGTTCGTAAGTGCACGAGTTAGTGTAAATTCCGTGTTAAAACAATAACGTCGATATAAACTTCGTGGTATTTGTATTTGAACATTTACACTGGTGTTGAACTAAAACAATTTTCGATACAACAAGGTATAGATATTTTGCGTTTAAATAAGAGTTTATAGATTTTTTTCTAATGACAATGAACTTGTTCAAAAAACAGACCGGGTTTACCGTTTTGTATTGACAAAATGTCGGTGTTGTTATAAAATCTCGTAACTACGGCTTCGATAAAGCCGTAGTTACGAGATTTTATAACAACACCGACGGAATACATTGATCGCGAAAAAACGTCCCTCGCTTTGGCCGAGTTCACTATCAGTGATTTAGAGACACGACGAGTGAATTATTACCTGGCGATCAGGGTTTTACTTGTATTAGTCTAAGTTATTCATCCGAATAAATAAGCAAATTACAGATGTTGTAATAACGTTATCTTTCGTACTTCATTGATGACATTTACGAGGGTTGATTGACAAGTAGTGAGCCTCACATAGAAAGGTTTGAATTGTAACTGTCAAACGATTTTATTTTTCAAGATAATCCCCATCTTTGTCTATACACTTTTGTCAGCGATGTTTTAAGGCCTCAATGCCACTTTTGTAGGACTCCTTCTCTTGATAGTTCAGAAAGGCATCCACTGCATGTATGACGTAATCATTTGACCGAAAGTGGGTACCAGCAATAGCTCTTTTCAACTATGGAAACAAGTGAAAGTCTGATGGAGCAAGTTCAGGCGAATAAGGCGGGTGTTCTACCAGTTCAAACCCCTAGTAATTGATGGCAGCCATGGCAATGGCAGATTTGTGAACAGGGACATTGTTCTGGTGGAACAGTACACCTTTGCTGAGTTTTCTACGGCGTTTGAGCCTGATGATTTCTCTCAGTTGCCTTAAAAGTGATGCATAATACTGTCCATTAATTGTTTGGCCCTTTTGTAGATAGTCTACCATCAAGATGCAATCAGCATCCCAGAAAACCGAAGTTATAATCTTTCCTGCTGATGGGACAGCCTTTGCGTTTTGGGGTGGGGGTGAGCCAGGGTGCTTCCATTGTTTGGACTGCTGCTTTGACTCTGGGGTGAAGTGATGGACCCAAGCTTCATCCAGAGTCACACATCTCTGCAGAAAGGTATCTGGGTCTGCCTCTAAAAGACTGAGATTAGCACGTGACAAAGTGCGCCTAGTGTGCTTCTGGTCAACTGTCAGAAGCCTTGGTACCCAGCGGGCAGAGAGCTTTTCATCTCAAGAATGGAACGAACTCTTTCCTGTGAAATACCAGTTTTACTGGCTATATATTTCTCTGTAACCCGCCTTTCAGTCATAACAATATCATGGACTTTATTGACCATTTCCGGTGTTGCAACGGTGACAGGCCTTCCAGGGTGGACGTCGTCCTCAAGGCTCTGCCTACCACGCTTGAACTCCCTTACCCATCTATTTACTGTAGCATACGAAGGGGCATCATCCCCAGGTGTTGGAACCATATCTGCATGGATGGCCTTCGAAGTAAGACATTTTATACAGATATTGAATCACTGCCTTTTCAGCAACTTTGTCCATTTTGCAAAAGCCACTTGCCCGGTTTACTTTAGAATGCTACCTCTTCAACATAATCTGACCAAATGACACTAGTTTTCGGCTGCACACCTTTATATAGCCAAAGAATACAGGGGCTGAAAATGGACGTGCTTGCTGGACCCCTTCTATGAGAGGCTCACTACTTACCAATCAACCCTCGTATCTATTCATGAAAGTTATTTTGTTTGATAGAGCCAGGAGCTGGTTAAGATGCACACCTTGTTGAATGGTTTAGAAGCTTTAAAAACGAATTAATATGCATTCACATTTAGTCACCTAAATTCAGTTTTATGTTTCTTTTCGTGCTATAATCTAAATAAGGCGAATAAATCATGCTCTATTGTAATTTATTGTCTATATACCATGGTTCTAAAATATGCTTACCAATTAATGATCTACTCGGGTTTCGCACTTGCAGTATATTCATTGTGCAGCCTACACTACCTTGTTAAAGAATTGACGTGAACAATGATAAAAAGAAGAGAATTCATCACTATCACTTTTACATTAATAATAGCCTAGAAGTACAAAGGTATTTTTCTCGCAATGTGCAAATTATATTCTTCCGAGTGCTGCACACATTAGAACACGCTCACTGGTGGTGAACTCGGCCAAATCGATGGACGTTTTTCACTACAACAAGGTACAGATATTTTGCGTTTAAATGAGAGTTTAAAGATCTGATTGGATAGTTTTTCTAAAAACAATGAATTTGTTATAAAAATAGACAGGGTTCACCGATATGTATTGACAAAACGTCGATGTTGTTATAAAATCTCGTAACTACGGCTTTATCGAAGCCGAAGTTACGATATTTTATAACATACCGACGGAATACAATGATCGCGAAAACCGTCCCACGCTTTGGCCGAGTTCACCACCAGTGACGTTATTGATTACAACAATCTATCACCTGCCGCCTGGAGACGTCGTGACAAGAATTCTGTCGCCTGCTACCGTATTGACGTCAGACGTCGGTGTGACGTTACCAATACATTTGGCCGGTAGTTCATGGAGCATCGCCCAACATTCTGAAACACCCCAATGTTATGAGTATATTTGAATTGGTCGTTTATTGTAACCCTTTCCCAAACAACAAACTTTTATCGTGATCCACTTCAAAAACTCTCACAAATGACAAAATGGATGTTATCAAAATAGAATTTGTGTAAAATGTAGCATAGAAAATACTAAGAAAAATAAAGAAACTCAGTGGTTTCTTCTTTTGTCTCAATGTTTTCCCGAGCTATTTCTGTTAGGGACGTCAAGGCCAGGTCTTGTTTGGGAAAGGGTTAAACCGATAACACGCCCATCTCATATAATGTGATCTACAAAATAATAACTGCCGAACATATCCCATTATAATAAACCCATATGTGGTTTTTAGCTCCACTGACCGAAGGCCATGTGGCGTTGTGTCCGTCGTGCGTACCTGCGTCCGTGCGTGCGTTAACCTTTTCTTTAAAATTCTTCTCCTCTCAAACCAGTGGGCCAATTTTGACCAAATTTGGCAGGAACGTTCCTTGGGTGACCCTTTACTTAAATTATTCAAAGAATTTTGATTGGTCCGTAAATGTGAGCGTGTCAGGGCGGGGCTTATCAAACTTTAGAGAAATCACAAAATAATTCTTTAAAGATCAACCATTTGGCCAACTTATGTTGAGAAATCAACTACTTTTTGTTAAAAGCAACTTATTAAGGTTAAGACTTAATTCGTTACTATATCTATAGGCTGACGGACAGATTGGTTGACGGATGGCGAAAATGTTAAAAAAAAAATACAGTATTGGGGTTGGTCGACGTTTTTTGTGAACACTAATTATTTTAATGGTACATAATGGTAAATAATTACATATTAAAAGTACTGGACATATTGGTCCCTTATAGCAATAGCAACCATCTGCCTTCAAAGAAGTATTAACCCATATATGCCGAGAGTCCTGTTTTCAGGACAATACCATATACCCACACCTATTTCCACTAATTAGCGATAAGTGCTGACTTTTATCTTAGAAATCATCAAATAAGCCAAGACTTGGCCCATTAGAGGGTTGAAAATGATAACTTTTCCACGTTTCTGTATTTGCTGCAACAAAATGAAAGCGTTTTTGGCGAAAGTGATTCTTATAATGGCCACAATGCAAAGGTTTGCGCATAACTTTTTATCTATCAATATTTTAAAAGAGCATGATGAATAAAATATGTAGTTTAATGAATGTTTTCTTAGTTATAATCATAAAAACATATGATTTGCAAATTTTTCCTTGTCAATTCTGACAATTTAGAAGTGTCCTGAAAACAGGACTGTAGGCGTAAATGGGTGCGGGAGGCATAGTTGTCCAAAATGTATATTATACATACTTATGTATCTTTTTGAGGAAGATCTTGCATGGACAACGGTTTGTCTATGTTAGACAATGAAATGGATTTACAAATGACTGATGAACTTGTAGAATCACCACCTGTAGACTCAGTGACAGATTAGGACAATGTGGATGAGGACGGAAATGTTGACATAAAAAGTCTTCCCGGTCAGGAAGTTTCAAAACAGGACTCTGTGACAACAATCCATGAAGAAAGGCACATATTATTTAGTGATAGAAGTACCCAAATCAGTTAATTGAGCCTGGTTGACAAACTTCTTATTGTGATTAGACATGGTTGTTGGAGTACCTCTAGCTCGGACACTCGCAGCAAAAGGCGGTCATGTTACTGATCCAAAACGTTCCAGAAGACATTAGATGCAATCACATGAATCTTGATGTATCACTAACTTAACGAGAACAATGTGCATCGTATAGAAGGCATTGAAACCGAATTTTACTAGGCGCTCTTTGAGACTTCGTAGAAAAATATTAGCGATATAACAGTTTTAGAACATTATTGTTCTGTGTAGTTTTTGATTACGAAACGAAAAATAATATCGGACTCTTCTTCAAAAGCCTTCTAACTGCAGCTTAAAACAAGCTGTAGTAACAAGGTTTTCGAAGAAAACCGACAATTCATGTAACTTAACCCTTTCCCAAACGACAAAAATTTAGGGTGATCCGATTTGAAAGCTGCTGCAGACAACAAAATTGATGATAATAAAGATATGATTTCTGTAAAATATGGCACAGAAAATATTGAGAAAAAGGGAGAAACTGCTGGTTATCAGCAGTTTCTTCTTTTGTTTCAATATTTTCCCAAGCATGTTCTATTAGGGACGTCAAATCCAGGTCTTGTTTGGGAAAGGGTTAAGCGGAAACAGAGTAACAATATAAGACATGCTCTATGAAAATGGTGCTTAGTGTATTTGTAAAATCACATTGAATCAAAGATGCACGAAGACCCCTTTTCCCAGGGAATTGCTAGAATGTTTCAGAAATATTTGGGGAACAGAAAAATGGTTTACATTTGTCTGTAATCATTTAGTGCATATGGATTTATTTCGAAATTTTGATTACTTTAGCGCCTATAGTCCTGTTTTCAGGACACATGAAAAATGTGTGATTTTAGCCAAATAAAGTACTGTACATGTTAAAAAATGTTCAATTTTGTATAGTTTATGTATTTTCTTTATGAAAAAATCAATTCTACCAAAATAAAAAATTCAGGCATATATGGGTTAATCAACATTAATCAACTGCCCTACAGTATAGTTTTAATGTACATGAGCCATATTTGGAAAAATGACCATTTGAGACTAATAAAGCATTTCCAAATGAGCCCGTGCCTTAATGTAGTTTTTTTTCGGGTATATTATCTTGCTACAGGTAATGGAGAAGCTAAAATCTGTATATATGCAAGATGAACTGGATACATGTTAAACTCAAGTAAGACTAGGGGAGACAGGGACTAGCCCGCCCTCGGAGCATGTTCGGTCAGTGGCTCTTTAGAGCCTCTGGACAGAGAGAGCCCGGAACAAGATTGTTATGTTACCCATGACGAAAGCTGATCGCAGAAAGTTTTTGGTCGCATTGAAAAGAAAAAAAAAAAAAACATAGAAATTAGAACACAACTCTTTTTTTTGTCACTGTCAGTAATTTTCCACATTTGTGTACATTTTCAATTATAGTAAGATGCCCCGTGATTTAGATTTCTCTTTTGTATATTTATGAAGACATTTAAGTCCTCTTTCATATTAAAACTTAAGATGCCGAATTCATGTCATCTAAAGGAAAATGTAACGTGGGGTTTCCACGAGGTCTGTCTGGGGCTAGTCCGACTATTGGGGTCAGGGCAAGTTCGCCCACGACCAAACATGCCCGTGAATAAAAAGAATGATCGCGGTTAGAAATGCCATATCTTGTCGCATCTAAATATATCAATCGCATAGACGTAGCTCTAATAGAAGCGTAAAAACCGGATAAATTTAAAACCACTGGTCGAACCCCGACCCCCTGCTTGTTATCCCAAATGCCTCCTTTCTCACGATGTTTGGCTGTTAAAACAATACATTTTCAATTTATACCTTCATTTGGCAGTCGCATACAGATTCATAGAAATTTGAACTGTCTAAAAACCTGTACAAAGAATTTTAGCTCTGAACATACCTATAGCCCCAATAGTCGGCCGAACTTGCCCCGTGCATAGGGCAAGTCCGGCCACTACGATAAAAAGTCGATAAAATAGTCTTTCTTGAACAGAAACATATGAAAATGATAGACGCAGGTAGAAAGGCTATCACTTAGATTATATCCAACTAGGTTTCATATAATTCAAAATATGATCAATCGAAAAAAGGGGCGAACTAGCCCCGGTCTCCCATACGGTACCTTTCAAGATCCTTGGTCATTTATTTTATGAATAGGTAGGTATAATACATGTAGTTAGTGTCAATTCACGCAAAAAATACCATTGTCTTATGTGTTAGTGGGTACCGAGTAGGTCTAAGCATATTCGTCCTTTTCATATATGCGGCCTAGTCCAGGCCCTGATTTCTCGAAAAAAAAAGCTTAAGCACATACTCATGAGTACATGCTCAACTACAATGGAATACTTTCCAACGTTGAAGGGTATTCGATTGTAGTTCACTTGGATTGCGTGTGATTTGAGTACGGTGCTCAAATTTGAGTCTGAGAACGTACTTAAGTTTTTTTCGAGAAACCGGGGCCAAATCTTGCCTTATAAAGAAATACCCCTGCTGATGTAGAACACGGGACACAATATCTACATGTATGTATCGGGGTCTAATTTGTTTCCATCGGTGATTGTTTGCTAAATACTACGGAATAATCAAGCTCTGTTATCACGATTGTGAATCTCGTCTAATATCGAGGCCGTGATGGTATATCATTATCCAATAGTTCGCTTTAAAGAGCATAACAATTTTTAAGATTGATTCAATTTTTTATCAAATCTATTAAAACATCAATTTAAGGTCACTGACCGAAACAGAATTGAGGTAACCCTGAAATTAACTTTCATTTGATGACTATCGTTGTTTGGGAGTGTGACCGGTTGTTGTTTATGCCAAGGTCAATGTCTACAGTGAAATTAGCATTGAACAAATTTAGAGCAGCAAGAATATTATAACTGTGACTATTTATTATTATTAAACTTTATTATTATTAAAATATACTTTATAACAATTTTTGTCTCAGGAAAGAGTTGTAAAAATTATAAAAAGTGAAATTTTTAGAATGACATTAGAGGGTCAAGGTCAGTTACCCATATTTATTCATTATAGGAACATGGTCACTAGATATCGTGTCAATTTATACAAAAGTAAAAGCTGTAGAGATAGTTTCATAAAGTTAGTACATAAAAGATAAGCAAAATCCGAGACTGACAGAAGAACGAATACAGGAAATCAACAGATGATATACATTGTACAGGGTGTTTCATAATATCTGATACTGTTTCAAATAGATAAACATGTAAAGCATAATTCATATAAACTTGCACCAATAAAAATTGTATCATTTGTTAGGGTAGAGAATATAGTTTTATAAAACATAAATCATATATAGTAACATTAAACGGATTAAAGCCACAATAGCTGTAAAAAAACCCTGCCATTTGCCAAAAAAAGAAAAAAAGGTTTACAGTATTGAAGTATGAGCAAAAAGATGCGTTGTTTATCCACATTAAGCGCATTATATTGACATTCTAACTTTCCACGGCACTGAAAAGTTTGCTGGGTGTTTACAATTGTGTCTATATATATGTAGATTTATATATTATATATTTCGGGTACCTGTAAAAGCCGCAAATATTCGTTTATAGTCGGGTGATCATGTGATACAAAGGTATCTAATAAAAGTGACACGTCACGCTAAAAGGGACCTTACGGGAAGTTCATAAAAAATGAGAAACGACTCATACTAAGCAGACGTAAACTAGATGTCGCATTTAGAAAATGAACACATAGTAAGATAGAGAAATTATTCAAGGCCAAGAAAATTACCTACGAGTTATGAGTCTCGAATCTTGTCAGTCTGCGCAGTCCGCACAGGCTGGATATTGTCTATACTTTTATACTTTGCAGAAGGTTATTCTTTAGTTAGACGGATAAAATTTTTGAAACATTCCAATTTTTACGGGATTTCAGCACGTGTCTGGTTACGAATAACTATTCAACTCTTTCCCAAAATGACAAAAAAATAAAACTCTTCTCAACTGAAATCGTTTGAAGACTGTATAACCAATGACATCGGAAATGTGATATATTTACGATATGACATAGAAAGTATTAAGGTAATAGGAGAGACTGCTAACAATTAGCATTTCTTTCTTTTGCATCAATGTTTCCTGTGTTTTTTTGCAAAAAGGAAGTCCAAAGCAGATCTTGTATGGGAAAGGGTTAATCAGCTGAAGTTATTTTAATAGTCATGCCTCACTCTTTCCCAAACGGCAATAAGTTGGATATTCTTTTTTGAAAGTTTTAAACACGACAAACTATGCATGTTAAGATAGGATTTGTTGAATTAAATAAAACTGAGAAAATATCTAAGCAACTGGTGGAATTGCTTGTTATCAAGATTTTCTCCTATTACCTTAATGTGTTCTCAATCCATTCTAATGATGCCATCAAAACAAGGTAGTAACTGGGAAAAGATCAGTTAGATTCTGCTTGACACATCATGCTAAAAGTGTGCTTCTATGAAGTCAACAGAAGACCATATTTCGAGAGACAGATCACATTTAGCAAGCGCCAACGATACCCGTATTTAGATAATAATATATAGAGTGATAGGAAAAACATCTAAATCCAGGGACCAGAGTATCAACTTAGTGTCAACAGTTTCGATCCTGACCAGTCTTTGCTTTCCTCGCAGACTGTTTAGGGTTGCTACACACTTCCCAAAATGTGAGAGACATCTCACATTTTTAATTTTTTACTGTTTATTCTCTGACGTCATTCCACTCGATTTAAAAATAGATTCCGTAGACGCTCGCTTTTAACCGCTCAGGATTCGGATAACCCCGACTCGCCCTTGACATTGTAAACATGACATACTGACATACATTGCAAGAAAGGGAAAATGTACCAATGTACCATTCTTTCATTGGTTTTATTGGTTTTATGCAGTTGGAATAGGCTTTGTTAATATCATCGCCGTGGTCTAATGGTAAGGCGCGGGCTTTGGGATCGAGGGATCCTGGGTTCAAATCCTGCCAGTGACACGGGAATTTTCCTGAGTAAAAAACTTATCCCACGTTGCTCCTCTTCACCCAGGTGTATAAATGGGTACACGGGAGAGTTGAAAGCCACATAGCTGTGGCTGCCGAAGGCACCGACTGTTAACAGCCGACTTGAGACCCAGTGATCTTGGGTTAAAGTGTAAAGTCGGTTGAATACTTGAGTTAAAATAGACTTTAAATAGAAACTTTTTTTAAGAACTCGGTAACAGAAAAACTTCGATCGTGACAGCTATTGTGGGCTTTAAGCAGAAAGTGCCTTGTATTACATACAGTGTTTCGCATTAATTGTCCAAAATGACATCCATTTTGACGTCGCACTTGGCATTCAGTCTATTAACGTAATTTACTATTTTTTCGTTATTCAAGTACTTATCTTTAAACTTTTTAAAAATTCTTTCACCTGCATTATACTGATTAGCTTTTTTACATGAATATATTTTCTTCAATCGTCTAACTGAATTGATAATGTTCAGATCAAAATACAACTTCAGAATTCCATGACATCTTTCACTGGATAGCATGACTTTGGGAAAAAATCTTCTGTTAGATGACGTCAACAGTGACCTTGATGTCTTGATATTCCCCATTAAATTTATGTTGCATAAAATGTCATTATCCCATCTTCATGTGATGTATGATGTATAAATTGTTAATGTATGAAGTTACTTAACATGCTTTTAATTCATTTGAAAGTGTATCATATATTATGAAACACCATGTATATGATTAATTGGTTCTTAAAATGTTCAGTCATTGTTCCTTTAAAAGTATATACGAAACTATATTTCAATATGATCTGTACAGAAAAATTTATTTAACTTCAATTGATTTTAAACAAGTCAACTTACAAAACGATAGATCAAATATTCCTCAAAGTTTTCATCTGATTGTTTCGAGGAATTTTCGAAATAGCAAACGGGAAGCTACTAAGTCACATCATCATGATTTACGTAGAACCGTGATGGCGACACATTGATGGGACTTTATGTAGGCCTACGTTCACCAATTCGATTCCAATGTAAACTGCGATCTCTGTTAGCAAAAACAGTAGTAAAATGACTTGCCTCGTCCTAAATTTTAAGCTACGCAACAGCCGCGAAATGCATCACGAAACTGTAGTAATTAAAAGAAATCGAATGGTTTGTTCAAGTAAATACTTCAACACATTCATGAACATCCAAAAAATCGTAACATCTGTTCAGTTTTTTGCACCTCTGAGCTCGTACACATCTCTATATTTTCCAACTTATCTTACTAAAGAAAACAATTTGACGTCATCATTTTTACAACGCCATACAGGTTTCATTGCCTTCGTATCTTTTTATCGGATTCATGTGCATATAAGATTTAAAAAATACCACAAATTGCTTTATTGAGAATACATAATCAATTAAATAATTTAAAGTTTAAACATGGATTGATTCATCAATGGTTTAACCCTTTCCCAAACGACAAAATTTTAGGGTGGTCCAATTCAAAAGCTGTTGCAGACGACAAAATGGATGTTAATAAAGATTGGAATTGCGTGTGATATAGTCTAGAAAATATTGAGATAAAAGGAGAAACTGCTGGTTATCAGCAGTTTCTTCTTTTGTTTCAATGTTTTCCCAAGCCGTATCTATTAGGGACGTCAAAACCAGGTCTTGTTTGGGAAAGAGTTAATATGGTATGTATATTAAAGTATTTCCGACTTACCCTCTGATTTCACAGGGTTCTCGGTAAGCTGAAAACTTAAATGTATTGATAGGGCGTCCATCTTACTAGTGGTCATCAACAATAATGAGAGTATATGTATTTACAAATGCTTTTTAGAGATGGACCTTTTAACCTTTTCCAAAACGACATTTTTCTGACAAATTGTTAGCTGCTTTTCAACGGGTTTGGACCCGATCTACTTAAAAAACGAATGAAATATTATGCTATTTTCAAATTTCATGTGAACTCGACAAATGATTAGAGTAAAAAATTGAAACACCAACTGTTTATTATAATCCAGGCGCAGTGCTGTGGCACATATTTACAAAGTTAACAAAAGTCTAACGTACGTAAGTAAATGGGGGAAGCGTTCTTAATTACCATTACAATTTTGCATGCGTTGGTGTGAGGCACCTGCAAGACACCTGCAAGATTCAACCCGTCTCATGCGAGTTGGATGTTGTATTTTTACAAGTTATATTGCATGTGGTTACAAAGGTAAGATTTTGTAAACATTCCTCGATAGTCCATTCGAAATTTTCGGAACCTTGCAATGTCGAGTACAATGAAGTTTTATTTTTTCTTTGCATTGTATAGGTGCTCTAGAGCAGATCTAGCTTTGTTGCCAGAATGGCAACCTTGGGGAACTCCCACAATCCGCAAAAATCCAAGATGGCCGCCAAACGCAACTGGAAAAACCAACTTTTTCTCAAATTGTCCGAAATTGACGCGAAAAATGTATGAATAGGTGTTCTTCGGTACGCTGAATCCAAACCTGAGGATAAATATCGCGTTAGGATATCAGAAATATACTAAAATGGAGATGGCCGCCGGAAGCCATCCTGAAAATTTCAATTTAAGATATTTTTAGATGACCTACAAAAGACATACTTGTGAATCCAAGTTCAATCTATTTTTTTCATCTGGTATTTGAATCAACCTGATGTATATTAAATTTCGACATGGCCGCCACATGCCATTTTTAAAATGATTTCGAGTAACGGTACAAAATGTGGCTAGATTTTGATATTTTTTCTGCATTTTGTTGCTTTTATATTTATTTCGAACGCAAAATGTTATATTGAATGTAGTCGTTACACATCTCCCGAATTTAGAAATAAAAATAAAGAATATGTAAACTAGTTGCCATCTTGAAAAAGAGGGGAAAATATGGGATCATTTTCAGCAGAACATACCGAGATTAATATCTTAATAAACTTAATGTTTATTTCAACATATTCTATCAAAATGCTCTTGACATTTCGTTTCAAAGAGCGCTAACTGAAATATTTCCAGTGAGTTATCGTATGTTATTATTGTGCATGTAAGATTTATTTGAAGCTATTATCCTGGAAAAATATAAACTTGTGTATACAAAATAACTAGTTTATTGCGAGTTACGGTACTTTTTATTTTTGCTAGCACTAAATGCATATCTAAACTATAGTAAACATGCCACCAGTTGCCATATCGTGAAATGAAAATAAAATCTGCGATGTAGTCTTCAGATACGTATGTCTGTCACTTTGCTTATATCATTATGACCACCAGTTGCCATGTTGAAATATGACAAAGTTGATTCTGTAGACATAATGAGTTGCATCAAATTTCTTTGTCGGTATTATTCTTAGCATTCCAATAAATTTCAATATGTTCAGCCAAGGATTTCAGATTGAACTAAAATACGACGATATTATCCATGGCAAAGAAAAAAAAACCACTCAATAAAATGGTCCTTCTGTCTACTAGTATATTCATTCTATGACTCATTTTCACATTTGAACTTCCCTGTGAGTTTTAATATGATAATAATGATTAAAACACCATTCATCTTTTGAAGCTGATCGTTTTAACAATTATGCCCTTACTTTAGTAGTTAAAGGGGGTGATCTTTATATCCCTTAAATGGGACTGGTTTATGTAAAGATTATTCTTGCCATACTTGTATTAATGAATTATTCTGAAACATTATTATATGCACCACTTGCAAGATCCAGACATTTTTCCCAAGGGAATGGGGTTTTTAGAGGGAACCCGACTGCATTGGCGAATGAGAGATTCCTTAAAAATCACTTTGATAAGCCTTTTTTAAAACAAATTCGAGAGGGAGCCCAGACCCCAGGGCTTTCTGACTAAGATTGGTGTACTCATCTCTAAAAAGGTATTATGACAATAATCAATTGTTTCTATATGTAGACACCGTTTGATTGGTCAGTAGCATGGAATAAGTACAAGAAACATAATAAGCATACTTGTGTCTTTATGGATGAGTCATATCTACATGTAGTTCCATTTTAAATTGCATAATAAATCTCAACAGTATCGTGCTATCTTGTCACTAGTAACTCAGTATGTGCAATGAATGTTGGTACATTTTGCATGAGTGTGCTAGATCCTTCTTATCTAAAGATTCACCAAGAGATATTAAAAAAACTTGACGGCTGTTAGAAGACTAAATATTTCAAAATAAAAAGTGATAATATGGACTTATGATCATAATGAAATTATAGTTTGATTTATCTTCAGCTTATAGATTACTCGACATTTGATATGCTATGAATAAAAAAAAAACTGAAAAATAAAACCACACACTAATAATTTGTTAATTGAATCCTGGAAACAAACGACAATGCATTTGAGGAATTGTTAAACGGTTATAATTCAGAAAAATTCTAGTAAATAGGACGAGCCCATTTAATAAGGCTCGATCTATATCAAGTAATCAGGTGTCAGTGGTTGTACAAAAAATGTATGCTTGTTCGATTATAACATTTCATAAAATCATCCAGTTTGCCATTCCTTTACTTTTCATTATATGTCAAAATTAAGAAGCTGTCACATATATATAAGGTATTCAGGTACAGTTAAAATGAATCTAAATTATCTTTTTAACAAAACATTTTATGCAATTGCATGATGTTGGTACTTGAATGTAGGGAAACATTTTCATATATCAATGTAATTATGGTACCTTATTGAAGCTGTTTGATAATTGTAAATTTTGACCTACGTAATAATTATTCTTTATTTTTTTCAATCTATTTGACCAAAAACTCATATAAACAGTATATCGTCAATGTCTACCTTGTATGGTAGTAACAGACTGACCAATCCTGTCTTTTTGCAGATCTTTGCTTTGACCCTCAAGCTACCAGGTGGGGTCTTTTATGACCCAGACATACATATTGTTTGCCATTTTCAGAGTTGTTCTCCGATACACGTTTACTTTCTTGTCTTTGTTAATCTCCTGTTCGTCGTTGATATGTCAACTTTTTTTAAAACATCGAAAGACGTATGCAGCATTTATTCATCTTTTCTTATCTATACCCAAATATAAAAGCATTGAAAAGTAAAGGAAATCGGAATTTTATTCCTCATTTTATTGCAAATGCAATATAAAATCATTTGATGTTTAACACATTATTTAATAATGCTTACACTATCATAAGTTATTATTTCCAACAATTATAACATACTCTATCAAGAAAAACTTGATTTAATGGCGATTTTCTGTTAAATGTTACTCGCGTTTTGTCGAACCTTTTGTCGAAAAACCGGCCTACGTCACGAAAAACTCTTATCGTTACCCGTACAGACCACCGGATTTTTCGCTAGATAAATACGTAAGGAGCTAATAAAAGAAGATCTCGTGTAATTACAATGTATCTTCAATATTGGCGACGTAACATGTGTTTTGCGAGGATGTATATGATTTTCTGGATTAAAAAACTTGGGACCTTTGTCTTTAATAAGGAAAAGACAACATAAAAACCGCTAAAATTTCCTGTGATAGAGAATAGATCATGAATGGCATCTTTTTAATGGCGATTAGTACGTTAGTTGGATTATTTCGGGGTCAATTTTTCAGCAACGAAATAAGGATGGCATATGTCTACTTGTTCTTTCGATGACGATTGTCTTCTACGACGTCTTCTAAAATCATCGAATATGACAAGTGTCGATCATTGCAAATGAAAATGTATAGCAAAAGTTCTACAGTCATTGTTTGCACCAATTTTAACATATAAGAACGAACCAATTTCAAAATGGGTTCTGGTGGCCATTTTAGAATTATTAAAGAGATCTATATTATAACATCGACATGAAGACTACAAAGTGTTAGTAGTAAACACAGAGAATAGACTATGCATACGGTTTATGATTTTGAATGTATTTGTATCAGTATTTCAACAAATGATAATTGTTAATATAGCTTCTGGCGGTCATGTCAGAATTTGGTATACATCAGCTTAATCCAATGTGAAACGAAAACCTATTTTTAAGTTGACTCACGAAGTACTTTTCTGATATCAAAATACGATATTTATTATCAGATGCGGATTCAGCATACCAAAGAATCTCTAGTAACACATTGTTTGCGTCAATTTAGGACAATTTGACAAAAAAACATAATAAAACTGTAATTTTCAGGATGGCTTCCGGTGGCCATCTCTATTTTGGCATATTTCTGATATCCAAATGCGATAATTGTCATCAAATTTGGATTCAGCGTACCGAAGAAGAACCCCTATTTACACATTTTTCGCGTCAATTTCGGACAATTTGAGAAAAAGTTGATTTTTCCAGTTGCGTTTGGCGGCCATCTTGGATTTTTGCGGATTGTGGGAGTTCCCCAAGGTTGCCATTCCGGCAACAAAGCTAGATCTGCTCTAGAGCACCTATACAATGCAAAGAAAAAAATAAAACTTCATTGTACTCGACATTGCAAGGTTGTCATATAGGCCATATAGCAGCGTCGAATGGACTACGAGTCATAATATCGTAATCAAACTCGCGGGTGATGAACTCGGCCAAAGCGAGGGACGTTTTTCGCTAAAACAAGGTATAGATATTTTGCGTTTAAGTGTGTGTTTAAAGATCAAAATTTCTAATGGAAATGAATTTGTTCTAAAAATAGACCGGGTTTACCGTTATGTACTGACAAACCGTCAGTATTGTTATAAAATCTCGTAACTACGGCTTTATCGAAGTCGTAGTTACGAGATTTGATAACACCGACGGGATAAAGTGATCGTGAAAAGACGTCCCTCGCTTTGGCCGAGTTCACCACCAGTGAAACTATATATAGCGAGTTAGGGGGTTGATGGTCTACATCTTGGGAATTGTAACAGCCTGAGACTTGATATTCATTTTGAATCACGTGACATTGACATTTGACCAACTTTTAAATTCCGGTACTTTTACCCGGACTTAAAGGGACTATGTCTCAACTTTAAATGCGTGTTTCTCGCTTATTGGCAACAACTTAAAAAAACTAATAGTATTTATACTCATTAGAATAACCAATCTTGGCATCAAGACATACTTTGAAAAATTGAAATTGGAATGAAATGTCCCTTTATGGGCTTTCCAAGCTAAACAGATATTTAGGGAAAACAAACAAAGATTGGTAATGCTAGGAAAGAAATGGACTGTCATATTTACTGGCTTAGCCAGACTAAGGTTATAGTTAAAGTTAAAGCATTTAAGACAGATACTAACCAAGGACTGGTTTATACGAATGTAACATGATAGCCATCGAATACAATTACAATGTATGAAAACTGACAATATAGTATTTCATGGAGAAGGCCGTAAAAGATCAGCCTCTCAATTGAAAATAACAACAAAACAACAGAAAATGTAGCATTGACATATAGGTGAACATTTCAGTCAGTATGGGTTTTTCCATGCTAAACTGATTTGCCTATATCGTCGGGATTATGTTCAAATATCCCCAGGAGTTTGAACGGATTTGCCACGGATGAGATCAGGGGAGAAGGTAGACTGTGATCAGTCCCTGTATTTACACATGTACATGTATTTTGGAATCAACATACACACATTGTGACTGTAGCGACAAACCTTCTGAAGCAATACATAATGTCTCTTAACTACGAAAGTCTGGTGAATCAGACCGGCATTCTTTGGGTTGGGGTGGGTTCTAATTTATTTATTTATTTTTTTTATGCATGGATACACATGCGCAAATGTCACATGAGTATTGCACAGAGTATTATGTTTGCACAAGTGTTGATTATTGAGCACCATGAGGTCATAGGCAGCGAATGAGTGCCTTAAATAGATCAACAACAACAACAATAGTATTCCTTACAAGAGATGCAGTCTAAATAGTTCACACACAGATACATACAGTCAGAAACCTTTATTTCGGACCAAGATCTTGACCTTCGAGAATGACTACTTTGTAACAAACTTCCGTTTCTAAATGCGATGTACAATATCTGCAGAGAACCCCTGTTTAACCCTTTCCCGAACAGACAAAATGTGGACTTTTCCAATTTGAAAGCACCTACAGGCAACAAATGATTGTCAAAAAGATATGATTTACATACAATGTAGCACAGAAAATGTTGATTATCAGCACTTTCTTCTTTTGTCTCAACGTTTGCCCATGTCACTTCTTTTAAGGGTGTCAAAACTGGTGGTCTGGAAAGGCTTGATAATTTGACCGACGGAATAAACTTTGGCCGACCAAATAGCGCATATATTTCGACAATTTCCAGGCATTGTTGAAATAACAAATGTGCAATGGTCAGGGAAAATGACCATTATAATATTTTAGACAAATGTGTTTCCAGATCATCGAGCGATTAAATGCAGCCAAATAAGGATACACGCTGCGTACAGTTACTACAAGTTATGAAGAAACTATGAGAACATCATAGGTCAAGATCAGGCTTTGCGTATGCGTCGGGAGCAGATCTCTAGATTCTGGTTCAGCTCAATTTAAATAGGCAGTCGTGCTCCATTTTTGTAAATCGGTACCTACAAGGTCTAAAGATACATGTCCTTATATCGCACATAAGAAAAATCTCGAAACTGCAGCTGAAAACAAGCTCGAGGTACGGGATTTTTTATTAAAAGGATCGATATATTGTATTAATGTACATCTGGACAGGATATAAGTGAATAGCATCATCCATCTTGGTAAGGGAATGCTAGCTTTTTTTTCAATTTGTTTTAGTTCAAATTGGTGTGCAAAAGTGTAAGACATATTGGTGGGAAGACATAAGTATTTTCCTTTTCCAACCTCTTCTGATATAGTTACAATAGTAGATAGATAACAAATAATCTTATTTGTGATACAAATACTATTTAAAAGAATAAAAACAGCCCTTCCACGAAAATTGACTCATTTACAAAAACGAAAATGTTGAAAAATGAACTTTTCTGCATGGGTACAATTTTTATGTTAAACTTAAGTGTCTCATGTCTACAATGTATGGTTAAAATTTTACCCACAACATTTTAAGTCCTGCTGAGTTATCGCACTTTCAAATATACCACTATAACCTAGCTGTTACGGAGCATATAAAGCAACTCGAGATACATATAGCGTGAGCTGTGGCCAATGCTATAACCCGACATCAAAAAGATTGTTCGTTTGACCATCATCAACCATTTGCACAACTTACAAGGACAAAATGATAACTATTCAGCTATAACCCTATGTGGTGATATCGAAACGGGTATTTCACTGTTTAACGCAATATTCGAGCATTTTAAAAGTGTTTGTGATCGTTTGCATTCTTTTTGAAGCCATCTTGCAAAGTAAAGTTAAAAGTAAATATTCCGATAGTAATGCCTCTTCAGATTATGTTTTCCAGTGCATTTGGCTCTCGGGCGTTTATTTCTAAGTATGTATGATCGTGGAAAAAATGGCCCTTGTGTTACGGAAAATAGATAATTTCCATAACCCTATTACCATTAGTGTCATTTCTTTCAAAGAACTTTAAACGCTAAACGTAAAGGTTCTTACAAAAAAGAAATAACAAATTGGTATAAAACAAAAATACTAAGTTCGATAATACGAATGAATCAATAGACGTTTCTTTTAGTACCCTTAAACTATTAATCTCATTGGCAAAATTGCCGAACAGGTACCTTTGATATTCTTTAATATCACACTCAGAGTAACAATTACATTGTAAGCATCGGACAAAACAGTCTGCACAGATATGTCTGTATATACACCACAAAGTCCTCAACCGGGTACCGCCCTGGACAATTTGTAGGATTTAATTCCGATCGATGGTGTGCTATACATGTGTGCATTGGTCGTGTAAATTTGTAAGGATGTTTCAATTTGAAGGGGTGTTAAATTGAACATTTTTCGGTAAGTGTGCAATTACTCGTCCCCTTCTCTTCTGAATTTCTTTTATTTCTAATTAAATTATTTATATAAGAACACGTACTATTTTAAAGTTAATTAGTTATTCATGCGAATCATATATCCCTAAATAAAAATATGGCTCTCAAAAATCGTTAACAAATAACTCCATAAAATACAATTAAAATAAAATTACAAAGTGAAAAAATAAAAATGAATTATTTGATACAATTTGATGTCAAGCATAATTATTCCATTTATTGACAGGATTTTAAAGAAAACTGCATATATATTAAAATATTGAAAGACAAAGTCGAAATAGACGAATTCTGAAAGTAGATGAATGTTGATTCTGACAATAAAAATGTAGCAAACGAAATGGGAGTAGAATAAATTTTGGGATGTTGCAGTCACTTTGACTAGATCCAAAGCTTGATTTCCAAAATCACAGCGTCTTAGACTGTCATACCCCTGGTGATTGGATTATGCATGGTTGACACGAGGGTTTAGGCTTTTAGCGTGTGAACTTGTGTCAAAGGATCAGTATTTGTAATTCCAATGGTGAGAGAGCGGTGTAATTTGTCTTAGCCAATTACCTAGTAGATGGGAACACCTTTTTTCGGAAAAGAAATATAGATAAGCCCTTTTTCACAAACTATTCAAGACCCGACAATACAAATATCTAGGTTTAGTTTCGACAAAAAAGATGTCAGGATTATTGTAAACTAAAGAGAATGTGCAACAACACAGACTTGGGGTGTGTTACTTCAATATCAGCATTACAAAAAAAGAAGGGAAAATACACCCTGCATACCTGCTCCTGAAACTTGGGGACTAGACTGTGACAAGTGAGTTGCGAGCCACGTTTGCAGAAAATTATTCCTGTTAACATTATTGTCTGGCCCAGTTGTAAAGGAAATGTTTGTGTCTTCTTTTATTTGCCACAAAAACGATGTATGCGGGTTTTCTTAGAACAACCAGTACAAAGCTGAAAAATGTCTAATGGTGGAATTAGAAAGTGGAAATGGCGTTAGGACCAAAAAGGGGCATATTTTATGGCCTAGACAATTATGTGTTTCGCTTGCAATAATCAATAGGCTGCTGTAACCATGTCTGTCTACTTGAGAAGCCACAAACTGTTTCAAACATGTTGTGTAACATGCTTAGACAGAACCTGGAGGGGTATGTTTGCTAATCTATAGCCAAAAGATGGCAGTATATTCTATATATTCCATAAAATATAATATATGCTTCCGTAACGAAGAGTCTATATTTCGAAACGGAATATTACTATGTGAATTCACAGATAAACCCAATTAAGCGGCTTTGTTAGTATTCCTACTTCATATACTTTCTGAGTTAATTATAAACAATTTACATCAATATGTTTTATGTATCGTAATTTACGCACAAATTGTATACACAAATATATGCTTTCGTAACATTTTCTTTTAGAATATGTGGCAAAACATGATATAATAAGCTCCTTTTAGACAAACTTTAACTATATGGAAATGTATAATCCCATTTGATTCATGCAAGCTCAATTAATCAACAAAATAAATCTCATTAATATCCAGAACATGCTACCACCAAATAATATATGCTCCATAACAGTTATTTTGACCGTAAAACAAAAAGGGTAGATACATAAATCCCGCATTACTTTGTTTTTTGTTTGAGATTCCAGCTTTTGCATGTTAAATTAAAAAAGAATCGAGCATAAATAAAGAAGTTTGGTATTGCTAATCTGGAAATGAATTTGTATAATACTCTATTTACATACTTCCACGTCGAATTTCACATTCAACATTTCATTTTTCTACTTGCAGTAGCCGATATAATGAATCTTTGATAACTTCAGAGTATTGTATCGTTCACTGTATTGAAATATTCCTGTAAGTTTAACTCAGGGCGTCCTTTGAAGTAAGTTACGGAAAAATATGCGTAACGGAAACATAGCGACCAAAGGACTTTCAAGTCTCTCAATATGTTATACTCTTGATTATACTTGAAACTCGCCTCTATTTCAACAGTTTGGCAACCACCCTGTCAAAATTTGACAGATTTAGGAATGTCCGTGCATTATTGTGGGCTACACGGACGTAACGGAAGCGTAGTAAACGAAATGCGACAAATTCTATTTGTCCATGTTCTTTGGTTTAGTGGAGAAATACTAAGATATTCATAAACTTTAGGGTTTGATAGTTAAATTAAGCCATCCTCGGACCAAAATAGTTTAAAAATCGGCAAATTGAGAGAAAAGTTAGCTTTCTTTCATGCCTTTGAAAGTTCGTTACGGTCACATAGGCAAATCTGGCGACATACAAACAGACATGTTTAAATTCTATTTCATGTATGATGATGGAATCATACTTAATTTAGTCGTTGTAGTAGGGTTTGGGGAAAATAATGTCCAAGCGAACAAAGTCTAAGTAAAAAAACGGCTGTTTTGGACGGTAGTTTAGAACACAAAATTGTGCGGCGACATCAACATTTCGACGTTTTTGCAATATTCAACACAACCAAGCACATTCATAAAATCGTTTGAAGAACTTACAAATCATACTACTTTATTGCAAATTATGTCCCGTGATAAAAAATATCTTGCTTTTTGTTGTACCTAATTGATAAAGGTGTTAAATAATGCAATGAAGGTCGGCGACATGCATTTTCAGTAAATGGGTCAATGTTCGTGGAATGGCTGAAAAGCGTTTAACCTTATCCCAAACAAGTCCTTGTTTAGACGTCCCTGTTAGAAAGGGCTTGGGAAAATATTGATGCAAAAAAAAGAAAATGCTGCAGATGACGCTCAAGGCCACTGACGTTACAGACGTCATCACTTTCTCTAGCCTGACGTCCAACAAGGTTCTTCATGTGTTCTTTTGCTGGTTATTAAGCAGGTCAGGCGTAGATCATTCTGTAGGTTCCTTGGAGTACGTGGGCGGTGATTATCTTACTGTTCATAAAACTGCCACAAATGACAAAATGAATGTTATAAAAGATAGGAATTGTGCAAAATATGGCACAGAAAATATTGAGACAAAAGGAGAAACTGCTGGCTATCAGCAGTTTCTTCTTTTGTTTCAATGTTTTCCCAAGCCTTTTCCTAGGGACGTCAAAACCAGGTCTTGTTTGGGAAAGGGTTAAATCCCTTTTTATACAGATCTTCTTGTCATGTGACACTTCGAAGAATTGTTTCAAAGTCCTGTCATAAACTTCGAAATTAAGACAAATTCATTTCTAACGCTACTATAATTCCAATGTTGACGTAATAAAGCTGTTGTTTATGAAAGGGAAAATGACACCAAGAAACAAATAATGACTTCCCCTGCCACGAAATGCTATCAATATATCAAGAATACACCACTAATAGTCTAACATTTCTATGTTATGGCGATTTGTTCTCTTGTTACACATTTAACCCTTTCCCAAACAAGACCTGGATTTCATGTCCCTAATTCAAAAGGTTTGGAAAATAATGAGACAAAGAAGACAATACTGATAACCAATTATTTATACCCAGGTATAAATATTTTTCTGTGATATATTGCACGTCCTTTTTGTCAGCTAAAGCAGTTTTCAAATAGTAATAGCCCAAGTTGTTGTTATTTGGGAAATGTTTAAACTTGCATAAAACTATGATTAAGAAAGAAACCTAAACTTACCTTCATCTGTGTCTGTCAAACGTGTTCAGATGACATTTCGAGTTTGGTAAAGGACATTTTCTAGAACTTGACCCTTTCCAAAACATCACAATCTTATGGTGATCCACTTCAAAATCTACCAAAGACAACAAAATGGATGTTACTAAAGATATGATTTGTGCAAATCATAGCATAGAAAATATTGAGGCAAAAGGAAAAACTGCTGGTTATCATCGTTAAATGTAGACAACGTGTCTGGAAAGTGTTTAGTTAAAATGTTCCTTTTAAATTCTGTCATCGGATACAAATTTCATTTTTATTCAATATAAGAATTCGTTTTTTTTTATATATGCAGACCATGTGAGAAGAAAGGCAAATTTCCGATTTCAATTTTGCATTCATTCACTCTTGTAGAAGCTAGTGAAATATGATCATTAACATATTATGCATGTTTCAGTATTAAATGGCCAATCAGAATCGGCAGTGTTTAACGGATGAAGAAAAAAGAGAACAAATTCTTAATTCGGAACATAATAAAATTTCAATAAATAGAGCATGTTAAAGAAAACGACGCATTTGATAAATGAAAACAACCCACACACAAACAACAACAAACACGAAATTACACGAAGCAACAACAACAACAGCAGCAGCAGTAAAAACAACCGTAAAACAATAGAAAGCCACCAATTTCAATTTGTAGTGTCCTTGGTTGTTATGACAATCGCAAAATATTCAAAATTTAAATGGAAAACAACCGTATTAAAAAGACACAACATGTTTCATATTTGCTTATTTCGTTTATTTGTTCTCTGTTTCAATGGAGAACGTATTACATCTTTCCGACCTGTTTCTTTTCTTTGTCTCCTCTTGTTTCAATTAAAAAAACGTACTAGATGAGTAATCAAAAAGGCCAATAATTATCACATCAATTGAATCAGGAAAAAATGGATGAGTCGAAATCTGGATATGTCAAAGTAATAATAATGACGCTCTCGACGATATCGTCACAACGAATTCCAACTGCACGATGATTTTTCCGACTATCTATCTATATAATAATATGGAACTGCAACTTTTTCAATAAATAAATGGAATCGAGTGTAGATATGATTTTTATGGCAATATTATCTATAAATCTGATGTACTGCTGAATGTGTAAACGAATTGATAAAAGCAGAGACATACAACTGTCAATATATTGTTTATCTATGTCTCTGATAAAAGATAAGGTGCGAAATGCTTAGGGTACGAATCAACTTCCGCGCACCCCTTCCGCGCAAACGGAAGTGAAAGTTCCGTATTTTCTGTTCGGTACGGAACTCTAGCTGTTCGGTACCGAACTTTTATTGGGATATAAACTGCTTAAAATGACTTTGTAAGTGCTAACTGTGATACCTTCCTAAAAAGGACATTTTGGGGATGAGTTCTGCACAGAAAATGGCCCGATCTACCGTAAAATAATTGTAAATAAGATATTTCGCCTAGTTACGAAATTAGGTAAATGAGTTCTGCAGGGATTTGCCCAATTTCGAAATTGGCCAAAAACGAGATTGGGCACAATATATATACTGCCTAACTCCCCTTTCGGGTATTACTGGCAGGTGCGCGTCTGTGCTGGAATAAAAACTGTTAGTCGTGCGAAAATGCAATCCACCAGTCCTGGAATTAATGTTGTCCTGCTCGTATTTTCCACTTTTCAAAGGGGTTTTCGGTCTTCATGCATTGCTAAAACATGGTAGCGTTGCACTGCATCGCCAGATTTTTGAGTAATGCGATCTTTGAAAGAAAAAAAAACAAATAAAAGGGAGAGCTCACCTTTTGCCCGTTTGTCAAAATACGGGGATTTCCACTACCTCGACATTCCCGGATGTGGCGTGGGAACAAAATTACGTTTTACATTTTCGAAGTAGCTCCCCTGATGCCCATCCGTGACATGGTGATTCTGGAAATCGTCTCGTCTTCTCGTCTGTATTGTAGAGTTTGCCAGTCAAGCTCCTTCTGCATGCAGGTAACACTGTTGTAATAAGAAATATCATTTTAGATTTAATAAAACATGGTGATTCTGGAAATGTCTCGTCTGTATTGTAGAGTTTGCCAGTCAAGCTCCTTCTGCATGCAGGTAACACTGTTGTAATAAGAACTATCATTTTAGATTTAATAAAACATGGTGATTCTGGAAATGTCTCGTCTGTATTGTAGAGTTTGCCAGTCAAGCTCCTTCTGCATGCAGGTAACACTGTTGTAATAAGAAATATCATTTTAGATTTAATAAAACATGGTGATTCTGGAAATGTCTCGTCTGTATTGTAGAGTTTGCCAGTCAAGCTCCTTCTGCATGCAGGTAACACTGTTGTAATAAGAACTATCATTTTAGATTTAATAAAACATGGTGATTCTGGAAATGTCTCGTCTGTATTGTAGAGTTTGCCAGTCAAGCTCCTTCTGCATGCAGGTAACACTGTTGTAATAAGAAATATCATTTTAGATTTAATAAAACATGGTGATTCTGGAAATGTCTCGTCTGTATTGTAGAGTTTGCCAGTCAAGCTCCTTCTGCATGCAGGTAACACTGTTGTAATAAGAAATATCATTTTAGATTTAATAAAACATGGTGATTCTGGAAATGTCTCGTCTGTATTGTAGAGTTTGCCAGTCAAGCTCCTTCTGCATGTAGGTAACACTGTTGTAATAAGAAATATTATTTTAGATTTTTTTAGATTTTATATAGCATGGTGATTCTGGAAATGTCTCGTCTGTATTGTAGAGTTTGCCAGTCAAGCTCCTTCTGCATGCCGGTAACGATGTTGTAATAAGAAATATTATTTCAGATTTTATAAAACATGATGATTCTGGAAATGTCTCGTCTGTATTGTAGAGTTTGCTAGTCAAGTTCCTTCTGCATGCAGGTAACACTGTCGTTATATGAAATATTATTTTGAACCCATTCCGGCCATAAATAAGATTGTGATAAGTGTTGTATATGAAAGCATCACATGACATTCCTGGTATAATAAATTCACTATTAAACGAGAATAGTTCAAGTTATTTTGATAAGGTAATTCAACTGTAATCATTCTCGTTTAATAATGAATCTATCATAATACTTGATATAGCTACTTTTCAACAAAAACATCGTAACTGCAGCTTAAAACAAGCTGCAGTTACGATATTTTGTTAAAAGATTGACGATATAATTATCAAATATAACAAAAAATATTAAATGACTGAGAATCTTGTTACATACGAATTAACTATAAAATCATTTCTGTGTAACATCTGGGTAATATCATCAAATCTTTAATATACAACAATTCCCTTTAAAATATAATTACCCATCAATTTTGCCGCCTTGTAACGTGCTTACCGTTTCTCAAGCAATACATTGTTTTCATCCCCTCCTTTAAAAGCTTGGGAAAATCCTGAGGCAAAGTAGAAAATCATTAACCCTCATGCCCCAATATTTTCCTAGCAAAAGTTGTCCCAAATCAAAATATGCGAGGATTTATGTAAATGAAATGTTGCTACATTGCATGTAAAATGCCCAACAAGAAAAACCTAAAACAAAAAACCCAACATTTTTGACAACAACAGTAACAGCAACCAACCATCCAACCATCCATCCAACCAACCAACCAACCAACCAACCAACCAACCAACCAACCAACCAACCAACCAACCATCCAACCAACCAACCAACCAACCAAACAAACATATCGCAATATCGCATTTGATACATTATATTACGAAACTGAAAGTGCACACTTTTGGTCTTGCTCAGACTTTGTGTATACACAGGCTGAATAGGGAGTGATCCTGACGTAATTTCGGATAAACAAAAGTATTTCCTTATGTGGTGCTATAAAATCTCGTAACTATAAATAGACATCGAGTCGTGAGCCGTGACGAAAGGTTACGGTATATTCCAATACATGTAAATAGAGAGGAACGCATATTTTCCACTGAATAAAAGCGAACAATGACAGGTATTGCTGTCCGCGATGCCTTGTGACTTCAGTAGCTGTATCCAGATAGTACTTTGTCGATTTATAACAGGGATGCGTGTTCGAGTCACATATTTTTATAATTCGAAATCTCTCTTACCCCGTCAATTTAGACTCGCTGATCTTTGATCATTCAAAGGTCGTTGTCTATCTATACGGCATGATTCAAACCGTAGTTACGGTTACGAAATTTTATAACAACTCCGACGGTTTATCAAAACATAGTGGTATACCAAATCTATTTTTAGCACAAAATTCATTGATAATGGAGCTGTACTGGTAGGGTGGTCACACTTTTTTCCAAAAGTATTCCAGCCCCTACAAAATATATACCAGCTTACAGAGAATATTGAGAGAAACATAAAACTGGTTGAATTGTGAAAATCTGACATTGCGTTATGGAATAATGCTTAATCAGATTTTTAAAAAGGGGAGATAATTCTGCCGAATTACGTTATTGTTTATTTTTCAAAGAACTTGAACAAATTATATATCATTTTCAAGGTCTGAATGAGAGGAACTCAAAACTGCTTACGTTTTTAAAATCGGACATTTAATAAAATAGTTACACCCCTTTGAAGTTTTACAAAGGATGAAATTATTCTACCAAACAATTTAGTTCTTCAATTTCTACCCAACAACAATTATATTTATAAACATTTGTTACATTATTTCAACCCTTTCCCGAACAAGCCATGATTTTCACGATTATATATGAAAAGGTTTTGGAAAACATTGAGACAAAAGAAGAACTTGCCGACAACCAACATTTTCTCCCTTTGCGTAAATATTTTCTGCGCTTCGTTGTGCGCATATCATTTCCGTGTCATTGCCTCCGATAAAAACAAGATTTTACGACATATGAAATAGGAATTTCAAAAAAAAAAAAAAATAATTCAAACTTTCAAGTGATCGATTATTAACATTATACCTCTGGTTCGTGAAGAAATACGCTTTCAAAACATTGACCCAAAAGAGCACCATACATTTGAACATGCCCATTTTGCAACCTCTAAATTCAATCTAATTTTTGGCTGCCTCACCCTTTCCCGAACAAGACCTGGTTAGACCATGGTTTTGACGTCCTGAACGGATTTTGTTGAAGGTGAAAAGATTGAGGCGAAAGAATCTTATTTTCTTTTACACTCATTCTGTCGCCTGTCACAGCTTTCCAGTTGGATGACCATAAAGTTTTACTGTTTTGGAAAGGGTTAAATGGATGTTTAGGAAGCCCATGAGAAACGCCGATTTTGTAAATCCCTTTGGACTGAGCACAAAGTGCTCAAGATGAGCTATTGTGGTCACTCACTGTCCGTCCGTCCGTCTGTTCGCCCATAATTCCTTGAAACACCTCCTACTCCTTAACCATTGGGCCGATTTTGACAAAACTTTACAGGAATGTTCCTTGGATGACCATATTCAAAGAATGTTTTGATTCGTCAAAAAATATGGGCGTGGCAGGGCAAGGCTTATCGAACTTTGAGAAATCATGATATCATTCTTAACAAATCAACCATTCGGCCAATTTCAACCAAACTTTGCAAGAATGTTCTTTGAGTCACTGTCGTCAACATTTATGAATAAATTTAGGATGAATGGAGATTAGACAGAAATTATCGATAAATCACGGGGAATTGAAAAACACTTCCCATTGTTAAAGCCTTTGCGCTTGAATGCGCTAAGTTAAAAGCACAAGATGTTTTATGATTTGAATAGATAGGATGTTGAAGAACATATATAGGCTTTTCTAGGCTTTTCTGCCGCATAGTTCTTGCCATTTGAAGCCGAGTAAAATGACCTATTTTGAATACCAAATCATCGACTCATAATTCATCGATTCATCGTATTAACATACACGGATGAATAAATCTATTTTCCTTCTTTAATTTGATGTAAGATTTATGAAAATCCGTTAGGAAATGGCAGTGCCAAAGCAATTTTATCACACATACCCACGCGTCCTTCTAAGGTAACGACCGAGTTCAAACAAAGAAACGCAGAGTTGACCCACTTTTTCAAATAGAGATTTAACACGAAAAGAACGTGTATAAGGTAAAAGTAGTTTATCATAATAAAATATAACTATTTAGCTTTAAGTTTTTACACACGTTTTGGCAAATTAATGTGTTATTTAGGCTGAAAATGCCGTTTGTAAATTACTCGTTTTTATATAGAATCAGATAGAGGTAGTATTTTTTAAACGAGACTGTGACCACACTAGTACTGGTCTAAAATGCCACAAAGGCCCTTTTCCAGATCTCTGCTCGAATGAATCTCAAAACGGCGAATATCTTTGCCTCGAACAATAGGGAACGATTTTATCAAGTAAACAGTGACGTAATTTCGGACAAACAATAGTATTGTGTTAAAAAATCTCGTAACTACGGCTTGATTCAAGCCGTAGTTACGAGATTTTATCACAAAACCGATGGTTTATCAAAACATAACTGTAAATGAAACCTATTTTTAACACAAAATTCATTGCCATTTACGACGCAAAAAATATTAGATTTTGTATGGATTATGGAGAGAGAAGAAATTTTTTACCCAAAAAGTTTTCTTGTCATAAAATAGATCTACTCACATTCAATATATTTGCTTAAGGTAGAATAATTCTAATGCATATTTACTATTGTCGTATATTTTCGACACATGTCGACAGTTTCCGTATCTATTTTTAGCAACAATATTGCTAAATATTACTTCCCTTTGTAAAATTACCCGAATACACCCCGAATATCTTTTTCTGGTATGCTTCTCCGTTTAATATCAATTTTTCAGAGACATTTTTCGTGTAATTTATATGATTTTGATTGATATCACCAGTTTGTATGTGATTAGAAACTTTGATACTTAATGAAACTTAATGAAACCCTCTATTTAGGAAACAAATTGTAGTATGTATAATTATCGTTTCTTCCCTGGATACTGTTTGGCTCAATATACCGAGAAACCCTTAAGTAGAAGACACATACATGTATTTTAATGAAATCTATGATGTGGTGATCAAACGCCTATCGTTTGAGAACGACGCGTGGATGGGATCATCATTGTTCAGACATTCGCACTCGATTTTCATCACTTCTTTGCCGGCGATCCTTATTTAAACGTGCTAAATCGTTGTCAGTTAATTGTACCGTGGTTTGATCCGTGATTTGATCCCTTTTTTAGATTCTTTTTCCATTTAAGTCCTTAGATTCAATATGCAATCCAGAAGAAGTGGTATAAGGAAGCTGTAATAGACTATAAAAATATTAAGTACGATTTTGTCTTTAGAATTTGCGTTACTTTTTACAAATAGCGATGTTCAATTGGTTACTAATTAAAGGGTTAAAATGGTGAAAGTCATACGAAATCACAACTGATATGTTATCATTTGCCAACTTCTGAAAGTCTTATATACAACGTTTGGGTTTTACTTATAAGCATATAATTAGATATGGGCTACAGTTCCCTTCCTTTGGGGCATTGACTTCTTTTGGGAAAGAAAATATGCGTTCGAAAGTATGAGGGCACTAAGAATTACCTTTATATATTTTCAAATTTTGACGGATAAAATGTACATGTATATGTGGATTTTATCGTGTTCCTACAGATATAAGAATAATTTTGATATCGGTTTCAGAGAGTGCGTGAACTTATTTCTGGCACTGTCAACATTTGTTTCAGAAGCATAAATTTCAAACTAGGAAATAAAGAGGCTTTATTTTTAAATAAGCACGCAGTAATTTAACAAAATATCTCTCATATGCGCACAAGGGTCATATCATTTCACATCAGGCGATGGGTAAACATGTTTTGATAATAAAAACCAAAAACTAGACTCATTTAATGTGTTTATGTCCAAAATTCAGATACTTTTTTGCTTTGAGTGGTAGCCGCCATATTGGAATTTTGTAAGTTGGGGGTGGGATAAGGGAAAATCAAATTTCTAGTTAACCTCTGGACGAATTTCTGTCATATTGCACATATAGATGTCTAATATAATGTACTATCAGACAGAAGTGTTTGTCACCCCAATTTCTAAAGTTGCCATTAGGCGTATTCTACCTTAACATTTGGAAGAAATTAAAGTATTGGGGAACTTTTGAAAATGAAGGGACATTGCTCTGCTTTTCTTGAAGCGTAGTGGGTCCCTACAACTTTTTGGACTAAGGATAATACTTTGCCATTTAATAACCTCTGTGCGTTTCATTTAAATATTTGTCGTTTGGGAAAGGGTTAACAAGAAGCATCAGTCCTGATTGGTTATCCGATAGCCAGTCTTATGCAGTATCAAAGTAAGAGAAAACATATTTAAAGTACTTAATAGGTACGAGTAAGACCAATAGGATTTTTTGTCAGAATGATTTCAATATTGGATTATTATGTCAATTAACGTTGTCTATGAATAGTTAAATGTGGTTCGTCTAACCGACATGGGCTAAAATGGATTGTGGAGACTTAAACCTTTCAAAGGTAATTGGTAAATTAAATAGTTTTTTAACTCTTTCCCTGCTGCTGGTCTAGACATCCCTACCAGACATACTTTGGAAACATTGAGAGGAAATGAGAAATGATAATCTCAAGAACTTGTGGGATATAACTATACCCCTCCCCCCACAACAAAGGTTTTCTTTTTTTTTTGGGGGGGGGGGGGGGAGGAGGTATACTGGAATCGGATTGTTCGTCTGTCCGTCCTTCCCTTCGTCTGTGCGTCCGTCCGTGGACATAATTTTGTGTCCTCTTCTACTCTGACCAATTTTTCTGAAATTTTATCAGGTTGTCTCCTATCATATGAACTTATGCACCTGCCATTTTCATCTTGATCCAGTCATTAGTTTCAGAGTTATGCCACTTTGAACTTTTTAATGGGATGGGGGGGGGGGGGGGGAGTAGTCAAAATTTAAAAAAATCGTTTCCGTGCTCTAACTCGAGAACCGTTTGACCTAGGATCATGAAACTTTACACAGTTTTTGCCCATGACCCAAGTGGGTCCCCTACTGTTTTTGGGTCACAAAGGTCAAAGGTCCAGGTCACAGTTGGACTTTGTTTAAAATCCGTTTCCGTGCTCTAAGTCAAGAACCGGTTGACCTAGGATCATGAAACTTTACACAGATGTTGCCCATGACCCAATGAGGTGCTCTGTTGTTTTTGGGTCACAAAGGTCAAAGGTCAAGGTCACAATTGGACTTTGTTTAAAATCTGTTTCCGTGCTCTAAGTCAAGAACGTTTTTCAGTGACAAGACCCTGGGGGGGGGGGGGGGGGGGGGGTAGGGGTATTCGTCCGCTTCGCGACAGTTCTAGTTTACACAGTTTTGTATTTACTTTACACCAATGTTATCGTCTGCAACAACTTTCAAACATAAAAATATTCGCCCTGTACTAAAGTTAAGTCTTTGGTCAGTTATTTTGTAAAAGAAAGTTTAACAATGTCAACATTTTCACTATTTTCATTTTCAATCCATTAGGAATTAACCAGTGAGATTTTACCGTCATCCATAATTTACTAAATATTCCTTTCAACAATTCAATCTAAATATCGTCAAAAGTAAAAAATTAAAAGCTTCAGCAGTGACTTTTTGTAGAATCTAAATTCCTGGTTATTGAAATGGAAATGCGAGCTTTGTAGCATTTCTGGTAGAACAGAAGTTGCTTTGTTGTCTGTGAGGGAGGAAACTCATTTAAAAGGAATATGTAGTAGATTATTACGACTTATGCACGCAGCATGTTGTAGTACATACCATCTTTTCATGCTTAAGACACTTTATATTACATCAATCTTTACCATTCATTATTTTTCGACTGTCATAGTGTATTCTATATATCGTCGTAAATGCAAAACCTCGTATCTCGTTTTTGGAAAATTTTAAAGGGAGGGAAAGAAATGTAATAACTTTTCCCAACCTGAATTATTTTACTTGAAATTTGGACATATTGTTCACAAATAATGTATCATTAATACTGATCAATAAAGATGTCTCAAATTCTGTGGAAATTGTCTAAACTGGACATACAAGTTTGTACTTTGAAAATCGCAAGAATCGACATACGAGGTTATGCATTTACACCGACGATATGTGAAACTGCTTTTCTCAAGATGAAAATCGGTTAATCAGAGCAAGATAATTCTATGTGTGTTGCGTTCTACATAATAGAATTTAATAAAACTCCCTGAATGTATTAAGCAGTATATCCTGGTAATAATTAAAGAAGAAAATGTATAGGCAATGGGGAGAATCACGTGATTGACAATGGTAATGAGCACGAAAAAATGGTGACGAAATGACCGCTTCGGTGTAAAAATTCAAACTTTAGAAAGGTATGTATTCAATCTACATAGTTTCTCGGACAAGCCACCTACCCTAAAGTATCCGCTATTGTCTAAGGTTTTCACAGACACCCAACTTTCCCTTATCCGTAAGCTGTATTTAGAGAACACTCAAAGAATATTTCCGAAATTGCGAAAATTTTGGATGTGTGTTAAGCACGTCGCATCATATTAACAGCTTTATTTCTTACCTAAATAACTCTCTCTTTGCAAAGTACATTTCCAGACCCTTTTTAATCGATGATCTTTCATTCTAGTCCATTTACAAGGTCCGTGTTGTCTGTGTTAAGCATATTTACGAAAACGATGTTAAACACACGTACAAAGCTGTAGTGTTTGGCACGCCGGGTTCTTGTGAATGTGATGTTAAACACGCACACAGTTGCTCTTGTACCAGGAAAGCCACGGATATAGGACAAAGTGGTTGTTTATTCATGACCCAATCTGATTAAAATCTGGTGTTTACTTACAGTAACATATGACAGACATCGCAAGGGGTAATCTTTCATGACTGACTTTGGATTTCATGATCAAAATTCTGAAAATAATGACTCAACCAAAGTTCTTGAACAGTTCAGTGAATTACCTCCGTCTGTGGTCAGACTACTTTCCTCGGAGAAAGACCGGACAGGATAATAGCGATTTTTTTTTGCAAACAAGTGAAAGACGGAATTTTCCAATTGAATAACTTGCCATTGCCCTTGTTTGCAGACACAGTAAAAGGGTTTAAAAATGACTAGACCATACAGATGATATGTCAAAAAGAGACGAAAGCCTTCTGGAAACAGGGATATAGACTCTTTGGTGGAAGGTTTATAAACTTTTATTAGTGGTCCGAAGAGTCAGGATGCCATGAACGTTTGTGGGCGTTGTTAGTACTCTCTAGTTCTGCTGATATTAATTTTGCCGTTCGAAATCCGAAGATTCTCCGATCATATAATCCGTATGAGTTCACAGGAGAAGGAAAAACAGGAATAGATGGAGAAATTATGGCAGGTTTGGTGGAGAATCTTCAAGAGAAATCATCGTGTCCGACGTTCGACGGCAAAAAAAGAAAAAAAAATAGAAAAATAAAATAATAAAAATAAAATATACTGAACAAAAATGAAAACTTTACACTTCAAGATTTCTTGTTTCTGGAAAAATATCGAACCAAAAGCCTGAAATATATTTTGACATTATTTCCCAGGCTTTCAGCAATCGTTTTGTCGATTTAATTGCCCTGTCTCCTTTAATGTAAGAGTTACGGCCCTTAATGCGTAAAGAGCTAATTTCATCTAATGTCACATATGTGCATGCGCAGGAATTGATTCATTATCTTTTCGGACTTTGTAATATCCGGATTGCCGAAAAAACACAAAAAATCTTTCTTATCACTAGTAACAAGCTATCAATTCATTTTCTGACTAGTAAGTTGTCAATTCATACAAACGTAAAAGCTGTAGAGATAGTTTCGTAAAGTTAGTACATCAAAAAAGGCAAAATCTGAGATTGACAAAAGGGCGAATATAGAAAAGACATTAAACAAATATACATTGTCAATGATTCCAAAAATCTTCTGTCCTTAGTACATTGAAAGTACATGCAAATTTCAATTCGATCTGATCTATACAGAAAAAGTTATTTAACTTCAAAGTAAAAATTTGCTCCTCATGTCAATTTACCCACCCACTTTGATAGCCATTATCTCCAAAAATAAGCCCTCATCAGATTGTTTACACATACAAATTAAAGATATTATGTAACCCTATCAATTCACAGAATTTAAAGAAAATCTATTGTTTGAACCCTTGTTGCAAACCATCCTTTTCAAGCTTTGCAACATAATGAAAATTCTACTTTTCAAACATCATTTTTTAAAAGCTCAAACGATGTTATGCAAGCTACTTTACATTTTCTGACGGGTAAGTTGTCAGACTACCATTCCGTGCAATCTGACATGGTTTGCATTGTTCTGCTCGGATTTCTGAGGGTTTAAATTTTGTAAAATTTCCGTTCAAATTGTACACCTGAAAAACGGACCCCTGTCACTCTTAAAGTGTCCGTTACGAGGGGCGTTCAATTAAAAGTGGTACTAATGGTCCACCATACCTCACGGTTCTATGGAACTAGTGGTGCTTGCGACTATTTGACGGAAAAATTACTGTCAATACTTGGTCAAAATTTGAGACAAATTCGTTGACTCTTTCAAAAGTTATTGAACTTCTAAGTTGGTTCAGTCATATACACTGGCTATTTCGATGTGCGCAAAATGGAAAACGAACTGAAGTAGGATGCACGGGTCTATATTAAAGGTCGCATATGCTTTGAAATATCTGCATCACATATATATAATGAACTTTATCAGATTTGTGGACATTCGAACGTTGAATATGGGTCAGTTTTTAGGAAGATTATGAAAATTAAATTTGGTCAAACTGGCCTGAAGGATGCCCCCCTCTCAGGCAACCCGGGTAGAGCTAGTACCAAAGCAAATGTTGCTGTAGATTCCGACATGACCGAACAAGAGGCATGGTTCAATGTGCAAGAAATAGCTGATAAAGTTGGTTTTTCATCGGGGACATGTTATACGATTTTGACGAAAGAGTTGAAACACAGAAAGGTCTTTGCCCATTGGGCCCCCACCTGCTGCCTGAAGGACAGAGAGCCACCGGGCAAAATATATTTTGAAATAATGCAATAAATGCAACAAATGTGGACTTACTGAGCTTTATACATATGTCTGAACAATAATCTATTATAATGAGCACCAATGACGTGTCATTAGCAAGCAATGGCTGCGAAAAGATCAGGTAAGATCCGTAATAGCCAAAAAATTAAAAGCGCGGCAAATGTTTTGTACGCGGTAATTTTTCAAATATAACGGATGTATTGTTCATATTACTGTTTCAAATAGTACAACTATCGCCGATCATTCTAGAAGAAATGTAAGTCGGCCAAAATAAAGAAATATCACGAAAAGAACAGGTCTAGGACCGGCTAAAGAGGAATGTACCAAATCCATGACAGCGGAGCTGTCCACAGGCGTCATCTTGTCCAAGACTTCCTGAAAGAGACACATGCTGCACAGCGTCTTCACCCACCCTTATAGCCGGGATTAAGCCCGCGTGGCTTTTTTGTGTTCCCCATGATGACCAAAAAAAACCTCTGGTCGTCGGTATAGGCCTTCATATTCCATATGCAGTGTAATTTTCTAGTGTCTGTGAGGTGTTCCAAAAGAGGCCCATTCATTGGCATATTAGTAACGAATCTCAAAACTTCAGAAGTATGTGGGTGTCAAAGAGGATTACTTCGAAGGATTAAAGAAACTTAAAATTGAATTGCGACATAACTATGGCTTATAGAACCCCAGTTCCAAAATTAATTGAACGCCCCTCGTATTCATCCCTGTAATTAAGTTCCATAAAACGTTAAGTGCTCGGCATAACCAAGTCCATGAACAATGCGAAGCACATTCATTTGATTTCTTTACTTGTTGTATTTAACCCATTTGTGCCTAGCGTCCACTAAAGACGACACTGGGCTTTATCTGTTAGTAGATGCTTACGTATATGTTTATCTCTGGTTCTCATCATTTGTTTGTATTGATAATCCATTGATAAGCAGAGAAATGCTGATCCATGTGCTCATTAGCAATAAATGTATCAGTAAAAGTGAACATTATAAGAGAAGGGGATGATTTTACTGAGAAAAAAGACTTGAAAATGGGTAGGTGGAAAGATATGTTTATTTCCTTTATATTTTTATATTTCTTGTTTCATTATTTATCTGTAATGTTCCTCATCTGTAGGTGACTGCAGATACAATTTCCAGAGAAAAATAATATGTTTTCATAGTTTTATAGAACAATATAATTTTGTCCACTAAAGTGGACGCTAGGACCGAGAGGGTGCCTGTAAATTCTTTTTATAGTAACAACATATTTTTGATTTTATGCAGAAGATATACAGTAAACATGGATGTATCTATGCTGGAAGATGAAGGAAGATATATTAGCCCAATTGTGACCTTGACCTTTGTCACACAAAAACAATAGGGCACCTCCTTGGGTCAAGGGCAACAACTGAGTAAATTTTCATGATAGTGTAAGAACTGTGACCCTTGGTTGTCCTGATCTGCAGGACATCAAGTGTCATGTTCTTTTCTTGTCAGTCAAGCACTGTCTGCTCTGGCTTAATTTGCACAATTACTAAATTGTCATCTTAAGCCAGGTCTTACGGCGACTTCGACTTAGCTAAGGAAACCATAATCTAGTCTTACCTTCATAGAAACTCAGTGCAGAAATTGTCAACAAGGTCTAACTTTTCATGTTTATACCGTTGTAATTCGTTCGTTTTCAGTATTTTGACACTGCGAGTTGGATGATTACATGTCACTCGTGGTTTACTATCTATCGGTCCATGAATGGCTGCATGACAAGTCCGTTTGAGTGAGTAGAGTCAGAAAATGCAGTCTAAAATTAACTGTCACATTGTTTGCAGTCGACATTTGTAATCCTGAGTGACGTCACCAGGTCAAAGATTTTTCAGAGTCAAAGTCCCTAGAGTACTTCAATACCGTTCAGAGATCGATAGATATATTCCAAAATTTATATTTGTGCATAATATTCTTTGATTTTGTGGGAAATATGGGTAAACGCAGTAGAATATAGTCAGCGTTCGTGAACTATTTGTTCAGGGCGATCAGGACAAGTCAGGCGGAAGGATATCCCGATCCTGACGTCCTGATCGATCTGATTTTCAGTCATTTTGTCATCTATTTGTAGATTCGCTATTTGTATCATCTTCATAGATTACCCAGATTGTGTTCAAGTCATTTTCATATTGAATTGTTATATTTTCCATGTAATTTTTGTATTTTTCCTCGCTGACAGACTGTTTACGGTCATGGGAAAATTGAGCGCAGTAATTTACTATTTCCTGATTGTAGCTTTTGATTGGCTGACCTCCTTTCCTGACGCGATCTGATTGGTCAATCGGAGTCTCGTCAGGACTGGAAATCTATAAATATGACCGTAAACAATCAGTCAGGAGCGGCCAAACGTTCAAAACTCATCTCGAACAAAAGTAAAAATCTTGACTAAAAAGGTACATCCTCCCTTGTAACTTGAACGCCCCCAAGACCACCCCTTTTTACAATATTATGTCAACCTGTTCTTGACTTAGAGCATGGAAATGAATTTCAAACAAAGTCAAATTGTGACCTTGACCTTTGACCTTCATTACCCTAAAACAACAGGTACCTCCTTGGGTCATGGGCAACAACTGTCTTAAGTTTCATGGTTCAAGGTCAATAGATTCTTGACTCAAAGCACTGAAACAGGTTTTAAACAAATTCCAATTGTGACCTTGACCTTTGACCTTCGCAATCCAAAAGCGTTAGGCACCTCCTTGGGTCATGGGCAACAACTGAGTAAAGTTTCGTGACCATAGGTCAAACGGTTCTCGAGTTAGAGCAGGGAAACAAAAAAGTCTATGGATGGGGGGATGGACGAACGGACGGACAGACAGACAGGCATGATTAAACAAATATACCCCTGTACTTCGTAGGTTGGGGTGTAATTAACAAATTGTGCTTATATATTTGCAAATTTCATGATGGAAGCTATAGTTTTAGGGGAAAAGTATAAAATAATTTACCCATTCGTGCCTAGCGTCCACTTAAGTGGACAAAAATGTTTTTGTACAAAATCATACTTTTCCATTGAAATTTCACAACATTAAAGACTAACTTGTTGTTTTCACACGGTTTTCATTGTTTTCTCTGATTTTTTTCCTAAAATAAAAATTCAGGCATAAATGGGTTAAAAGAAATATGACGAGCAATGTAGGCGTAAAGTTTTCACTTTTGTTCAGTATAAAATAAACAGTGGTGTACGGAAGAATTTGGAGATGTGGATCTATAAAGTTTTATAATAACACCGACAAAATACCTTTTTTTACAGTTTACTGGATAGAATTCAACCCTATTCTATCATATCATTGTATTGCATGTGCATTTGATTCATTATTTTACCGACAGAGTAAAGTGCATCAAACCTTGCTGAAACAGTATTTTGTCACTACCAAATGTACATTTGCCAAATAATGTGCCAGATTTAAACTGTGCATTGTTCAGATGCAATCGCTTAAATGTTCAAAATATTTAATTCACAGAATATATCTCCGTAAGCACAAATCAGTAAACACATTCTACACTATGGTACACTTGCGTGTTTAACATCACATTCACAAGAACTCGGCGTGCCAAACACTACAACACTGTACGTGTGTTTAACATATTTTTTAGTAAATACGCTTAACAAAGACAATACGGACCTTGCAAATGGACTAGAATGAAATTTTATCGATAAAAAAGGATCTGGAAATATACCGTGTGAACATAGAATTCTTTGGGTAAGAAATAAAGCTGTGAATATGATGCGACGTGCTTAACACACATCCAAAATTTTCGCAATTTCGGAAATATTCTTTAAGTGTTCTCTAAATACAGCTAACGGATAGAGGAAAGTTGGGTATCTGTGAAAACCTAAGATAATAGCGGGTACTTTAGGGTAGGTGGCTTGTCTGAGAAACTACATGTATTGAATACATACCTCTCTAAAGTTTGAATTTTCACGCCGAAGCGGTCATTTCGTCGCCATTTTTTCGTGCTCCATACCACTGTCAATCACGTGATTCTCCCCATTGTAGGTCAACGCACTTATAAGTGAATAACAACATTTCTTATTTATACATGAATAAATTGACACAAAACACTGTTACGTGCAAACATACTCACAAATGTCTTGCTCTAAATCACCAATTTTCATTTTGAGAAATGCAATTTTGCATAACAAAACCTACGCTTTTATAATCGAAAAATGGCGACTAGTAAAGACACGTCATACTGCCGAAAATCTGGTAGCGAAACATAATATCGTGCTAAAATAAAGTTTCCACGGAAACGACATAGTGCTCCGAATAACTGGCGCATTGTCCCTTAAAGTCATTTTCGAGATTAAACAAAGGTCATTTAAAATTTTCCGAGTACTTTCTTGGCCTTGGAAAGGAGCAATAAATTGTCCCTTTTTTACATTTAAAGCTATACCATACGATTGCCGTTAAAATCCAAACAAGATCGATGACCACCCATTTTCAGTTCATTTTTCAGCTGGTAATAACTCGTACTTTCAACAGAAATTATATAATTGATTTCTATCATTGAGAAAAGAAATAGTAATACTGTCCAGAGCACTGTCCCTTTAGTTAAGTGCTGAAATTATGTAGGCTTGTTCCAACCTTATTGTAGTTCTTTTTAATCTGGTCTATTATTCTTTGGTTTTCAACTTTTCATACATTAATGGAGGAAACAGTCGCATTTTGATATTATTAAGATACTAACACAAAGACTTGAATTTAGTAACACTACATGTAGGTGTCTATTGTGCGTCGATTAACTAATTAATTCTACACTGATATATACCATTTTTGCCGAATGGGTCAATTTAAAAAAGTGCATTTTTCTATGCATGCTACATGGAAAGGTTACTTTTGAGTTTTGTGACTCGCCTTTTTTTTCGTATACATAGTAACTGTTAGTCTTAGAACATTTATCCATAATAAAATAGCATACTTTTCCTGATAAAGTGAAATTGGTGCTCAAAAGTCTGTAAAAATCACCAAAATTGCCTGTGACTTCGCCGTACCTTTGATTTTCACAAGCAAATACAGAGAAAAAACTACCAACTTTTCTAGTATGAAAATTACATAATTGAATTCAATGAGCAAAAATTTAGTAACAGCATTATCCAATGAGACTAGATAGGAAGAAACATAAGATTTATGAGCTGAAAATATGTTGTATCCAGACGCCGCGGAAGCGGCGTTACGGTAACATGTTTTGCCAGATTATATCAAAATAATTACTGCTTCCTCGAACGACACTTTTATAAAATAATGCGACAGATCGAACGCCAGTAACTAAATGCTGGACATCAATATTTCAAATGAAGATGGAATCCAGGGTCATGTTGCTAGCTAATACGACAATGCCATAAGAAGTTGTTAAAGGGACAATATCATCGACAAAATGGACAATACCGAGAAAAGGTTGGTGATATAATTTCTAGTCCTGGAGGCTAAATTTGCCACATAGGTTTGTCTGAGATATATTGGAAGTACCCTCCTTCATTTGCAACTATCAAACTTTGGCTAAAGAAATGATAGAGATGCGGCTAGAATTAAGAAGACGATAATAACGAAATGGCTGTTACTGCGGAAGGATGGTTCGGGTATCAAGACATTGACTTCTACAGATCGGATATCAATGATTGGCAAACTAGATGGAACAGTAATACCGTGTTGGAAGATGTCTATGTTGAGAAATTAAGAAGTTTAAATCCAAATATCTGATTCTGTCTATGCGAAACTCCAAACCTTTTGATACCCCCTCGTATACATGTATATGTGTGTACATTTAAGTGGTACCCTTTAACAACTCATACATATGCGAAAGCTAATTTGTTTGCACAGTATATTGTTTCTTGGTATAAGGTATAAAGTACACGTTATTAGCAATTTAAAAATGAAATAAACATGATTGGTCGCCGGTCTTGTTTGAATCTTGTCGAGAATTGTATGATATGTAAACCACTATAGATAAAATGTATAATTTATGATGACACTTATCATAGGTCATAAAACAGACATAACAATCCAATTTCTATTTTTTCAAAAGTATGTCTTGATGCAAAGATTGGTGATTCTAATTCTTATAAATGCTATCAGTTTTTGAAGTTGTTGTTTATAAGCGAAAAATACGTCTTTAAAGCTGAGACAGCAATGAAAAAAGTCCATATAAATCTAAACTGTTGTGGACATCAATTTGTTTAATTTTAACACACACAAGAATTTATATACATGTATTTCTCGTAAACGGCGCAATGTTTTGGCTTTTTCAGAATTTTCATAAGAAAGTATGCTCTTTCAGATAAAGATAAAAGTAAAATTCATGAAAAAGTATCTGTGAAGCAGATATTTTTTTATTTGTTATAAGCAAACTAATATAGTTAATTTCCTGTTTACATGGGCTCATAAACAAAGCACAATGCCACAAAAGATTTCGCCAATTAAGATATTTTTTTTACATTTCATGTTTACATGGGCTCATAAACAAAGCACAATACCACAAACGATTTCGCCAATTAAGATGATTTTTTTACATTTAGATAGAAAAATAAAAGATGAATTAGAACATTTTATAAAGCCGAAGAATTATTACCCCACCCACATTCAATATACAATATATAGTCTACCAAACAAAAGGTCTTTTCGACTTTTTGGCAAAACATACCCCTTGATCTGTGTACCTGTACTAAACTGTTATAGGAAAATTAAAGACACAAGCAAACGAACGTATTGAACCCCTCCTTTTGAATTTTGACTTATTAATAATGATTTTTTGTAACACACCCAGTTTAATTTTCCAACTCATGGCGAGAAACAGGCCTTATTGAAGAAAGATGATAGAAATGATATACACACGGCATGAAATGACATTAATGGTTCATTAAAGGCCTTTTCCTACATAGAAAACAAAGGGGATAGATCGGTTGCTTTCGCATTTAGTTAGCCATAAATGCAGCTGCATAACAGCCAGGTGAGAAACCGTTTAAGGTTCCGGAACTGCAATGACTATAATTGGTAAAACACTTCTATATAATAGATCTCAATGAAAACTTGATAATGCTGTAAACATTATTAAACGAACATGTTTATTTGTATTGTTGTATATGAAAAAATATCTATTCTGTTTGTATTCTTTTAAATTTAGCGTATTTTCAAAACATTAAGATGGGAGAAAGTTGTCAGTAATTCACTTCATAACATGTTTTAAAATATGTTTATCAACACGTTTTGTGAAAACTGGCCGTTTTGCGATTCAAGTGAAGATATGATAAGGAACGATAATGCATTATTTCAAAGTCACATACTGTATTTACCATTCGCATCATAACATATCAATTTGAGTTTTGTTATACTTCACTATAAATGACCTGGCAGAGCAGCCCATGCTAATTGAATGGAAAGCTCTGCCAGGTCAATTCTCGTCCTCTATATACGTAATTAATATATGACATTAAACAGGCATATTTGTACTGTTGATTTATTTGAATTATTTTAAACAAGAGATGTTTTTAAAACATATACGCCCCCTCAAAGGCCTACCTTTGATGTAGGTCAAATTCCAAGGTCAAGGTCAAATTTGAAAGATCTTGGTAGGAGGTGTCCATGTGTGAACTATCGAGGCTGCATAGGTAATAGGGCATGAGATATAGGCCAGGTCAAAGCTTTTTTATAAGTAAGTGAAACTCCAAATTGAAGAAACAAGGCCCAAGGTCATGGTCAAATAAAAAGTTCTTGGTGGGAGGTGTTCATGTGTGAAATATCAGGGCTGTATATGTAAAAGGACATAACATATCGTTCATGTTATAGATTTTCAAAAGTAGGTCAAACGCCATGGCCAATGTCACACCGTCATGTTCAAATGTAAAAGGTCTTGGTCAGAGATGTCCATGTATGAAATATCAAGGCTGTATGTGTAAAAGGTCATGAGATAGATGCCAGGTTAAAGTTTTCTAAAAGTTGGTCGAAATCCAAGGTCAATGTCACAAGGTCCAAGGTCAAATGTGAAAGATGTTGGTAGGAGGTGACCATGTGTGAAACACCAATGCTGTATGTGTAATACGACATGCGATATAGGCCCGGTTTAAGATTTTAAAAGTAGGTAAAACTCGAAGGTCAAGATAATAAGGTCCAAGGTCATAGTCAAATGGGAAAGGTCTTGGTAGGAGGTATATATGTGTGAAATATCAAGCATGTATGTGTAAAAGAACATGACATAGAGGCCTTGTTAAAGTCTTTAAAAAAAATAGGCCAAACTCCCGAGGTCAAGGTCACGAAGTCCAATGTCATAGTCAAATATAAAATGTCTTGGTAGGAGGTGCCCATGTTTGAGATATCAAGGTTGTATATGTAATAGGGCATAATGCATATACCATAGTCTAGGAGCCAGCTTTTACAAAGGGGGTTAAATTAAAAGTTCTTGCAACCGGTGACCTATAAAATTTTGAGTGGTATTTTTCAATACATTAGGGTCCCATGCTTTGGTTAAGGGTGGATGACATGCTTAAAAGTGGTAGGATTTTTTTTAAATCAAGGTCAAAGGTCATTCGGTGCACTTCTCATACATACCTCCTAAAATATCCCATAACTTACTCATTTATTAAGCTAAAACAATTATTTTGGTATCAAAATGAAGCTAATGATTTGCACTTTGACTTACATGAATAAGATACAATTTCTTGATTTTCATTATTTTTGAATATTCATAAATATAGCAAAAATTGGCTAAAAATCACTAAAATAAGTTTTGTCTACAAGTGAAAAAAAAGTTTTTAAAATACCAAAGGTATGTTTTTGTGGTTGAAATCATACTTAAAAATTGCCCAGAAACCTGTTCTTGACTTATATGTATTTCTTCACAGAATTAGTCTTTGGCTTAGGCTTGTAGTCATAGGTAAAAGTGGGTGGGGTAAATTTTCCCTAAAATTACAAAACGTTCAAACATTGATGTAACAATATATCTTATACATAAATGTGATATTTTATTAGAATTTATTGTTTTGAAATCATATTTGCAGGGATTTGTAAAGCTTTTAATGTATATTCCTGAAAATTAATTTGAATTTTAAGAGCCAAAATAACAATTCAATGAAACAGCATGTTAGATGGATACAGATTATATCAACACCACAATGTCAAAACTATGACTCTTAAAGCGAATATTTATCAAGTATCTATATAATAGTAATCGGCAGCTGAAAATATTCCCCAGGCCAGTGCCATATTTTATAGAAATCAGAACAACATGGGGACGGTCAGAGTTTGCATTGTTGGGTAGTGCATTGCTTTTACAGAGCCAAAGGGAAAGGAATTTAGCACTGGAACCAAATAGCTCATACACAGGAAACACAGTTTACAGTTTAAGTGAATAAAACAATATCTCTAGTATTACATACTTATTAGAGATACCGAAATATCTTTTTTTTTTCAAAATTATCTTTCTCCTTTTGTTCAAAATGGCCAACAAAATTCAAGATGGCCCCTTGAAATGTTTATATAGCGAAATTTTATCATAGAAAGAGATAAGACCACGAATTAGTCGTTTTTATGCCTCCGCATCGATAGATCGATGGCATATTGTTTTACCATTCCGTCCGTCCATCCATCTGTCTGTCTTTCCGTCAGTCCGAAACTTAACATGAAAACTTATCATTGGCCTTTTCTCCAAAAGTATTCCACACGCAAAGCCCAAATTTGGTATGTAACTTTCTTTCAATGATATCTATCTGTTCCATGCAATATGACTTTCCCCAAGGTCTTCCATTATTCCTTGTCAACCCTTACCATGAAAACTTAACATTTAAACTAATTAACATGAAAACGTAACATTGGCCTTTTCTTTAAAGGGAATTCACACACAAACCTTATTAACCATTTATTTAAAAGCTTAACGTAAAAACGTATCATTGGCCTTTTCAGGGGCAATCATGTTTCACAAAGACATCTTTTTTTCAAGACTAGGCTGAATTATATATGAATTCGTGAGAGATAGCCAGTGATGTGCATTTTAGAAAGTAAGACCATTTTATAGAGTTTTATTTGTCAAACGACGACCGAAATGTCTTCTGCATGATAGTTGCGTAAAGCAGAGGTAATGCATAAACTCATTGTTTTGTTCATTTTATGTATCATAAATACTTTACTAAATATAAGTAGTATTTGTGTCTTTATATACAACACTGTCCTCATCCTCATCATCACCATCATCAACAACAACTACAATAACAACAAGACACATGATGCAATAACCAGACTTGTAAAGTCCACAGCTACCCTATACTAAACACTTCAATACAATACACTCAACTCATGCCATATATACTCATCCTTATCACTGTCTGATGCATCAAGATTCTCAAGTCTTTACACATTTCTGACTCACAAACACATGCATCAGTGCATAAAAGATCTTCTCTTTGACACTTACACCTTCGCACATGGCAGTCAGTTTAACACGAGCATTGTGTGATGTCAAGCAAAGCTAGAGGTGCAGGATCTTTACGCATTCTTACAGGAACTAAATTATTGTTGTCATCCTTGGTCCATAAATGGCATGCTGGTGATGGTAGATTCAGATACTGGTCAGTTTAGTGCTTACAAATATAGGAATATACTGAATTTATGTTTATACAGAAAATATATATGGGTCCATATATTTTTATGCCCCTGTATCGAGCGATCGGGGGCATATTGTTTTACTCTTGTCCGTCCGTCCGTCTGTCTGTTCAAAACATTGGCATTTTCTCCAAAAGTATTAAACATACAAAGCTCATTTGGTATGTAGGAGGGCTGATTATAAAGTATCCGGGATTATGTCATATTTTTTTCGTTTATGTACCAACTGTTATGATATTATAGGATACAAAAACTAAGTTTATGCATTAAGGCGCATTATATAGTTGTTATGGCAACATAGGGTCATATTGAGCAGCGCAACCTAGGTCTGAGATGGATAAGTCAGGAAAGTATGTCTTACACATCTAATATTTACATCTTTTCGATATATTTGCCACTGCACGGTATACCACATTTCCAACATATGCATTTATTTCTCAAAGAAGCGTCTGAACTGTACTTGGGGAATTCTATAGATAGTTTCTGGGACACAATTGGCAAGTCATAAACGATTTCGCCGACGTCATGTTGGGACGTCCAGATATATAAAAGTCAGAAACATCATAGGTTAAATAATTTATAAATGTGTTATACCACTCACAAATGCTTGTTTTTTCTCATAGAAGTATTAGCTGTGTGTGTTCATAATCATAAAGATCGTCTCTGATTTTGATTTTCCAAATTACACTCAAATCATTATTGAATACCATTGCCCTAGCACCATATTTGCTATGTAAGCAAATCGATGACTCCAAATGTCAGCCGATGATGTTACGTTTGCTGAGAAAAATGTCCGCTAAAAGGTAACAAGCATTTTGGACAATTGTTGAAGTCAAAATACAAAATATGATTGCTTTAAAAGCGATTCATAAGTCACATCTTTGCAAATAGTCAAAAGTTCCCCCGGTCAACGTGACCCCACCCTGTCGAATGCACCCTTATCCAAACAGCAGCGTTTTTGTTCCAGGATCAAATGTATAATTCTTCAAAGTATATGTGTTTATAAATTTCATCTCAGTTGGTTTAAAAGTTAAAACGACAAATGGGTGATTAGATTTGTGTACAATAAAGCCTAGAAAATATTGAGGCAAAAGAAAATGCTGATAATCAGAATTTTCTCCTTTTGCATCAATGTTTTCCCAAGCATTTTCTCCTAGGGACGTCAAAACGAGGTCTTGTTTGGGAAAGATTCAATGATTTCTTTGATATAGATACAAATGAAAGATGCACGATTTACTAGGAATAGTTTTAGCCATGTAATACTAGTAAGTAAAACATTGTCCAGATTTTTGTCAGGTATATTGTTGTGGAGTTAGAACAACCACAGGTCCAAAGATTTCCACTTTTTTCAAACCAAAAGTTTCTCTGTGTCTACTCAAATATGTATTACAGTCGTCGATCAATAAACAAAGTTATGTTATCATGATGGGATTGTGAAGGATGGATCAACAATTGTGGTATCTTTATTTTCTACTATTTACTCGTAACAAAATGTCACATGCAATAAATAATTTGCATAGTAAGGGATATAGGGCCTATTGAGTACAATCAAAACTTATTGGGTCACAAAATTAATTAAACTCAAAGACCAGATCCTCTGTTGTCCCTATTGAAGGCATGTACATACACGAATATACGATACTAACATGTTCATGGTTACTATTGGAGACCTTCATAACCACACATCAGAACATCCAGATTCTAGATTGATGATATTGATATGTATTCACAGAATGGAATATTCTGTTCCAAATTACATTTTATGTATATGAATGTTCTCGTAAGGCTTCCAGGTGTAAGCATTGCAATGACGGCAGTTTCGTAATTATCTTTAAAGAGACCCATGCTAGGTTGTCGGACATACAAAACGATAGGAAATATGTTTACGAAATATTGTATGGAATGGTCAACCTGGATAGCTAGATCATTTCTGCACAAGGAAATTTCAAATGAAGTTCATTTAGTTCTTCTAAATCAAGTCTGTTCTTCTAAATCAAGTATGAATAATTAACTAACCGCACTTTATATTTATAGTAACATTTATGTGACACTGAACCTTGATAGTGAAAAATTTAGTTCCAGCTCTAAAATGGCTTTCCTTTTGGGTCTATAAAAGCAATGCACTACTCAACAAAGCAAATTCTGACCATCCCCATGTTGTTCTGATTCCTGAAAATCTGGCATGGGTCTTTTTAATGTCCATTACCCGTTAGATAGTAAGAGGAATATTTTCAGCTGCTGACTATGCTAATCTGAGTCTTGTTTCATTTAATTGTACTAGATACTTGATAAATATTCATTAAGAGTCATTATTTTGACATTGTGGTGTTGATATGACCTGTATCCATCTCGTATGCTGTTTTATTGAATTGTTATTTTGGCCCTTAAAATTCTAATTAATTTTCAGGAATATGCATTAAAAGCTTTACAAATCCCTGCAAATATGATTTCAAAACAATAAATTCTAATAAAACATCACATTTATGTGAAAGATATATTGTTACATCAATGTTTGCATGTTTTGTAATTTTAGGGAAAAAATACCCCACCCACTTTTACCTATGACTACAAGCCTTAACTAAAGACTAATTCTGTGAAGAAATGCATATAAGTCAAGAACAGGTTTCTGGGCAATTTTTAAGTATGATTTCAACCACAAAAACATACCTTTGGTATTTTCAAAACTTTTTTTTCACTTGTAGACAAAACTTATTTTGGTGATTTTTAGCCAATTTTTGCTATATTTATGAATATTCAAAAATATTGAAAATCAAGAAATTATATATTATTCATGTAAGTCAAAGTGCAAATCATAAGCTTCATTTTGATACCAAAATAATTGTTTTAGCTTAATAAATGAGTAAGTTATGGGATATTTTAGGAGGTATGTATGAGAAGTGCACCGAATGACCTTTGACCTTGATTTAAAAAAAAATCCTACCACTTTTAAGCATGTCATCCACCCTTAACCAAAGCATGGGACCCTAATGTATTGAAAAATACCACTCAAAATTTTATAGGTCACCGGTTGCAAGAAAAGTTCCATTCCAGGACCTGGCTCCTAGACTACCAGGTTAAAGTTTTCTTGGGCTCTTATTTGAACAAGAATTAAGTTTGAAAATCAACAAAAGACAATGACTTCAAAAGTTTGATCGGTAGAGTAACGTTTCTTGTGCATAGCAGCTCTCCATAATAAGATCTATACACCTATGAAATTTCATGATTCTATCTTACATACTTTGTAAGTTATGCTCCGGACAAGAATTGAGTATGAAAATCAACACAGGGCAATTACTTCAAAATTTTGATCGGCAGCGTAGCGGTTCTTGTGCACTGCACCTCACCATAATTAGATCTAAATACATAAAAAAGTTTCATGATTCAAGTTATGTTCCGGACAAGATTAGGTCTATGGACCGACCGACCTACCCACCGACCGTCCTACAAAACAATATACCCTCATTTTCTTCGAAAGGAGAAAGGGGGCATAATTACAGCCATTACAGTTCCGAAACCTTAAGACAGATGATCTAGTACAATGTCATACGATCAATCGGTTTCAACCAAAAGGTCAAGAATTCTGTACAATGATGTCTCACAAATTGCTAATAGTCATTTATCAAACACGTTCGTAATGGTGGTCGATCTGGTGTTGGCTACATTTATTCAGAGCCTTGCAAATAAAATCGATACCTCAAACAAACGTTCACATGCACAATAACACTTCGCTGACCAAATATGTTAATGTCTATTTTATTCTCCTTTTCTATTACAGGCGCTGACCATACATATGAAAGCGACGATTTGAAATATCTCGAATTCGAATTTGAAGACCAACAGGCCGAAATATTGACTTAATATAAGAGTGTTGATTTGATATAGGAGGCACATTGCCATTACTGGACTGAGTTCTAGTAAATGACAATTCTAAATGCTCGCGTTACCATTATTTTTCGCCTAATTTTACAATGGACTGATTTGTTTCAACGGATAAACTAACGTGTCACAACTGCTAAAAAATATAAGTTTATTGTGTCATAATGAACGAACAACGCAGATCCTGTGGAAAATGCTATTAAGCATGTGTTTGATAAAGATTTTGCGGATAAACGCAACGTGTATCTAGATAACTAAATTGGCAACTGCTACCTAAATCCTTATTATAGTTGTCTGAATACAGGTCTGTACAGGTCAGACATGTATTGTTTATATGCGTTCAGTGCTGATGCATGGTTTATTTTGTGAACTGGTAGGCATGTAGGCCATGGAAGCTACCTTTTTTCTATGTGTAGGCATGTGTAATCATAGATTAATTATGGTATTTTTAATTGGTTTATATGCCACCCAATAAGATTTTCTTTATCATAGCCAAGTGTTTAAAATAGATTAAACATAATTCGGATGAGACATGACGAATTATTAAAATAAAGTTAACGATGTGTTAAACAGATATGCATATATTTCTGTACTTTTACAAGGCACAGACGTCACAAAATGACGTCTTTTCACGAAAACTGAATACACACAGACGAAGGACGGATAAAAAAGTGGCTCAAACATTATAACAGTTAAATATACAGACAAGTCGTTATTTATGTGTTAAATACTAGATCAAATAGATAAAGATGGATTTCGTGAATGATACCGTGTACACGGAAAACATGACCAACTTTACTTCCAGTTCGGACAATGATCAGACTTCACTTGCTTCACTTGTCCCTGTATCGGCCAAGATTTGTTTAGTCGTGTTTATTTTTGTTGCCATGGTGATCGGTATACCAGGTAACAGCCTCGTTATGGCGATGTTACTAAAGTTACCACGTAAGACATCTACAGATTGTTTTATCATTTTCATCGCATTGATTGACGTACTCTCGTTAATTATAAGCGGTTTCACCCACACCGTGACCGTGACCCCGACTAGTCTCTCGTCAGCTGCACTCTGTAGGTTTCATATCTACTTCTCTCATTTTGTGAGTGTACAATCAGCATTACTCATCACGTGTGTTGGTGTAGACAGATACGCGAAGACGTGTAAACCACACAGTGTTCTATTTACAGCTAGATCTGCATTCATTACATGTCTCGTGGCGACATTGGTGTCGGCCTTCTTTAACGTATCACATTTCTTCACAACCAAGCTGAATCGGAAGGGCAACTGTGTTTTAGATATGTCTAGAGCAACACTCAGATTATCCATGTACGGACTGTTACTAGTGATTCACGTAATAGCGTCTGTTACCTTGTGTTACTTGTACAGCAGAATAGCTTGTGTGATTAGAAGACGCGTTAAGATCCATCCACAAGTGAGCGTTCTATCAAAGCAAACCAACACTTCACAAAACAATACATTCTTTTTGAAATCGAAATCAAACAAAGCGTTCACAATCAGGAGCAGATCAAACGTATCAACAAGTCACATTCGGGGACGTGTCAACAACACTGAGACCACAACAGTCCTGGGACAGACAAGTAAACAGACAGATCAACCCAACCAAACAGAAGGCACGATGGTTCTACAGACAACAACAACCCAGATGTTTTCTATAACCAAGATGCAGAATAATTCCGGTGCAGGTGAGCGAGTACAGAAGATACCCGTTGCTCCGACGAGTCATTCATGGAAACAAGCCAACAACACAACCAAAATTATGTTTGCCATTACCGTTGTTTACGTCATCTCTGCAACATTCCCTGTCATAGCGGTCGCCGTACTGACGTCATTTGAGTCAATAAAGAACAACGAAGTCGGGCGAATCGTAACGTTTTTCATTCTGCGATTGTACATGGTAAACAACTTTGCAAACCCAATATTTTATTGCTGGTTAAGCTCTAAATTTAGGAAGAGCGTGCGGGAGAATTTGAAATGTAACAAGCATTGAAAATGTATAAATTTATAGATGATTTTTCATTAAAGCAGTTTTTTGCGAGTGGCGCTTGAAGGTGACTGGATACCTTATCACTCAAGGTGAGCTACTCAATACATTCATTCTATGCCGATGGTCAATAATTTGTGCAGACCAAACCTGGTTTTCGATTTTTAACTACTCGAAAATGTGTTTTCAAGATGACGTTTTTCTACTTTTCCGTTTGTTTCTCGTACTCTTATCTCCACTGATATTTTAATGATAAAAGCAAAAATTGGCGGTAATTACATAAGCTAGATAGTCATAAATCTAAAACTTCTAACTCATAGAATATATTCATTGAACTGGCAAAAGGACTTTCCGAACCTTAGTTGTGAGATCTAATGGCCAAAACGTTTGCCCTATATTCATACTATATATAATAATTGTATATTATGTACAGAAATATTAAATTGTATTGCAATAATATACATGTACATGTATGTTTAAATCCACCGAGAAGTATTTGAAATCATGAATCCTGGATTACACCTGGTTACAAGACGAGTGCGCAAGTTTGTAGAGCGGCCACGTGACTTACAGTTTTTGTGTTTATTCTGCGGCACCAAATGCCCATGCTACAATTTTCATAAACAGCAACACATTCCCCTTTTTTGGATGGTGAATGTGAAATAAAGTAGTTTGTTATGGTGAAGCAAAATATTAGACTATACCGAATTTTTGTCCAGTACCTGGCCCCTTTAATTTCTTGTAGCCAATTTTCTTTTTCAAGTAACTGGCTATCGGTAGCTGGCTACCGGTAACTAACTTTTCTTTTTCAAGTAACTGGAATAAGTAACTGGCTACCGGTAGCTAACTTTACCTATCTAGAAAGTTCAGTTACATACCTTCAAATTTCCAAAAATACTGGGTGCGTTCAGGGTTCTCCCATCGGTAGCCATCGGTGCAGTTGGTAACCATCGGTAGCCATCGGTAACCGTCGGCATACCGATGGATATTTGTTGGTAACGAATTGTCCCGAAAGTAGACATGTCAGGTAGCATCGGTAGCCTCGTTTTCATTACAGTAAGATGGCGGATAACAATCCAACTACGGCGATCCTAATCATGTATTTTCTTCAATAGCAAGCGGATAGTATTCTTACCGTTCTTGATAGAATTTATTGTAATAGTTGAAGCTACAGTTATTTTATTTAGCCATTTACTTCTGAAAATATCTTTTTATTTATGATTTTTGAAAACGAACGATCACTCTGCGGGGGAATACTCTCTTGGTAATTGATTATCCGCCTTTTTTACCGATCGGTAAAATTTTCGTTCAGAGTTCGTTGGTTGCCGACGGTGCCATCGGTAGCCGACGGTAAATACACTCGGTTACCGATGGGAGAACCCTGAACGCACCCACTAATCGCAACTGTAGTAGTGAAAGTGACGCAATTGATTTAGAGCAAAGTGCATATGCCCTTCAGTTTAAAGTGAGATTTCACATTTACATGTATTTTCATAAATTTTATTTTTGTTTTTATCTGAAAGAGGAAATTTTCTTATGAAAATTCTGAAAATTTCAAACCCAATAATTGGGTGCGTTCAGGGTTCTCCCATCGGTAACCGAGTGTATTTACCGTCGGCTACCGATGGTACCATCGGTAGCCGATGGCAACGTCGGCAACCAACGAACTCTGAACGAAAATTGTACCGATCGGTAAAAAAGGCGGATAATCAATTACCAAGAGCGTATTTTCCCCGCAGAGTGATCGTTCGTTTTCAAAAATTATGAATAAAAAAATATTTTTTGAGAAATAAATGGCTTAAAAAATAACTGTAGCTTCAACTATTACAATAAATTCTACCAAGAACGGTTAGAATGCTATTCGCTTGCTATTGAAGAAAATATATGATTAGGATCGCCGTAGTTGGATTGTTATCCGCCATCTTACTGTAATGAAAACGAGGCTACCGATGCTACCCGACTTGTCTACTCTCCGGACAATTGGTTACCAACAAAATATCCATCGGTATGCCGACGGTTACCGATGGCTACCGATGGTTACCAACGACACCGATGGCTACCGATGGGAAAACCCTGAACGCACCCATTGTAAACACGAAATTGTGGACGGACGGACAGACGGACAAAAAGTGACCACAATAAAACAAACTAAACACAACGAAAGTTTTCCATTGATTATTGTTAATGGACGAAGAATAAGAATTGGTGCAACTCTTCGGTTCAAATTTTGCAGCAAGATTTCCAAAAATAAACCCTACCAGGAATGAGTAAAATCAAATAACCCAATTGTAACCTTTTCCTGAATCAAAGACAAGTGTCTGTCAAAAGTTTGAAAAAAATGAGGAATTTCGGATCCAATTGCCAACTAGATAAGCAATATGCTGCCTGATTGCCTTTCCCTTCTCAAAACCCTGCGCTCAGCAGATTTTCAGTCTGACCTGACCAGAAAAACGAGAGTTATATGCCCTTGAATTTGACAAAATTGCCGTTTTCGGCTGTTTTCGACCTTATTTACACTCTAGAATCTACAATTTTATTGATCAAGCGAGACAAAACTTAGACACATTATTGGGGACCATAAGATTTCGGATGAGTTTGATTTTCAGTCTGATCTGTGTAAAAAAATCGAGAGTTGTGGGGCCCTGGAATTTCACAAAATTGCCATTTTTGACTGTTTCCCACCTTGTCTACACTCTAGAATCTACAATTATTCACCAATCAAGACAAAACTTGGACATAATGTTGGAGACCATAAGATTTCGGATGAGTATGATTTTTGGTCTGATTGAACAGGAAAGACGAGAGTTATGTGCCCTTGAATTTGACAAATTGCCGTTTTCGGCTGTTTTCGACCTTGTTTGTACTCTAGAATCTACAAATATTGATCAATCATGACTACACTTGGACACATTGTTGGAGGCCATAAGATCTTTCAGTCTGATCTGATCAGAAAGTCGAGAGTTATGTGTCCTTGAATTTGACAAAATTGCCGTTTTTGGCTGTTTTCGACCTTGTTTACATTCTAAAATCTACAATTATTGATCAACCAATACAAAACTTTGACACTATGCTGCTAATAGTAAGACCTTGCATGAGTTTGAATTTAACTCCAATCGAATGAGAAAGTGGCCAGTCATGCATGTGCCCTTGAATCTTACAAAAGTGCTGTTTCTACTCTAACAACCACAAATAATGATCAATCAAGACGAAATTTGGTTTTTGATGTTAATAACGATAATATCTTGCATTAATGAATTTTAGAATAATCAGAGTATAATTTGCTCAGTTATTTGCCTTTCAAATTTTACTCTAACAACCCAAAATAGTGACTAATCTAGACAAAACTTGACACAATGTTATTGACGATAAGTTTGTTTAAGTTTCAGTCTTAAAGTCTTAAATATCAATTGAATTGAACAAAACCGTGGCTCATATCATTTTGGTTCAGGTGAGCGATATAGGACCATCATGGTCCTCTTGTTATCTAGATCTTTTGATTCAACAGACAGTATTCGGAATTATTTAGCGGGTGTCAAATCATTGCATTCCATTGCCTGTTTTTATACTAAGAATTTTCAGATTTTGTGTAACATTTGATTTCAAAGGGTTTAAGTGAGTATAATCTAATGAAGATGCCAAATCAGGACTTTGCAGGATTATAAAGCCGCCATTTACTCAACATGCCGCCGTTTAATCCTTTAACCCTTTCCCAAACAAGACCTGGTTTTGACGTCCCTAATAGAATTGTCTTGGGAAAACATTGAAACAAAAGAAGAAACTGCTGATAACCAGCAGTTTCTCCTTTTGTCTCAATATTTTCTGTGCGATATTTTACACAAATTATGTCTTTATTATCATCAATTTTGACGTCTGCAGCAGCTTTCAAATTGGATCACCCTAGAATTTTATCGTTTGGGAAAGGGTTAAAGAAATGTAAGTAATCCTCCTATTTTGCCTACTATTGATACTTTAAATCGACAGTATACATAATATAGAGTGTTTTTCTTTCTTGGTTGTTTCAGATGCTGTTCATTGTTGAGGTTTGTTGAAGACGCAAATAGACAGAGTTCGTATTTAAACTTACTTTGGAATAAATGGTAAAACAAAGGTCAACTGAAGGTTATGCCTGAGGAGTTTGTCCTTATTAAAATATTTCCAGCGATGCCGACTTTTCATGTTCAAGAAATCAAACGTGCGTTTAATTCACCTCAAGGTACACACATAGTTTGAAACATCCGATTAACCTTTTCCAAGAGGAGACATACTTTGAAGGCTTAGAATGAGATTGGGAAAGCAGTGAGTAAAAAGAAGAAAATGCTGATAATGATAATTATCTTTTCACTCAATATTTACCATGATATAATCGATAAAAAGCCGATGATGTAACATACTTGAATTGTCCTTCATCAAATTGTACCAGTTCAAAATCTTGCCATTTTGAAAAGGGTTATACCTAATACAACAATGACAACAGTCTTTAAAGCATGTGTCAAATACAGTTCACGAGCGTTACGAGGGGCGTTCATTAAAGATTTCCCCTAACCTACTTCCAATAAGTATAGAGAATTGAAACTTGGCACAAATATTAATCTTTCTCTACCTGGCCTCTAGCCAGAGAGACATACTTCTGACATCGTTTAATGCAGTTTTGGAGACCTGTTCTGTAGAACACCGTAGATTGTGCCCGAAACCTTGCATTGACTTTATGGTGGCATCATCAATGACAGACTGTGGGCGCCCAGGATTCGGGCTGTTTTGACAGACTTGCGTCCACACTTGAACTGAGTATACCAGTGTTTGATTAAGTCATATAATGGGACATCATCCCCATAAACTTCTTCCATGTCATCAAATTCCTCCTTTAGAGTGTGACCTTTCAAATACAGGAATCTGATGACTGCTTGCTCCATCACGCTACCTTACTTAACTTCAGCACACGGAAATGAGAAACAAATTACATTTCAGAGCTGCAATATTTTATGTGACCTATAGAGGTGTACGGTAATGTATGTGTACAATTTCAACTTCCTAACTCAACCGAAAGTAGGTCAGGGGAAATCTTTAATGATCGCCCCTCGTATGTCGGTTAACGACTCAACTGATAATCTGAGTTCTTTGAATAAACTGTTGGGTAAAGGCAAAGAGAGACAATATCTTCAGTTTTAATTTCGCTGCTCCTTGAAGACTAAAAACTCTTTTTATTAGAAAATGTAGAATCTGTAGTTTCTATTAAGGGGGAATGCTCCAGTTTTTTGGGAACACTCGGTTATTACTGTAGAAAATTAAATGTTTCGTACCATATACGTTTGGCTACCATATTTTCAATAATATAACACGTCATTACAATTTATCATTTTCGACGGTAAAGTCGTATTTATGATGCGAAACTGATTTCCCCAAGATGGAAATCGATATTTAGAGTAAGACAGTTCTAAGTGTGTATGCAGTTACCACTGTTTTGCGTCATTTTATTCATTTGTAGCTGATAAAAAATGCTGTAATTCACTAATAAGTGCGATGACCTATACATTTTCTTTAATTATTACCAGGACATGTTGCTTAATACAATGAAGGAGTTTTATCAAATTTCATTGCGAAGAACTTGAAACATTTCCAAAAATATGCAAAACTGAACACGTGAGCATGCTGTTTTATACATTTATGCCTTTATAATAGCATACATTTTGGCTTTTCTGTTCTTATTAAATGTAAGGCATTACTTTAAGTCCGTTTTCGGAACTAGACGAGGATTATACAACATTTTTTAGCATTTTAGTGACCTTGAATATGTGTAAGAAACTGTGCATTTTTTCGCTGTATGGGTATGTGATACGAATGCCTATAAAATTCAAACATGATCGCTGACCATCCATTTTTATTTTATCTTTTAATTGGTAATTACATGTAATTTCAACATTCAAAATATGAATACATTCTATTATTGGAAAAAAATTAGGAAACTGGTGCATTCCCCCTTAATAAATTGTCCATTGTTTTACTGGTGTTTGCAGATGACCTGGTAATATTTGAGAAGAGCCCGAAGACAGTATTTTATTGCACCGGTGGTTTTTGCAAAAAAATCGCGAATATATTTCTGCAAAAGCACTTAACACCCTCTTATCAATTTATACAAAACTAGAATTGTCTATAAAAGATTTACGTCAATTCATTGATGCATTTGTAGGTTCGATCTTAAGCTATTCTTGCGAGACACTGGGTTTAAGTAAAAACAATGAAATTGAACGAATATTTTTAATTTTCAAACATTTACTATTTGAAAAAGAACAGATCTAGTAAGATTATGAGGCTATATAACATGTCTTTGTACAATACTATTTTTTATTGGATGAGTACATTGCAGAACGAGACTATATTTGGACGAGCCGATATCAATAAAATTTTTAGACGGCGGACTTGGTCAGTTGTGCATGACACGGGTCATAAAAGTTTCCTTTCATATATTTTGAAAGACATGGGATGGACTTGATTGGGCCAATCCGTTTTACCCGGAGTAACTTTTTCACTCCAAAACCCAATCGGATCTACTTAGGGTACTGCACCTACCGAGCAGGGGTGTTTGGGAGTGTGACGTCATCAACATGGTTTCTGATAGACGATAAAATAGAAATAGTTTGGTATAATGTTCTAGCTTTCAATTTAACGGATATGAAAAACAAAATAACAACTGAAAAGACATCAGATTTTACTGAAGAAACTAAACAAACATCTTTGACATGTTCTTTTGCGATTTTGCGATAGGGAAATTATTATTAAATGCAATGATTATCTGTTTGATACTCAAAAAACACTTGATTGTAAAACGCTGCTCAGAGTACTCCAAACTGAGAGTGGAGTAGTTCAATCAAGTCCACCCATGGATTGGTGCAAAAGTGTTGAAAATACGGACCAATTGAACGGATTAACTATGATTTTGCACCGACCCTAGAACTGTCTTTATAGTAATCGCGCAATTCACTAATGAATGAAAATTTTCCATTCATGCAAAATGTTAAATTTTGAGTCATCATCATAGTGGGCTGTTCGATATACTATAGAGACCAATCAATAACTATTGAAACTTTCCCGGGGATATAACCAATGTCTGTATGTAAGTGTATGTGATATTTATTTGGGCCAGAGGCCTATATTTACGTAATAAATTGTTCTGAGTTCTGATTTCTAATAATCTTTTTTCATTTCCCATGTTCACATCTAAGAGTTTCCAAAAATTTATATAAAAAGAGATAATTCCAAGAAGAAAAACGGAATTCCCACGCAAAAATTATATAAACAGTGAACGAAATACATAGACAATGGAATGAGCAATTGTTTTTCGTGGAGGCATGTTTGTCCGACATTTTTGCTCGAAAAAATTCGGTCCGCCGGTCAGTGTTCTTAGCGTGACATTTAGTGATACAACATATCAATGATTTTTATATGATTTCCCTTCATGAATCCACGTGAGATCCGAGCACGTGTCAGTTTGTTTTTGAGCCAAATTAATAAAAAAGAGCGTTTATAGGTATTTAACTCTTCCCCAAATGGCGAAATTTTAGGATGATCCATTTTGAAAGCTACTGCAGATGACAAAATTGATACCGATAAAGGTAGCATTTGTGTAAAATAAAGCATAGAAGATATTAAGGCTAAAGGAGAAAATGCTGATGATCAGCATTTCCTTCTTTTGCCTCAGTGTTTTCCAAAGCCCTTTCTATAAGGGACGTAAAAACCAGGTCTTGTTTGGGAAAGGTTTAAGACCAACATGGATCCAGTTTCACTGTAGCATGCACATGGTCTGGTCAAAAGCTATATCGTTCCCTGATAGCGTTTTTTTCTTTTCAAATATACCAACTTTTTGCAGTAGGCTCTAATGTCCTGATCACCATGCTCTTCCACAAAACAAATATTTCATTCTGCAGCATATTTTTTTTAAAAATCTATATTGACTCTTTTCCCAGCCCCGGTTCATTTTTACGTGAAGATAAGGATATTGTTTTCGTTATTATCGTTTCAAATATGAAATAGCATCAGTTTACTTTCTACTTTATTTGTAATTTCACCAAGATTAGTCTTTTATGTGAGGGACACCAATCCCAAAATCAAGCACATCAAACACAAATTAGAGTTTAAATAGGAAACCTGTTGTAAAATTACAACTTTTCTATAAATGTGCCGTTTCACAAAAAAGCGCCATCTGGGGAGTGTGAAACAAATCGACCATTGTCAGACTTTGTGCGCATAAATCCAAAATACACTCAAATACACTTCCAATTTGTTACTAAAAATAGTAACATTTTTTGATGCCAGATCGAGGCTCTGACCCAAATGTGAGTAAAGCATCCAACGTGCAATGGAAATGAACGGAGGAAAGAAGAAGTTTAAGAGGCTTCACACTCCGTTTAGTGATGATTCCTCTGTGAATCTCGACGGGATATCATTGACTGACTTCCATTTATGGCCTTTATCGGCTTTTAAGTCATTTTTGACCCTCCAAAAAAGTAGTATCCTCGGATCTTTTGAGGACCTAGCCGCAAGGTTAAACTCTCATATTCACGTAAACCCCCCTTCCCCAACCAAAAAAAAAAAAAAAAAAAAAAAAAAAATAGTACGAAACATGCCATTTTCAGTGTGAAGATGATTATTTTAGTACCGAAAGGTTTATGAAGAAAGATAATTCATTATGGTAGATCAATTTGATAATAAAAACATAGCTGTTAAAGCTCATTTCCCAAACGACAAATTATTTAGACTTTTCAAGTTTGATAGCGGCTTAACCCTTTCCTAAACGGCACCTGATTCAATTTGGAAACTCTTGCAGATAACAGAATGGGCATCGTGAAAGTAGGTTTTTTGTGCAAGGGCGGATCTAGAGTGGGGGGGGGGGGGGGTTCGGGATGTCCGCATTCCCCCCCCCCCCTGGAATCAGCCGAAAATTGAATGTTGACTATATAATTAAAACGTCAATATAGGCCTAACGTTATATATAATTTGACACATTTAAGTCATCATTTGGGCGTGGACCCCCCCCCCCCCCCGCCCTGGCAATTGGTCTTGGACCCCCATGAAACATATAGTAATATAGTAACGAAAACCTTGAGGCAAAAGGAGAAAATGCTGATTAAAAGTATTTCATTATTTTGCCCCTTGAAATGATTTTTGAAACAATCTCTGTAAGACAGACAAAGACGGAGACGGATCTAAAAGGGGGTCGGGGGTTCGGACCCCGCCTTGAATATGTCGAAAATCGAATTTTGACTACACAGCGTTAGTATGGTATCTAACATTACAAAATTCACAAATTCAAAGCCATCTTATAGGCTAGACCCCACCCCCACCCCTTGAAAAAAAATCCTGGATCCGCCCTTGACAGTCAAAACATTAAAATTTCTTGTTTGGTAAAAGTTTAAAACATTTTTCTTTTCAATTGTTTTTTTAATTTAACGCCTCTCAACAATATTTCAGCAGTAAGTTAATTTATAATTGTCCACGCTCCGCGGCTGGGAATCCATCCTGTGACCTGTCCATTATTGGCTCTAATCTAGAGCACAAACACATGCAAAATATTACCACTCACACTTGGACAGTACTAAGGAGCTCACTTGCTCCTGCAAAATTCTTTTTATATGGTTTTCAAAAGCAGTAGCTCATCCTGAACTTGCATGGTGGTAATGGGCGATGGAGACAGGGTACGAATGATTACAAGCCAAAAAATCTCTTTTTTTCAATCAAAGTTGCAAAAATATTCCTGTAACTGAAAACTCTAATAATTAACGCAAATGACTGTATAAAATATTCTTAATACTTAGGCAGAATAAATGAAAAAATGCTCGCGCGAAAATAACGACTCGCACAATGAATTATATAGTAAAAAGACCACGTGACCTTTTGTTTGCTCTCTTCATGCGCAGGTCACGGTTAAAAATTTGGAAGTGTATTTGGGTGTATACGTATCGGAATTAGACTTGGTAGACACCAACCAGATGTCGCTTTTGGAAAATAATCATATGCACAGGTGGTGAACGAGGGATCATCCTCCAAAAAGAGTCTACGATATTAAAACGGTGGCAAACCCTCCATACTTTTGAAAAACGTTTACACTGAAAATAACACATCCGTTTTACAATATATAATTGCACCGTAAACGCCTTTGAGAGTACCATTCCCGGTTCTAACTCACTCTGCACCGAACCCCATGTTTTCTTCAAACATTCAAGCGGACCGGATCCATTTGGAAATCCACCAATGGGAACATGCACGCGAGTTGACTTGGCCGATTCAACTCGCCTGCATGTTCTCAAGGGTGGATTTCTCCCATACTATAACTGAATTGGACCGTCTAAATCCATTTAGTGTTCGTCCTAGTTTTTGCACCAACCAAATTGCAGTATATTTGAAAATTTCGGCGCTATATTTCACATAAACGCACTGTCGGTCAGTTTATGTCACGGCTATACATAGCCACGCCCCCGTTTCCTGTGCAGTTATGAAAAATGATGTAATTTTTGGGAAAATGATGTAATTCCAGTAAGATCCGCTTGATAGTAGCTCCGGTCGGAGGCGTGGTTTGAAGAATGATCTAGAAGCGTATGTAATTTAGAAAAAGAATATTATTCTTTAAAACATTATATTGCGATGTACATAACTTTTAATTCTAAGATGGATGTACCACTTAAAAATTGTAGATATTTTTGTGAATATATTGACATTTTACTAAGAAAAAAATCAAACCAGTTTTTAGACAATTTATTGCTTATTGTTGGATTTTTGGTATTAGCAGACGGCAAAACTTTAGACCTGTCCAAACTCAAAGATGTTGCGGTAAAATTAAGTGAAAGAAGCTTTTCGATTTACTTCTTTCTGGGTAGAAAATGTGTGGTGAATGAAGAAATTGCTTGTCACAAGCAATTTCTTCATTTTCCACCATGTTTCCAAAGCGTTTTTCTTGAGTGACACAAAGCGTGTCAGTGTGTGGGAATTGGTTAAAGGCTCCACAAAGCAAAAATCTATTTTCAAGCTTTGGACTATTTCGTAAATTTTGTCGAATGATGCCTGCATACAAAAAAAGTTTCTTAGTGTGCACAATCTGTTCAAAATATAGCATGGAAAACATTTAGGCAACAGGGGAAAAGCTGGTTATCACCATGTTCTTCTTTTGACTTAATTTTTTAACAAACATTTTCTTTTGATGAGGTCAAAAAGATGTCTTGTGTACGAAAGGGTTAAACTGATCATTATAATCCAAAGCTAGTCGACAAAAGCAATGAATTTTGTGCTGAAAGTAGGCTAGGTTGTCCATTAATTATTGCTATAAACCGTCGGGGTTGTTATGATATCTCGTAACTATGGCTTCAATACCGAGTTGATTCAAACCGTAGTTACTAGAATTTATAACAACACCTACGAAATAATATTGTTTGTCCGAAATTACATCACGATTTTCTGGATAAAATCGTTCCCTATTCATTTTATATATGTGTTTATTTGTCTGGAGATGAAAATTTATCTCTTGAAATTTTAAAGACGATTTTTACTTGCTGACTTCACGTTCTGACTACACGCGTATACATGTAAGCTGATACGCAAGACAATTAAGTCTACAAAATTTGATAATAAACGGAGATGATTTTTTTAGATCAACCGTAAAACGTGGATAGACGGGTCAAACTGAGCAGGTGCAACAGGCATGATATTTAAATGACTGAAAAGAAGCGTGTACACTTAAAGATATAAGTATATAACCCCTCTCACGTGGATCAGTCTACAGTTAAAAGTATAATTAAGTCTTAATGTTTTTGCAACCACAAAAGTCAGTATAACGTTTTTGATCAATTGTTTTATCGAAAAAAGTCAATGATAATTATAATAATGCCAAATTTTTTATTGATAACAATTGTCATTCAATTTGGTGAAATTTCATTATTATCCATAGTTTACTTAACATTCCTTTCAACAATTTAACGCGATGTTCAAAATTCAAAGCTTTAACAGTGATATTTTATAGAATGAAAATGACTGGTAATTGAGCAAAACGCGATTCTTGTGGCATTTCTCGATAAACCAGACCCATATTCGTAGTTAAACCACAGCAGGAAATCACGTGACAAATATTTTCTATATTTTCAATACTGCTGTTTACATAAACATATGATATTGTCCAGCAAGATTAACCCGGGACATCTGCATATGTAATGACCCCACTTCGACAATGTTTTGTTAAGACGCTCAACTAACGGACTTTGCGCACGAAAATTAAGTTGTCCCGGGTTAATTTGGGTGGACAATAGGTGGATAACCCACGTTCACACCGGAATACGAGGGACGGTCGGAAAGTAGTTGGACTTTTCGTGCTGCTGTCTCTCCATTTGCAACTGTATGAACACATTATATATTGGTGGAATCTACATCCATTTGCCAATAATGTGGTAGGTTTATTTTCAAAGATAGTTGTATATATACAATATTCTGTCCATTTATATGTGATAGGTGTTTTATGTACCATAGGCTATTTGTTAGAGGAACAACAAGGGTAACCAAATCAAAAGAACATTCTTGTCATTTTAATCGTGAAGGAGTTAAATATTTGAACCCCATTATTGCTGGAGATTAAATAAGGGTTCATAATTCCGACCTATGGATAAAAAATCAGTCACAGCAGTCATGGAAACGAGCTGGTTCCCCACACCTGAAAAGATTAAGCTGTTACCCTCGGTTGGTAGTCATGTTTGTTGCTTTTGGGGATTCATGAGGATTGATAGTTACTCGTTTCATGTCAAATGGTAAAATCTGTGATTGTCAAGTACAATTCTAAAATAATTCAGAAAAATCTGAGAATAAATGCTGAAGTAAACGCGTCCCAGATTAGCAAAGAAAAATGTTTTCTACTTAACGATTACGCACGCTCCCATACCACCGCATCTACAGTGGAGATTACCAACTATTACATATCAAAATAGTCGTTTTACCCTTTTTATAGCCAAGACCTCGCTCCACGTGACTTTTATTTGTCCCTAGAACTGAAAAAATGCTTGATGGGAAGAAATTTGAGACCTGGGCGCCTTCGATACCGGCTGTTACACTGTACCTAATACAGTGGGTCTACGTCATGGTTAATAATGGGAATAATAAATCTGCTACGAATATTGCAAGAATGCACAGACATAGAAGGACAATTTGTTCAAACAGTGTAAAAAGAATTTTATTAAAAAGTTGGATGGTTTTAGAGAACTATTCAAAAGTCCAACTACTTTCCGACCGTCCCTCGTATTGTCTACTTCAAGTATATTTCTCAGCTAATATTCCACGGCTTTTGACGAGATAAAGTGCACCCTACGCGTATTTGAAAAACCTTGGCGTTTTCCGCTTTCCTGCTTCAACTCCTCTTTTTTCAAATACGCCATATGTCTAAACAGAATTATTGGAAAATATAGAACGGTTGTCATGTTATTCCCCATTGTGATTTTATTACGAAACGATAGGCGAATTCGATGGTTAACCCATTACTGCACAGTGGCACATTTTGACTCCCTCACAAGAAAAGGCTTGGGAATACAATGTGGAAAATGAAGAAATTGCTTGTCACAAGCAATTTCTTCATTTTCCACAATGTCTTCTGACCCAAAATGGAAATTTGAAATTTCACCAACTTGCAAAACCTTTCAAATTGGGGCGGTTCAAAATTTTGCCAGCCGGTAATGCGTCAATCGTCTACTTGGAGGGTATGCTTTGTAGAAAAGAATCCTCGTAGCATTTGAGATCATTTTGAAAGTTTCGTGTTAAGACTTGCATAAATGTAATCATTATGTTTTTACCACAATATCAATGAATTTTGTGCTAAAATAGACTGGGTTTACCGTTATATTTTGATAAACCGTCGATGTTGCTATAAAATTTCGTACTTATTGCATCTGAGACAAGATCAGGTTTCCAGATCAGCCTATGACTCAGTAATGTCTGACCTAGATCCATTCTGCATTCCTGTGGTTGCTACAGGTAATCGGGAAGCTATCGGAGATCAATATTGATCTTGATCAGACTGCGTGTACACAAGCTGATCTGGATCAATGTTGGGCTCAAATGCTATAAGGCCTGGTACCTTTTCCAAATCACAACTCATATCGTCGTTGTAAATGCAAAACCTGGTATCTCGTTTTTGGAAAATTCTAAAGGGGAGGGAAAAAGTGTAATAACTTTTCCCAAACTGAAATGTTTTACTTGCAAATTGGACACATTGTTCACAAATAATGTGTCATTAAAACTGATCAGTAAAATATCTCAAAACCTGCGAGAATCTTCTAAACTGGGCACACAAGTTTGTACTTTGAAAATTGCAAAAATCGACATACGAGGTTTTGCATTTACACCGATTATACATGTATGTTGGAATCTGTACTGGTTTCGGCTGCCAAACCCGGACAGCTCAAACGACAACGCCGGAGTCTATCAATCTGGGTGGTGGTGTGTTCGAATCCCTGCTCCACCGACATACTTTCCGACATGTGAACAAATATCAGTTTTATCTCAACCATTGGATATAAATCATCAAAGTGAGAGAGCAGCTGGAGGCTCGTATTGGATATTGTGGTAACACTGGTGTGAGAGAAATGCAAGGAATCCATGGTTAGGTGCTACCAGACGACATGATATGACCAAAGCGGTCGAAAGGGGAGCTTACACGTATATCCATCTGTACTGTATCTGACTGCAGACTGTAACAAAAATCAGTGTTTGTCGCCAAGCCTGCAAGCGACATTTTACCACGGTGTATAATCACGTGACTCAGAATTTCCGATAATCTTCAATATCTTTTTTAATACTTGACCAATTTGAATTCGGTTTGAAGCAGAGAAGGTTGGAAAATGCCATAAATAAGCTGGACGTGTTGGATTTTGGAAAAAATCAACTGATAAAAACGTTATTGAAGATAAACCAACATTTTGGTTTATCTTCAATAACTTTTTTATCAGATGATTTTTCAAAAATCAACCACGTCCATCTAATTATGCGTGACGTCTGTCCACATTGATTTTCTGAAACTATTGTATCAGTGATTATCCACCGTGTTTTACCATACACAGGGGCTCGTTTTAAGAACGAACGTCGATTTTTTTGCACTATTACTTGTAACAACTGACAACAACCTGACTGATCCAATCTGATTTCTCATGTAATCGGGTCTATTCTTTCACAGATTAAACAAAAACGTGGTGGTAAGATCGTAAGTAAAACGAGGCCCTGGCGTTTTCATGCTTATATAATTGTAAAACTAGTATTTATTCTAATAATTTCTGGTTAGAATGTTAGTAACATTTCAATCATTATTTCTACGAAAATGTTTAAACTATTTTCTGACTCACAAGAATCGATGTTACTTCTGGAAAAATATATTTTGTGATATAAAGCAAGTGATGGGTTAGAAGTTTGGCTAGTATATAAATGCATCGTCAGCTGAAATAAAAGACAGACATTTAAGGTAGTTCACCCCTAATGAGATTCACGCGACGTTGAAATTACTAGGGCGACGTCGTAAAAATTCGGCGGTGGAATGTTCCATCGCACGAAATTCTCCGAACTCACATGAATCTAATTACGGGTGAACTTCCTCAACTATCCACCTCAAAAAGGTCAATCATGAAATAACTACACTGTCTTGGGTAGCCTAGGCTCTTTGCCCAACGATTTTATAAGGAATTTACAAAGGTAGCCTACTTCGCTCCGGCTGGAATATTTCTGACCAGAATTACCTCCCTTCTGGCTATAAACTGACTAATGCACATTTTCAGAGAGTATGACAGTGTGGAAAGTGTGAGATATGTAATATCTACGTTTGAGCTATGATCTGGTGAAATGTACTTTAAGTTTTTTGAGCCCAGCCTGGTCCCAGATCAGCCTGCGTATACACGTAGTCTGATCATTGGTGGTTATTATTGTTATTTGTCTCAATGTCTCTCAATTTTGGTCAAGATAGGGACATCAGAGGCAGTGTTGTGTTTTGAGAAAGGGCAAACATATTTTTCTTTAATTTCCTTATTCAGTCGACACTCGTTGTGTCGAAGTCAGAGGGGCCGTCAAAATACTTCGACATATCCGGAGTTTGACACATCCGATTTTTTCTTTTTTCTGTTGAAATAATGTTTAGCCGTCTTTGATGCTCATCAAGTACGTTCATAATTGAGATAAAGTAGGAAAAGGAAAGAAATTGCTCTATATGAGCAATTTCTTTCCTTTTCCTACTATATTTCACTGGCTACATTTATTTCAACATAATTTTGTTAAATGTTTTTGATATTTATTGATGAGGGCGGGACCAGTTTTCCACCTCGACTCATCCGATGTCGAGATAACGAGTGTCGACTGTATCTGTCATGATGAATATTGTAACGCCTGATATGTAGGCACTAAGAATCCGTACAAATTACTTCTGTAAAACTTTTCCTAAACGGCGCAATTTTAGACTGTTCCAATTTGAAAGTTGGTATACATGACTAAATAGATTAAAAATATAATTTGCATATAATAAAGCACAGAAAATATTGAGGCAAAAGAATGGAGGAACAACTTTCCAAACCAAAATGTTTGTGGAAAAGGGCCCAACCATTTTGAAAAGTCTGAGGACTCCTGTATTCTATGCTACATAGGATAAGAAACAGTGGTTTGAATTGGAATTTGTTTTTGTATTTTTGTATAATTGACATTTAAATACATGGTTTTGTGCACCATTTACAGCAATATATATCTGGAAAAATGTTGATGCATATCAAACTGGAAATATCCCAGCTATAAACTTGTTTAATGTATGAATGTCACAAGATCTGGGTCGGAAATAGTTCCTGATGTGTATCCTTATGCGTCATGTCGTCATATTCTAAAATATCCATGTGATATCAAAAAAAATATCACATGGGCGATATCAACCCGATATTTGGCTAGTTGAAATATAAAATGGAGACTTCTATACTCTGAACTAAATGTTAAGGCGAATACATCGGCGCTGTGCTCCTCGGTTTTTACGTACACATGTAGCCCGTCGCACATCGGTTTTTATTTGCGCAATAAAGACTTCTTAACTTGTTATTATTTCATAAGTAGAATGTTGACTCATGCGGGTCGCTTGTGACCCAGCTTTATTTCATGGTTAACCATAGCCAGTTCAGTGTACAAAAATATTTTTTCTTGAAACGCCGCAAAATGTTTTGTTCAAAGTTTCAGAATAATCATAAGAAAATAATGTCCTTTCGGTTGAAAATATTCAGTTGACATTTTATGACATTGCCTTGTGAACCTTTTTACTTCAACATTTTTTTAAATTTTTGGTTCCAAAATATCTGATAACTTCTTTATTAGGACCATAGAATGACACTTGCTAGTGACATGGTATTTCATTTGACAAATAAAACAAATCTAAATCAAATCAGAATAAAATAAAAGGCCAATAAAAGTACGTGTACCTGCAACATAATAAAGGCAAGTTCACGAAAAATTGAACGGAGTGTGTTTTATTAAGGACAGATCCTCCATTTATTTCCTACGGTAAGATTTTTTTTCACTTTTTCTGTACTGATATTTAAATATATCAGAAGTAAAAAATGACTTAAAAACTATAGGTCACCAAGCGAATTAAAAAGTTATTGGATTTCAAGGGAGGCTACTCTCGTCTAAAATTGCAAAAAATGAGGTGTCACTTAAATACCCACAAAAAAGGTGTTCAAAATGACTAGGATTGCATAAATAAGTCTTTATTGTGTTCAATATGTTTTATTCTGTCTAAATGAGTATCAAGTTGGGAAAATTTAGTGATGATTTTGAAATTTTTAGTAAAACATTCTTTCAAAAGTAGCTGAAATTGCTCTTTTTTCGCAACGTTTCTGATAATAAAAAATATTCCAGCGGTAAGATTTTTTTCTTTTTTGGTAGAGACATAGTGCTTGGTCATACGTACAAAATCAAAAAAAGAAAAATATACCAAACCAAGCGTTTTTCTTAGTTATTAGTAAAAATTGGTTTACTTTTTGAAGCTCTGTCCGAAATTGTTTCGCTACTTTTATCCATTTTCTTCCTTATTACCAGCTTTAGATAATAAAAAGTATCATCGTTTGTGTCCATCTGAAACGGACTAGCTCATAAAGACACCACTTTACTTTTGTTGCTCCGTTTCCTATCGCTAACGCCACATGTTGAGTGCGTAACAGAAAGCGAAATGTACCATCCGAGTACTATTACACTTTAATTGACCAAACAGAGAAAATTGAAATAACCGAAAAAGGTCTTGTCATTTATCTACTAAACATTAACTTAATGTAAAAAATACATTTGCTGAAAAGACCAATTACCGAAACAGCTTTATTTCGTTATTTAGGATATGCGCAGTAAGTTGCGCAGTAACAACTGGAGGATCTGTCCTTAAGTGTTTATTGTATTTCTAGATGAATATTTAAATACTGTGTACAAACAACATTCTTCAATTTTTATGATACCATTATATTCCCCAAATCCTTGTCAATGCTGAGAACATCTGTGACCCATCACGCTAAAAGGGACCTTATCGGATATGTGAAAAAATGTCGACCCTAGTCAGTCTGCGCAGTCCGCGCAGCCAGACTAGGGCCGACACTTTTCACTTGTATGTAATTTTCTAAATGGTTCCGCTATCTAACTATATGTTTATTTTTTGCATACGGGATCTGGTTGCCCTGTGCTGGGTCTGACAAGTCTGTCAAAATTTGGATTTTGGAGTTCGGATAAGGTCCCTTTTAGCATGACGGGTCGTATTTGTAAAGAGTGATTGGCATTACACCGCTTTTCATGAATGTTCTCTGCTATGAAAAGAAATATAGGTGGACACTGGGCAAATTAAATCGGCATTGCAAGTACTTAAGAAGGTTTTTTGATAAGAAGAATACATAATATAATTAAATGAACTTATTAAGAAAGAGGCGTGTGTGTTGACAAAAGTAAACAAGAGCTTCGCAGAGCGGCGCATTTATACGCCCGAGAGGGGTTTGTCAGTAAAAATTGGCCATTTCTTTTTCAATTCAAGGGCAGATAATTCAAACGTGAAAAGTTATCAAAATTTTGTTTGCACAACAAGACACCATAGAGATTCATTGTGGCTAGTTTGATTAAATTCTGGTTGAAACTGTAGAAGTTGCACACAGGAGAAAATAGGCATTTTTGAGAAAATGGGCATTTTTCCTTAAATTCAAGGGCAGATAATTCAAGTACGAAAACAGTTATCTAAATTCCGTAAGCGGTGTGCACAACTAGACACCATGGAAATTCATTGTGGCAAGTTTGATCAAATTCTGATCTAAACTGTAGGAGTTGCGCACACAAGAAAATGGGCATTTTTTTAATTCAAGGGCAGATAATTCAAGAACGAAAAGAGTTATCTGAATTCCGTAAGCGAGGTGCACAACTAGACACCATGGGGATTTATTGTGGCAAGTTTGATTTAATTCCGAATTAAACTGTAGGAGGAGTTGCGCACACAAGAAATTGCTAACGGACGGACGGACGGACAGACGGACAGACGGACGAGCGGGCCATAACATAATACGACCCTTCGGGTGTATAACAAAAGTATTTCACAATAAAGTCACGTAATAATTGCTCTGTTCGACTGGGACTATCTGAAATATCGTTTTGGCTGTTTTACCTATTTGGTTCACCCTCATTCTGTTTAAGGCAATTAACTCTTTATTTATCTCAAAAGTGATTGGTCAATAGACTGGTACCCGCCGATAAACGTTATATAACGGCTGGTATACCCTAGAACGAACCGTCTCATTTGATCTGATAATATACGGCTTGGTGTATAGTAAAGAATTAATTAAAGAATTCGATCACCTAGAGCTGCTATTTCAAACGGTAAAGTGCGCGCATTTATCAAGGGACGATACTCTAAGACACTTATAGGTGCGCCTTTATTAAGGTAAATTACTTAGTTATTTTGCAGGTGCCCATTTGTAGGTGCACAGTCATTTTTCTGCCCGCATGGTGTTACGATGTACCGGACCTCAAACATATGCCGTACCGAATGGGTCAAAAGTCTAGATACCAGGTGCACCTCTAAAAAATACAGGTGCACCTGTATATTTTGAGGTGAACTTATAAATTTAATACGTGCACCTCCATTTTTTAGAGGTGCACTTATATTTTTATAAGTTCACCTCAGAATATACAGGTGCACCTGTTTATTTATGTCAAAACGAGGCGGACCAATGAACGGAGCCGTAAGAAACGTTTCCATTTACCCTATTTGGCATATTCGATGCGGGACTACCATTTCCGTAGTAACATGTTGCCAAGTTAAACAAAATCTGATAGACCTAGATCTATACATTTTTTGAGAAGGCTATGTACCCCGACATATTTTCTCACCCTTTTCCTAATCTATGCGTGAATCCAGACATATCCCAAGATGGGACACGTGTTTTCAAATGGGGGAAGGGGCGGGGCTCTGAATCCGCTGAAATCAGCATATTTTCTCTTAATTCTTCAGTATATATATATATTCTGCGTTACAATGTAAACAAATTCCACATAACTCGTTCATTGCTATGCGGCGCACCGGGATTTCTTTTAGGGGTTCGAACACACGAATAATTAGGGGGTGTAGTTTTCCTACTAGATCTGATTACACAATTTTGATTGAATTTCCGTATGAAAATGAAAAAAGTATCAGGCAACAGAGTGGGTTCAAACGACCACCACCTCTGTATCCGCCACTGCTGCTGCAGCTTGTAAATTGGAATAAATCCGGTCAAATTTTTGCCGTTTAGGAAAGGTTTTTACGAAAATTGCATTTTGATCCAAATTGGTCTCAAGTCTATTCGGCCCGAATTTTCCAGACTAATTATACATGCCTGCCACAACAACAACTCAACGATGTCATGCAAATTAAACATCAAATATTATGCCAAAAACGGGGTAAGTATTGCTGTTTTAAGCCAGAAATCTCTCCTCTATAAGACTTTCGAATTACATGTCAGGATATTTGTGTTTCTCGTTGTCAGTAATGCATTGTGGACAATAAGTAATTGGTTTTCGTGTTTGACGTTTGGGAAAGGGTTTCAGACTAGCATTCCTATAATGCTTATGTGCAGGCATTTGAATACTTCTTCAAGTGTTAAGATATGGGATGATATCAAAGTAAGAGGCATTCATGCATTGATGCCATACTAGTAGGATTCTTAACTTAAGTTTAAGGTAGTACGCCTCCACTGGTAATGAGATTCACAAGAAGTCAGAATATGTTGGACATTGTTAACATTGCTACATATCGTACATGTTTTGGAGACATCTAAAATTCGACGTTTGAATGTTCCAATGCTGAATATTTACGACTGGCGACGGACATCACCCAAACAAATGCAAATGACTGCGACAGCGCATGAATTTCATTAGGGGATGGACTAGGGGAGATTCGGTATAACTCGGACACAAAACGTAGTCTCTGACAGGACACGATGGATATCTCACTCTCTCGGACGGACAAGATTCTGAATCAACAACGAAAACAATAAAGTATTCCAATTCTAAACTAATTTCATAGGCTAAAACAGTTAAAATAAAGCCAAGGCAGATAATTTTACGAAATAAAGTATACTACCAGAGTAAGGTAAACTCGGACATTGAACAGGGAATCTCGGACGCAACTGTTGTTTTAATACATTCCAAAACGGTAAAGTTTTGCACACTGCTCCAATTTGAAAGCTGTTGCAGTCGACATCATTTATGTTGCTAATTCGTGCATGGAAATCGGATAAACATGGAGAAAACATTAGTGTCCGAGTTTAAAATAGCTAATACGATTTTACGTCGGATAAAGTCGGACACTACGTCACAGAAATGAATAAACTTCCCCACACGTCACGATACATGTCACGTGGTGTCATCTATTCAGGCGCATTCCATTGATGACGCGTTATACCTATAAATACAGCTGATTTTGGGAAATATTTAATAAAGACTCTTTAATTATAAAGAGAAATATCTGGCTGTCCCAGATTACCAACATGTCCGAGAAATCCCGAATCTCCCCTCTGGTACTTTTAAAAACACTGTTAAGGTCTTCTTTTTGTACAATATTGTGTGAACATACACAATATATACATGTAATACTATTATGATTTGTAAACTTTCATTCCAAGTTAATGATTTTTGAGGATTGTTCCTCTTCAGCTTCTCTCTTCAGCCCTGGTAAAGGACTAGAATTTTTTGTTGTACAGTACATTTAGTCTGGCAGTGCTATCTATAATTCAGACAGGAAATCTACTAAACGTTCATGAAACATATTGGTGGCAATGCCCATATTCGGAGTAAACTCCGAGATCTATACATTGAAAGGAGTCATAGCCAGTAATTCAATTTAACTTCTGTTATTTTTTCAGGCATGGAAGCACTCATCAAATCACAGCCTTTGACCTGTGAATCTGTACATCATGCGTTACCACTGCTACACCAAATCAATCATTCTTCGGATGAGTTGATGAACAATTGAATTAGCAACAGCAGCGATAGGCAGCATAATAAACCGTGAACAATGATACAATCACTAGGTGTTTGACAGTCTAAGAACACATTCGTTACTTTTGATAAAGCTGGATGAAAGAGTCGGTACAGAACCTAGGGACCAGGGCTAGGAAAAAGAAATTTACAGACTATCAATCAGACTATCAATCAACCACAAACCAAGATGCTATTTTAGGAGATCTTTCAAATATCAGTGTTGAATTGTGGCTAAATGGGCATATTCCCCCATGAGCATCCATTTTAACCCATTCGCACACATAGATGCTTTTTGATCACCCGCAAGATAAAGGCTGTGGAAAACTCTTTGGAAAATAAAGAAATTGCTTGCAATCAAGCAATTTCTTCATTTGCCACAATGTTTTCAACCCTGAACTACCAATGCAAAAAATATATAGAATTTTGTTCACTCAAAATTGTTGTCTGCATCATATTTCAAATTGTTATGGTCCATAAGCTTTCTGTTTGGTAATGGGTTAGAAAATCCTTCACAGATTTTGGCAAAGACATTCAAATATTAATAATTTAAAAGATAATCAAAAAGACTTATCAATCCACTACAAATGGAAGTATCATTTTAGATCTGTAATAAGTCAGTTTGAAAGCTGGTGTAGATGACAAAAGGGGTGTTGTAAAAGATAGAATTTGTGTACAATACAACATGGAAAATATTGATACAAAAGGAGAAACTGCTTCTTTTGTTTCAATGTTTTCCAGAGCCATTTCTTTTAGGGACGTTAAAACCAGGTCTTTTTTTGGAAAGGGTTAACAACAAATTCATCATTGGGACAAGGGCCAACCCATTGGCTTAAAAATGCTTACTGGGGCATATTGTTTTTTTACTTATGTCCTTCCATCCGTCTGTCCGTCTGGCTTTGGAAAACATTGTGGAATATGAAGAAATTGCAAGCAATTTCTTCATCTCCCACAATGTTTTCTTTCATGAAAGCAGAACACATCTTAAAATTTGATTTTCTTAACATTGTTGTCTGCAACATCTTCAAATACAGTCGACACTCGTTGTGTCGAATTCGGAGGGGCCATCAAAATACCTCGACATATCCATAGTTCGAATCATCCGATTTTGTTCAATTTCGAATTGAATAACATTTGACCATTTTCATTGCTCAACAAGTGCGTTAATAATTGAAATATAGCAGGAAAAGGAAAGGAATTGCTCGAAACGAGCAATTTCTATCCTTTTCCTTCTATATTTCAATGGATGCTTATATTTCAAAATGATTTTGTTTAGTATTTTAGATGTCCATTGATAATGACCGGGCCATATTTCAACTTCGACTTAAGCGAAAATTCGACTTATCCGATGTCGACATAACGAGTGTCGACTGTACGGAAAAGTTTGAAGTTTTGCCATTTGGGAATGGGTCAAACTCCCATTCAATAAATCAATTTAGAAAAAAGGTGTTAATGGTATTTAAGACAGACATGGATTTACAGTGTTGAATCTAGAGGGGGCCATGGCCAAAATGGCCCCCTAAAATCTAAAATGACCCCAACTGAGAATGAAGCATTGGTCAAATAACGGTAGCTATGTATTTGTATTAGATGACCCCCTTGACCAAGAGCTGTGGGCCCATTGGGCCCCCAGAACACTGGATTAAGATCAGTCTGTAGATATGCACAGTCCAATTTAGATTGCACACATTTACTAAGTAATTTATTGTAAAGTGATTTATGGTTCTTTCAAAATGCTATGCAAAAGGGCCACCATTTCCCAAGATCCCAAGATAATTAGAATTCATAAGCACTAGACGGATCATAAACAAATGTTTTTTGCCTTCGTACGGAAAGATCAGGGGCATATTGAATTACAAGTGTCTGTCTGTCCGAAAACTCAGTCATTTGAGGGCATTGGTGTGTTACAGTCACATCTTGTTTCACATTAGAATAAGTACAATGAATTTGAATTTCCTTAAGGTAGTCCACCTGTAACGAGATTAATGTAACGTCACAATTTGTTGGACATTGGTAACATTAAATTTTGTTACATACCTGACCTGTTAAGGCGACATCATGAAATTTGATGTTGGAATTTTCCAATGCCGAATGTTGAAGACAATGCCTGAATAATTTGGACATGGCATGAATCTCATTAAGGGTGGACTACCTTAACAGTAACATCCTCATAGCTCAGTAAGGTAAGAGTCTTATCAATCAAGGGGGTGTGAGTTTTAAATTCATTTGTCTCTCATCTATGATTGAAACACTTCTGATTAAAAAAGACTGTGTTTGTTGCAACTTGTTTTTGTGTCTAACTAGTGCTATAGAGAAAAAAAATGTCATGAGCAGGGTTCTTGGAAAATTGTCTTTAGTTTATTGCATCTACTAGGACTACCTGAATACTATGTTCCCAAATCAGCTTGTTGATAAAGATCAGATTTTTGTATGATAGAGCTGAAAAAATATTGAGGCAAAAGGAGAAACTGCTTGTTATAAGCAGTTTCTTCATTTGTCTCAATGTTTCCCCAAGCCATTTCTAGTAAGGAATTCAAAACCAGGCCCCGGTTTCTCGAAAAAAACTTAAGTAAATTCTCATGAGAACATGCTCAACTTCAAAGGAATACTCTCCTACCTTGGAGGGTATTCGATTGAAGATCACGTGAATTTTGTGCGATTTGAGCACAGTGCTCAGATTTGAGCCTGAGAACGTACTTAAGTTTAACGACAACAATGCTGTTTTACTGGAGTGATATTGAGCGACTGGTGCATCTAACCAACTCAATATTTTAGTTTAACCCTTTCCCAAACGGCAAATTTTCAAAATTTTCATTTCAAAAGCTGCTGCAGACAACAAATGGACCTTGTTTAAAATAGAATTTGTGCACAATATAGCACAGAAAATATTGAGACAAAAGGAGAAACTGCTGGTTATCAGCAGTTTCTTCTTTTGTTTCAATGTTTTCCCAAGCCTTTTCTATTAGGGACGTCAAAACCAGGTCTTGTTTGGGAATGGGTTAAAGACAACAATGCTGTTTTACTGGAGTGATATTGAGCGACTGGTGCATCTAACCAACTCAATATTTTAGTTTAATGGCAACAATGCTGTTTTACTTGTGTGATATCGAGCGGCTGGTGCATCTAACCAAGTCAATATGGTAATTTAACGACAACAATGCTGTTTTACTGGAGTAATATTGGAGTAATATTGAGCGTTGGTGCATCTAACCAAGTCAATATGGTAGTTTAACGACATCAATGCTGTTTTACCGGAGTGATGTTGAGCGACTGGTACATCTAACCAAGTCAATATGGTAGTTTAACGACAACAATGTAGTTCTAATCGAATGAAATCAAGTGGCTGGTGCATCTAACCAAGTCAATATGGTAGATTTACTACAACAATGCCGTTTTATTTGAGTGATATTGAGCAGCTGGTGCATCTAACCAAGTCAATATGGTAGTTTAACGACATCAATGCTGTTTTACCGGAGTGATGTTGAGCAGCTGGTTCATCTAACCAAGTCAATATGGTAGTTTAACGACTACAATGCTGTTTTACTTGTGTGATATCGAGCAGCTGGTGCATCTAACCAAGTCAATATGGTAGTTTAACGACAACAATGCTGTTTTACTGGAGTAATATTGAGCGGCTGGTGCAGCTAACCAAGTCAATATGGTAGTTTAACGACTACAATGCTGTTTTACTTGTGTGATATCGAGCAGCTGGTGCATCTAACCAAGTCAATATGGTAGTTTAACGACATCAATGCTGTTTTACTGGAGTGATGTTGAGCGGCTAGTGCATCTAACCAAGTGAATATGGTAGTTTAACAACAACAATGCTGTTTTACTTGAGTGATATTGTGCGGCTGGTGCATCTTACCAAGTCAATATGGTTGTTTAACAATGACAATGCAATAGATTAATCCTTAAAATAAGATTGACTTTTTTTGTCAAGACTACTGAATAAGATTTGTAGAAAACATTAAAGAAAAGGAAAAAAATAAGAAAATACAGATAGAATTTAGATTTAACTCCATATTTAGCAAGGACCCTTTTGCGTTAATTTTTATCTTGTGCCATGTTCTATCCCGAAGGCACATGGCACATGCGCAAGCTTAGACGCAAACTTGTGTTTTGATTCCAATTGAATAATTTAATGGGGGGCTAATGCCTAACTGCTATGCATGGCCATAGCGTTGCAGCTTGAGCACATAACCATGGATTCCTGTCGTTTCTCTCATAAGTATTACTACAACATCCTTTTGGAGTCTCTGAAACTACTTTGTGTATTAAGATCAATTGCTTAATTGAATTGGGGTTAAAGCCTATCAGCTATGCATAGTCATACCATTGCAGCTTGGGCACCTCAGCATGAATTCTTGTCTTTTTTTTTTTTAAAGTACTACCACAACAACCTTTTTGGAGTCTTCGGCTGCTCGCCCGCATAGATTTACTATTGTCCAGCCACTCGCCACTCGTAGGAGACAAATGGCATTTAGGACATTTGCTATGGCTTCGCGTTCAAAGCCAATGAGATTCAGACTCTCTACCGACTGCGCTATGGCCACAGCATGTAAATTAATAAACAAGAAGTAGTTTACGGATTGATAGCCAGACTCAGTTAGCGCATGCTTTGAAAGGCTTCCGGATAGAAAATGGTACAATAAAACATAGATTCGTGTGTTTATATGTCTGAAGCAGTTTTATGCTAATATGATTTAAGATTGGCTTTCAATGCAGATTAAGAATCCATAATGAATATTTTAAATGTCATAAGCATTTTCCATGTGCAGAAAGAGTGAATGCGAATTGCATAATAAAGCTGATCATGTATAAGATTGGTTTAAATATTATTTGAATCCAACAGAATGGTATGTTAGTTATCTATTGTTTTTCTATGCACTATCTGCCCCTGTGCAAGTGCTATGAAAATCCCCATCATTTTATTGTCTTTCCAGTGGTATCTTTTCAAAGATTTGTGGCTCATCATTTGGTCTTTAAAAAAATGGCAACACTTTTATAAAAGAAATTTATATGAATGAAGTTCAAAACTTTATAGCATTGTTAGACCTGTGGGCCAATTGTACAAAATCGATGGTATGTCTAATATTATAAGCGTGGTAGTAAAATACTTGGTGCGAAATAGTTAGGGTACGAATCACTCGTAGTTCATATCAATTTCGACTCGGGTGTAGATCGATGCAGTTTTTAATTAAAATAAATGTGATAGAATAATATAGAAGGAATAAATTGAACATTAATTTTCTCTCTTTTTTTAATGTTTATCTTCAATTAATTTGATCTAAGGATCGCTGCAGAACAACTGTCCCGCAGACAGGCGCCGCTAAATGGAGCGGAAAACCAAAACAAGATAAGAAAAAATTATAGATCTATAATTGAATCTAGATCTAATTTTAAATTTTGAAATTTATTAAATAGTAGGGAGTTACAAATCAATTATAAATCTTTTTTATCTCTATTTAGTCTCCTAAAGAAATCGACAAAATGTTGGATATAACGTATAATCTGATTGGATGAAACAGGTGCGCTTGTATTTTTTATAAAACGAGGCTAAAAATACGGGTGCACCTACAAAATATACGGGTGCACCTGTTTTCTCCGAGGTGAACTTATAAATAATACAAGTGCACCTCTAAAAAATACAGGTGCACCTGTATATTTTGAGGTGAACTTGTAAATTTTATACGTGCACCTGTATTTCTTAGAGGTGCACCTGGTATCTAGACTTTTGACCCATTTGGTACGCCATACAAACATGTAGTAGTTTTCAAGGGCGGTAACGATTCTAGTTGGGCCAATGTTTTTCATACGGCAGGAATGGCTCGTTTTGCTAACCATAGCTTAGAGGATTGTCAGAACAAAGTAGTATAGGAGCCGGCTTTTTCTTGTTATTGCAGCAAAGTCGTTACTATGCATAGTAACTCTTTTGTATACAATGTCCTTACTATTTTTAGACCAGCAGTCTGACCTACTTTTTAAAAACTTTACCTTCAGTGGCCAATATAATGTTGGAATATTTCTTTTTTAGACGATTTGGTTTATTCGGGTATTACGTCATTTTAACTACTATGGTCATATCGCAGCGGATGGAACACCTAACCATGGATTCCTGTTGTTTTCCATACCAGTACTACCGACACACCATAACCGAGTCCCCAGCTGCTCACCCACATATGTTAACGATATAAAACCGTTGGTTGGAGACATTTTTATCAGAAAGGATATTTGCCGCGGCCGAGGATCCAACCTGGGACCTCTCCAGTGAGAAGCAGGTGCGCTACCAACTGCGCTACGGCTCCAGCTATTTTAAGACGAGCGATCACATCGAATTACCTTTTTTCTGAGAATGCCCTCCTTTTAAATGGCCAAAAATGAATGTTGGATTATTTCTATTTTTAGACGAGCTATCATTTTGAATGACCTATTTGTGATAAAAATAGTAAGAATAGAGTAAGGGATGAGTCGATCAAGTAGGCATCCTGATCAGTTCACAGGGCTGAATTGTGTCCTCTTTTTCTTAAAGGGACATTTCATTCCAATTTCAATTTTTTAAAGTATGTCTTGATGCCAAGATTGGTTATTCTAATGGGTATAAATACTATTGGTTTTTTGCCAATAAGCGAGAAACACGCATCTAAAGTTAAGACATAATCGATAAACTGCATATAAATCCGAACTGTTGTCCACAACAATTAGTTCAATTTTAACACAAAAATATTAATTTCTCGTAAACGGCGCAATATTTTGGCTCGAAATTTTCAGAATTTTCATAAGGAAATATGCTCTTTCAGATAAAAATAAAAGTAAAATTCATGACAAAAAATTCTGAAATGTCACTTTAATAATAAGATAAAATAATTACACAGATTGGCTGAAATTACATCAGCCAATCTGTGTAACATTAACGTGAAATCTTCAGCCATTTCATAAAATGAGTGAATATTTGAGGCATTTCATGAAATGACTGAGTGAATCCGTCATTACCTAAAATTGAACGAGTTTCCACCATTTCATGAGCTTGTTGATTTCACCGATTGTTTGTAACATATAAACGCGGTATAATATGATGAGTTAGAATGTACCTTTTATTTCGTTTCGTTAAGGGTCATTCTAATTATAATAACTTGATATATGTTTCCACAATTTGAGGCGTTCTGAGATAACCATCTATTTCTCGTTATCATACACGTATGATGTAAGTTTTCCGCTCGTTTATGGAGTGTAGTTTTACATGAAATAGGCAAAGTACACATGAATAGCTTTGTCACTAAGTCGACCCATTACTCCTTTACTGGGGTGATGAACTGACCGTGTGACCATCCCATTTGCATTCTAGAAGCCATCGGATAAATATGATGATATGAGGCCAGGTTTGCAATAAAAGAAAATCAACGAAATTATCTACTTTCCACTCAACATTTTCATATAATACTGATATTTACAATACGTACAAATACAAGACCCCAAATTCCACCCATATATAATGATAACATTTTTGCTTAAAAGTGACTTATAGGCCCACGGGGACAGATGTTTATATTGTATTTTATTGTTTGTTGTTACACTGTTTACTTGTACATAAGTCACTATGATAAAAAAGATACTCACAAAAAGTTAAACAACAAAGATACTTTTCTTTCTCAAACGTGTTTTATCACAACTCACGATCTTTGTTTTCTACAATACAATGTTTGGGTCTGTCTTATCACACAAATTACGCTACATGATAAGTAAAATCATCAAACAAAAACAAAGTTACAAATCCTTGAAAAGCGTCCCGACGAAACAATGGTGCAAAATGTCACTCACCAGTAGTTCGGAATATATACCAGTCAAAACTTCAAACCGACAACTTAAAAAACAGATATATTTTTTTCTGAAACTTAAACTTAAACTGGTTACATTTGATTAAACGCCTATTTTTACGGAAATCCATATTCAATGGCGTTTTACAACAATGATGATATACACACAAACTATACATGATATTATTAAGTCCTGCGTTCTGTGTTTAACAAAACTCAGAACAAGCTATAAAAATCTCTGAAATAGTGGGTTTTCAACTGCTTTTTAAACCCATAAATTGAGTCACAAGATTTTAAACTGGATGGAAGATCATTCCACAGTTTGGGTCCAATAGTTCCAAAGCTTCGGTCGCCGAATGTCTTTCTGTTGTTAAAAGGAACTTGGTAGCATTTGTCTCTAGTAAGGGACGATCTCAATTCACGCCTGGTAGGTTCTGTTGAAAGTAGTTCTGTTAAGTATTCCGGGGCGGGACCAATGGAACACTTATACATAAATGTCAAGATTTTGAAAGAAACCCTGGCTTTGAAGGGCAGCCAATATAAATCGTACAGTGCCTGTCTAGAACTGTTCATCTTTTTGCGGTTTAGAACAATTTTTGCACACATATTTTGGATCCTCTGTAGTTTTCCCATTTCAGCTTGAGAAATTCCGTATAAAATTCCGTTACAGTAGTCAAGATGGGAAATGACCATTGATAACACTAATATTTCGGTGGCTTCCTTTGTCAAATATTTCCTTATACACTTGATTTTGAAGTAGTTAAGCATTGCTATCCTACACTTACGTTTCACATACTCTTTAAAATTTAGAGATTCGTCCAAAAATGCCCCTAAATATCTAATACAATATATTTTTTTCTTTGGTTTTTCGATTTTCATGAAAATTGCTATGTGAATTCTTAAGCAACTTTCCAGATGATTTTGGCGAAAAGTTATCGTTGTTTTATTGAATTCAAATCGCAACGTGAGAAAAGTTCAAAAAGCTCTAAATTCACTCAGAGCTCAAAATATTGTCAATGTAGTGTTTTAGGTCTCATGGATCGTTAGCTGCAACATAGACTAAGAAAAAAAAAATGAAAATGTTTGACAATTGTGCGCGGCATACGGCCCTAGAAGAAAATGAAAGAGCTTATGTATGCAGAAAAACGGTTCTTAAAAACAACATCTAAAACACGTTTTTCTTCGAAAATGCTTCAAATATAGACTAATAATTCCCGGCGAACTACAAAATGTAGAATATGTGTAAAAAATCAGGTTTTTTGCATCGTATTCTCCACACCAGACCATATTTGAGCATATTCGCTTGATAAAATGTTTTGCCGGTTAAATTTAAACACCGTTTTACCATGCGTCCTATTCTTTCTGCTTCTTCTGTAGTCAAAAGTCACACAAAATGGACACTGTTTTCAAGTTTTTTCTTGGTCAGGGTTGCAGCTAACGATTTGTGTACTTTGAATTGTTGAAAGTGTAATATCTCGAGCTCTATTAAGAGTTATTAGTATTTATTACATATCCAATTTTGACAATTTTTGGTAAATCACCGTGGAAATGAACGTACATTATGCTTAAAAATGCACAAACCAATTTTCCTTAAAATGTAATAATTTTTAAGAAAGTTGTCGTCATTTTTAAAGTGGCCGGTTAGGGCTTTTGACCAGTATATAAAAAGTCGTTTTCCATCCATTTCAGTCAATGATCGACTGTCTAGTACTTGGTGTTGCCCCCATTATCTTCAACACCCGCCTGAACACACCTTGGCATCAAGCAAATTCGTCTGTCTAATGTCCCTTGTGGAATATTCCCCCAGTCTTTCTGCAAGACCTGTTGCTGTTCATCCAGAGTCTATGGGCGAACATGCAGACCATATAAACGATTTTCAAGAATACTAATGCATGTTTTATTGGTAATGGTCCGGAGACCTAGCATGACAGTCCATATTACTTATGGGTTTGGTCCGCAGAACTCCAGTCACAATTTTTGAACACTTGGGACGGGCATTTTCATCCATATACGAAAGTATGAACTTGTTTGTTGTGTCAGAGGGATGATAACAGGCGTGATGATCTCGTCCTTGTTCGTTACACCAGTCATGGTACTCCATCTAATGACAACACTGCTGCCTCTCCTGACCACAAAACTCCCTCCCCAATACTGGTCATGTTAAGCGATGATTCAGTCGGCATACTGTTCATTACCGTTTCTCCACACACGTGGCATGGCATCATTAGACACAGGACAGAATCTTGACCCTTCTGTAAATTGTTCGCCAACGAGTGACCCCTAGTTTCGATGTTGACATACCAAAATCAATCTTTGCCGTCGATGTTTTGGGAATTTTCGTCCGTTGTTCAAAGTCGTTTCCTAGACCTTGGACATTCTGTATGAAACGTGTTTCTCGCTGTTTTGGTGGAGAAAATGTTTTTGACATCCTTTGAAGATCATTTTGCAGCGATCTGACCGTTGTGAGCTTGTTCCTACGGCCTAAGGTTGCAACGTAACGGTCTTCACGAGGTTTTGTTACTGTTTGACGACCTGAACGTGGTCTCTCTGTCATCAGTTTTGTTTGCTTGAACCTGGTTATTAATGCGATACAAATTCAAGTGAATTGCAGCAGCAGTCTGTTTTGCCCCACCCTATAGCATTCCAACAAATTACGCCACTTCAGTTGATGTCAAGTGGCATGATTCAAATGTTTATGACAGGAAAATTGTCAAATTGACGCGATTGTAACGCATACGGAGCTAATGCCATAGCATAGTATTTGTAGCACGTTTTGCATGCATGTTTTGAGGGTGAGTATGTTCAAATCACGTGATAGCTGTTTTTGGAGAAAATAACATTGAATAAAAAATTCTTTTAATTTAGTTTTAGCATAGATATGGCTGTCCGAATAACAAATCTGTGCAAAAAAAAAAAAAAAAAAAAAAAAAAAAAAAAAAAATCTCGTGCACGAAAAGAATTTTGAGAAAATTATTTCTGTTGCTTTACTTTTTTGATGAGTATATTTAACTACTTATTTACTTACACAGATCTGTAGCCCTTGAACGGACAGGTTAATAAAAATGTTTCTACACATTAAATGTGCAAAACCATTAGTCTAAAAATGACATGTAATATAAATGTAATCTATAAATATTGACCTGAACCCAAGGAATATGCAATGAGTAATTGTGACATACTCGTAGAATAGTTAATACTCACCAGCAATGATACACTGTCAAGCAGAGTCGATAGTTTCCATAAGCAATGTGACTTTGTATTCTGTCCATGTTTCTTGTGTCAATATATGCTGGAGAGTGATTATTCCGGATAACAATTTCTCATTGCATATTCAGCAGGATCAGGTCAATATTTACGGACAATAAACTCCCAAAAGGAGTGGCCAATCATAAATGGACTAATTCAGTAACACGGGACAAGTTATTGATTTGAAATTACCAATGTACAATAGTACCGGCCGAAAATGACAGTGACGTGGGCTAATGTTTACTTCTTGACAACCAATCAACTCTGTTCGTATTTGTAACGGTGCAAATCAGACGAATGGATTGGTTTTGCAGCAGTAAACATCAACCTACGTCAATGTTATTTTCGGCTGGGACTATTGTATAAACGATTCAAAATCTTTTACTAATGAGGGACCATGCCGATAATCAGATATAGGGGAGTCGGGTAGGTAAACGTGACTATCGAAGTGTGTAAGTTGTTTCTATAAATACATTTTCAATACAGCTATCCTACCCAAAATAGATCTAAATATTTGTATCGATTCTCGTTTAACTTTGAACGTATAATAGGACGATGTACAATAGTCCCAGGCGTAAATAACGTAGGCTGATGTTTACTGCTGCAAAACCAATCAATTCGTCTGATTTGAACCGTTACAAATACGAACAGTGTTGATTGGTTTTCAAGTAGTAAACATTAGCTCACGTCACTGTCATTTTTGGCCGGTACTATTGTATATATAAATGCTACATAATTTATCGGTATAGTACAATTATGTAAACATCGGTCACTTCCGTTTGTTTCACTATAGTATGACAATCAGGAGTGACCGTTGCTTACATTTATTTTTTTTTATAAATCATACAGTAATTAACCCAATTAACTTTGTATCATTGATAGATACATCGTCTTAAACTGGCAATTTATCTCTTAACACGATTTTAATCTCAAAACAATAGCCTGACATCCCTTTGTAAATGAAATAGCCTATTTTCCATTTGCAACTCATTTTCGGACATCTAAATACAGTGGTCGTGTGATTTTTGTCAACAAAATTCCAATCTATGCATACATATTTTCCTAGAGACGCACGTGCAAAGATCGCTAGCCAAGGTTGAACCCACCTACATTTGCATTCACCTTTGGCGGATTTAGTCCGATTTTCTTGAAATCGCAAAACGCTGCCTAGCGGTTGTCTTTCTGGTTGTTATGGAGTAGAAACCAATCAAACGTTGCGTTCTAAACGAATTTGACGTTATTTCGTCCATTAATGATGACGTCATTAACACGTATTCTCTTTCGCGTTCTACGTCATACGGACTAGGTAAACTTTAGCTGCTATTTTGGTCGAGTTGTCGCAAGCATAATAGTTCGTCGAATAAAAATAGAAAATTGATGTCTATTGCAGTGCAATCCTTAGAACACATCGCCTGTCCTCGCGATTTTGAGTTGCAAATGCAATGTCTTTTCCTGCCCGTTGTCATGAATTGTTTACTCATATTAAATATAATGTATCGACCAATCTGATTGGTTCCAGTGAAGTCTCGCTGGAACCAATGAAAACGCTTTCCAGGACACCAAGAAAACCGGACTAAATATACACAAAGGGTGAATAGAGAGACGACGTTACGTCGTAGATGTCACCATTGGCTTGCAAAGATGTTGCAAATCATTTCGTCACAATTAATGGTCCTGATTATCATCAATATGATTTCATTTTTGGTCAGTTTAACCAATTATAGATAAAAAGGTATGGTATACATTTTCGGCGGGAATCAGTAAATTGCACGACCACTGTGTTTGACACATGATATTGTATTTACAAATACACTAAGCACTGAATTTGAAAGTAATGTCTTTTGTTTTTTTTTTGTCATGATTCAGGATTTATAACATTTTAAATTTTTTCGCACGTTCTGCCTAAACGTAGAGCTTAGCCAACCATAAAATATTGGATTTGCAAAGTTGTTGACCATATATAATCTCAGTATAAGAAATGTAACGATTCGTCCGACTACGTGATTCTTTATTGCTGCAAATAACGTCAGCACGGCGACCGCTATGACCGGAAATGTTGCAGAGATGACGTACACGACGGTAATGGCGCCCATGATCTTATTGGTTTTGTTTGCATATTTCAATGAACGACTAATCGGAGCCACGTGTATCTTCTGAACTCGCTCATCTGCACGAGGATGATTCTGCTTCTTGCTTGTAGAAAACATTTGTGTTGAGGTTGTCTGTAGAACTTTCGTGCTTTCTGCTTGGTTAGGTTGATCAGTCTGTTTACTTGTCTGTCCCAGAACTGTTGTCTCGGTATTTTTCACACTTCCCTCATACCGGCTTGCTATACCATTTGATCTACTATTTAGTGCGTTGGGGTTTTGTGGTTTCGATTTTACTAAAAATGATTTATTTCGCGAAGTGCTTTTTATGTTTAACAAAATGGTTGATTCTGGTTGTACTTTTACGCGCTTCCTAATAACACGTGCAATTCTACTGTACAAAACACACAGTGTGACTGATACGATAACATAAAACGCCAGTCCAATTCCGTACATGGATAACCTGATAGTGGCTCTCTCTGAATCTAAAACACAGTTACCATTTTGATTGAGCTTGGTTGTGAAGAAGTGTGACACGGTAAAGATGGCGGAAATCATTGTCGCCACGAGACATGTAATAAATGCAGATCTTGTTGTAAACAGAACACTATGTGGTTTACACGTCTTCACATATCTGTCCAAACCAACACACATTATGAGTAATGCTGATTGTACATTCACAAAATGAGAGAAGTACATATGAAACTTACAGAGTATATCCGACGATAGACTGGTCCAGATTGCCGGGGTCACGATCATGATATGGGTAGGGCCGCTCACTAGCAGTGACAGGACGTCAACAAGGGAGATAAAGATGATAAAACAATCTGTTGATGTCTTACGCGGTAACTTTAGTAGCATTGTCATAACGAGGCTGTTACCCGGTATACCGATCACCATGGCAACAAGAATAAACACGACTAGACTGACTCTGGTCCATGTAGGGACAAGTGAAGCAAGTGAAGCCTGGTCATTGTCCGAACTGGATGTATAGTTGGTCATGTTCTCGTAGAAGTTGGTGTAATCCATTATATTCATGTGTCATCCGTTGTCAATACCTGCAAGACAAAGAGAACCTTATTAAGAGAACTATTTTTATTATCCACTACCTTGCCGATCACGAGTAAACCGAAGTCTGTGTTTCTACGGGACAGTGGCTACATAAAACGACGTACTTATGTCGGCTATTGCATTTTGATTTTGATCGCCAACACTTTATTTACTGAACAATGTTAAAATGCTCACAAAATTGAAATGGCGGTGTCTTGTTGCCGATACCCGTTCGATCAACGAGACATTGACTTTCTTTCTTTAAATAGTCGCTTATTTTTATCGAAGAAATTTGCAAAAGCTGATTAAAAATCGGCGGTTACACCTAGCCCAGATAGCTCGGTCGGCCACGTCGGACTCTGTCAAATCATTTGGTCGCGGGTTCGAAGCTCGAATCGGCAATTAGCCTTCCTGATATTTGACAAAAATTAGCATTATTTCATCATCGAAGTGAGTACTCTCTACCAGAGTATACCTCTTACATTGATCGATTCGTAGGCTAATTCTATAGTGACACTCAATCGCGACCCTCGAGACTGTTTGCAACCTTTTGCCGTTTGGAACGAGTTTGCAACATGATCTCGAGCGTAATGCAGTGACCGCCATATTGAATGTGAAAGTAGACGCGCGTAAATGACGTCATCAAAACAAATCAATCCTTTAGCTAACGTTATAATTCAAGGGAAATATACTGTCAATAATCGGTAAATCACATAAATTATTTTATCTGGTAAAATTTTGTCACATTTATGAGGATACAATCGACTTTTGGACGCTGTTTGTTTCAAATATTTTTCTGGCGTAGATTTAAATAGATCTAGTTGTTTGGTCTGCTTCCGTTGTTATAGACCAGATTACCGTTGTTATGCTTGCGGAGTGATATGGGCAGGATCGGCTCATGCCGGCAACTGTAATACGTTCGAGCCGATCTTGAGTAACGATAAGATCCGAGAATATTCGAATGTAGTGACAATATCAAAAAATGAACGTTTTTACTATATTGTGGCGTCATTTACTGCGTCATTATTTTTACATTATCCGAAAAAAGGTCTATACCTGTAGCGATCACGCACTCGGACACCCATCCAAACAGTAATAGTCAACAAATATGACCCGTCACGCTAAAAGGGACCTTATCCTAACTCCGAAAATCCAAATTTTGACAAAACTTGTCAGACTCAGCACAGGTCAACCAGATCCCGTATGCAAAGAAATGAACATGTAGTAAGATAGGGAAAACATTCAGGATTTAAAAAAAAAATACATAAAAGTGAAAAGTTTCGGCCCTAGTCTGGCTGCGCGGACTGCGCAGACTGACTAGGGTCGATATTGTTCACACTTCCTATAAGGCCCCTTTCAGCGTGACGGGTCACAAATAGAAGTGATTTTTTTTATAATAACGTCGATTCTATCTTTGGTTAGTGAGGAGTGAATTGAGGTTTCAACCAATGTAAATTTGTTTCAAATCTTTAAATTGATATGCACTTAACAACCAACTAGTGGATGATGCAACCTCGTCATGACCCTGAGATTAGACAAGATTCGCTATCGTTATATCTTGATTGTTTCGTAGTGAACAACTTCACGGTGGATAATCACGTGATACAATATTTTCTGAAAATATTCAATAATTTTGCAAATACTGGGCCGATTTGAATTCTGTTTGAAGCTGAGAATGTAGACAGACATCACACATTAGATGGACCTGTTTGTTTTTTCTAAAAATCAACTGATAAAAATGTTATTGAAGATAAACCAAAATTTTGGTTTATCTTCAATAACTTTTTTATCAGTTGATTTTTCAAAAATCCAATACGTCAAGCTTATTCTTGGCATTTTCCTACCTTCTCTGCTTCAAACCGAATTCAAAGTGGTCATGTATTAAAAATGATATTGAAGATTATCGGAAATTCTGAGTCACGTGATTTTATACCGTGAATTAGCGATAGAAACAGAGTACTAAGTGAGAGAGTAGTTCGAGGCTCCGATTGGATATTGTGGTAATACTTGTGAGAGAAATTCTAGAAACCCGCAGATTGGTGCTCCAGTTGCCGCGATATGACCGTTTTTGATAGAGACGGCATATCCCAATCACCGAATGTCGTCAGTTCCACATTTCCTCGGCCGACAAATAGAAATTAGACACAGACCGAGACCCGGGCACGTATTCACCAACAAATTCTAAATTTTAGAATTAGACTTTGTCTAAATTCCAAATTCTTTACTCAGCCAAGAAAGTTCTAAATTCCTGTTCACCAACGCAATTTAGAACTGTCTTAATTTAGAACAGTTTGTACGCGGCGTAAGCGGCCTCAATCCTGCGCTGGTTTCCGGATTTTGATAGAGCGTACTCAAATTATGCAACCAGCATCATGGTCTGTATATTTTGAGGACCGAAACGTAGTAGACACCCTTCACTTTCTATAAGAGTCTGTTGGATCAAAGCCGAAGCGAATGGACGGCGTTGATCCAAACGGAATGAACGAAAGGACAGACTGTTTGACAATCGGCAAGCACCGTAGGTCTATTAATTTTGACCATTTTTTATACCGTTGAATTATCGATAATTAATCATTTGTGCATCGTGTCCCATCTTAAGTAACATATTGCATATCAAACAATATCTTAATAGATCGATTAAATATTTATTACTAGAGTAAAATTCTGCATCGTAACTAAAGTGTGCAACAACTCAGTTTAATATTTACCACCAAAATATATGGCAAATGTCTGTGAATCACAAAATGAGAAATAAACCGTGCCATTAAACCCATTAAAATTGTTTTTGAGAGCGCTTCCTCACTAGTTAGTAGACATAAAATTCCCCACTTTAGGCCCCTCGATTAATGATCTAAATATAAACACAAGGTCAAGTAATCTATGACGTTTTGATTTCACTGGAGATGCAATGTTTACAGAACGACAAACCGAGAGGATTTTAATTCTGTCGAATTTCAAGGGATAGAGATCATCCAGAAAGTGGTTATTCATCTTATTTCAAGAAAATGGTATGCCTTGTGATACGTCAGGGTACCGTTGGTTTGAAATTTGCCATTTGGCCACGATCATCAGTTTCATCACTCGCATTGTTCAAGTTGTTGGAGACTGTTTGAAAACACAGACAATGGACGACCCAGATAAACATTAAACAGGGCTAAGATCCAGACTTAGGGAAGTTGCAGTTAGATGGAACAAGAGACCAAAGGATACCATGGTATGTGCTCATGATCGTGTTAAATCTATAACGTTTTCCCTCCGTTTCAAGTTAACTGTTCTTTGTCCCTTCCGATCCAAATCCACACTCCCACTTTTACAAAAAGTCAAAAACACACCGTTCAAGGTTCAAAGCTAGTCGTAGAGTTGAGTTGCATTCCTTACAAGTTGTTTGAGCTGATTTTTCTGTGACAATTTTTGATAAATGAAATATAAGCTAGTTTGTTTTGCCCATGACGAGTGAAATATTTTGCTCTAGAATGGCACCTTTCTCACCGGCTGAACTTTTGAGGTCGAGTTACACGATTTGCGCATTCAAATATCTTAAAAAAGTGCTATATCGTCGAATTTTTGTATAAGATTATGTTTCAAATGGACTATTGTTTTGTTTTAGGACTCCTTTCAGGCTTTGTCGATTTTAAGCATGTAACAAGCCTTGAAGCGGTGAGCGGAGGCCATTTTTTTACCAATGAAACGTACTTTAGCACGGCAGGTGGTAGACTTGGAATTCTAAAGAATTTTCTAAAGATTTAGATTTAGAATGCGTTGGTGAATACGTACTTTAGAATTAGACTCCCAATTTAGCAAATTCTTTAGATTTAGTCTAATTCTAAAATTTAGAATGCGTTGGTGAATACGGGCCCCGGACGTACACAAGCAAAAGATCGAAATGTGCACAGCAAAATGTCAACGGCGGGTCTACTATATTTGACAACAATGAAAATTAGTCCTAGCCCGTCAGCTAGTTGGAATTATATAACCGAAACCTTTTTAAATTTTGATCTGAGTTTCGGTATCAATTCCTTCCTCATTGTTGCAATTGAGCAGTGCCTAGAGTGATTCACTCCAGCAAGTTTAGCATGGCCAAACTTCAAAATAAAGCTATGGAATGTAGTAAGAATGTTACCTGACAACAGCTTAACTATTTTTCTGTAAATCCGGCTTTTTATTTTAAATCACTTTCAAATAAAGTTTTGTTTAATTTTGAAGCGGACTAACCACCCATTTTATTCTACTGAAACTTGAATTGCCGTTATAGGAAAGAATTTAAAACAATTTGTGACATGAAATATGTTTTTATAGGATTTACTTAATATGATAAGATATGTTGGCGTTCAAAGATTTATGCAAGAAAATGAAAATGTGTTTCCACTTGCTCTAAATAAGGAAAGTCCGGACTCGTAGCCACCAAAAAGTATACTAATCATCAGGTTTGTGGCTACGATATTGCAGCTACTCGTCAGCATTATCCTGGCCGATCGCCTTTGAGTAGTCACCGACACCCAAACCTACATATCCCCTTTAAACCTAACAATGGTGCCAATTATTTGGCAGCTTTAAGCTTGTTAGAGTCAGACATCTTGGTGATCACAGATTTTGTCGGTCGATCAATCGACGACAATTATCTCATGCACCTCGATATAACAAAAAAGCCATTCGGTGCTTGATTGTTGGCGTATTGGGGCGTTATTAGACACTTGCATAATTTTTAGTTAGAGACACACCGCCTGTAATTTTTATTATCATTTTTAATATTTTGGGATAGGTTGACGATGTAAGAAGTTTTATCCATACATGTAATTTTTAAAAAATGGCAAAGGAAAAACTCAGAAAGAGTGCTGTTTTACGACGTGTCCTCCACTCGCGTTTCTACTATTTCCTCTGTTCCTCTGTTAACCCTTTCCCAAACAAGACCTGGAATTGACGACCCTATTAGAAAAGACTTGAGAAAACATTGAGGCAAAAGAAGAAATTGCTGATAATCAGCAATTTCTTCGTTTGTCTCAATATTTTCTTCACTGTGTATGGGCAAATTTTATCTTATCAAAACCTGTTTTGTTGTCAGTAGCAGCTTTAAAGTTGTATCGTCCCGAATTTTGTTGTTCGGGAAAGGGTTAAAGAAACACTGCATATATTGAAGTGACCTTGAACTAGAAATTTTTTAGTTCGTCCATTGTTTTTTATGTTTTTGTATATAAACATTTTGTGTACAAATTAAAAAAGAAATAGGTCCCCATGTTCGAATTTTCTCCGGACTGATCTATCCATGACTAGTGAATTGCTGATACCCGCTTTTTGTGAAAATACCAGTATGTCTTTAAGTCATCAAGCAAGTGATTCCGTATGGATAATGTTTAATCGAATATTTCTTTAAATGTCATATGAATGTGAGCAGAGTAAAATATGACGTGATTGAAAACGCTTTTATTTTTCTATTTATTTTCTTGGGGGGGGGGGGGGGGGTATAATTTTAAAAGTAAAAAATTGATTTTTGCATAATTTTCTCAGACTGTCGGTTTATTCTTTGCTTTTCATACACACACAAGACGAACCTGACATATTTACTCTCGGACATAAAACAAATGATTTCATTTTACCTTACCCACCTCTTTTTGTGATATATTTTCAAAGTTTCCAGAAAAAGTCTGTACTGAGAATTATATACATATATATATTACTGGTTTCATTTGACACGGCACTGACCCTATGCAAAACATGTTTATAACTGGCATTTTTAAAAACATTACATACATCACCGAGACTAAAGTCTTGGAGCATGGATGTATAAAATATGCAAAAAATATTACTCAATTATTTTTCGGAAACAGCTTAAGTTTGTAATTTAGGAACATATTGCGCTGGTGGGGAGTCAAAACCTCGTAACTACAGCTTGGATAAGCTGGAGTTACGAGGTTTTGACTCCCCACCGACGATATTAAACGTCAAAGCTGCGCTATGTCAATACAAAGGTATAATAATTGTTTTGTTTTCACCATCACGTAGAATGGATATCCTTCGGTTAATTCGTGTTTTTTTGAGGCCCAAGAAATACGCCATCTCCCGAATGCAAGGCACGAGTCTGTTTTGGAAAACATTGTGGAAATAAAGAAATTGCTATGACAAGCAATATTTTCATTTCCCACAACGTTTCTAAACAAAATGACCCCAAAAATGTTAACAAAACCCTAATATGCATCTATTAACAAAACGTATATTATTCAAATATATAGTGTCGAAGCAATAAACAATATCAAGACCGCAAAAAGAATATATCAAAGTACACATATTTACCTAACAGCAAGACCGTCCCTAAAGTTACTGAGTTATTTCTCTAAATACATTTCTCTTTATAGTACAGAAATATTAAACATGTCTCTTCTATGTGTTAATTAATTTTCTCTGATTACATTCACAATTTAACAGACAAATGTTTTATAGTATAGTTCAGTTTTTAAAGGGGCTATTGGCTATAGCAATATGTATTGTTGTGTAACGGTTGTGTCAAAGCATTAAATATAGGATGAAAGGAGAATATGTTTGTTGTGACAATTTTCTTCTTTACCCGTGCTTTTCAAAATCTTTTCTGGTAGAAAGATCAAAATCAGGCATTGTTTTACAAACGCTTAAACGTGCGATTTAATTAATCAGCGTCGCGTCCTTTTGACCCATATTGTTCTAATTAAGTTACCATGTCTTCGTGAGTCTATTCGTGTTTGTCAGGAGCACGTCCATTTTACTTTCTAAACTTTACGTGAGTTTATTATAACAGCCGAAAAAAAAAACACTACTAAACATACATGCGCGCTTATTTTCGGGTTTATTTTCTGTAAAAATAACTGTACATAATTAAGATATGGCCTTTAATTTTCCCTGTGCAACATCTCAGCTTGGTCTGACCTGTATTGGCTTTTATCCTGTCACTTCCGGTATTTACTGACGGATAACAGGGTGCCGTATATTATTTTTGATATCCGTCAGTAAGTCACGTGACGTATAACGTCGGCACTACTTTCATCAAGCGAAGGTCACTCGATATCTGGACTGTGCCTTTACTGTTGTAATATTCACAATAACAACTCAGAAATAGAATGTGTTGACTTAAATTTCACAATAAGAAATACCCTATGATAAATTCACCTACGCAGATAGTGAAAGATCGAATAGATCGCTCCAAAAATGTATAACAATGCCAAGTTTGAGTTTTACTCCTAATACGTAATGGAATGCGAGTGGGAAATATCAAACATAACTGTCATTTTTCATGAATCAATTAGTTTATAAAATACCCCAACTTTAGGCTCACCCTGTAGTATTGACCTAATTATAAAACGTAAAAGAATTTGATGACGTAATACACAAGGTTATTTTTGACAGAACTTTTGGAAGCCGTGTTTATGAATGTTTACAACAAGATAAATATGAAACATTTAAGGTAATTATTTAAATATAAGAGGCGATAGAGACTGTGGTAGGTGGTTAGTAATCTTATTTCAAGACGAATGTAGACTGTTACTTTAGAATAGTCTTCTTCTCGCACAAAACACTTGTCTTGGTGATGAATGTCTGAAGATGGACGGCATCCAGATAGATGACACACGTTTGTAAACAAGTCCAGGATCGGGTAAACTGAAGTTGGAAGGAAATATGAATCCATTATGGTATGCTTCATGTTCTTGTAACTTCATTTCAACCTTTTCAAAATTCGAAATGAATTTGTTCTTCGTTCAAACGGCTTCTTTACGTACCCTTCCAATCCATATCCACTCAAACCTCAATCAGAGTCCAGATCTAGAGTCTTCGACTTGAGTTGAACTTTGTAGTTCCATGCAATTTGAGTTTGCACTTTTGCTATCACATTTACTTATTAATGATAAAAAATAAGAGTAGATATATTCTACAGTGTTCAAAAGTTTGTCTAATCTTAGAACTAACTTCTGTCGCAAACACGAGTTATGCGCCTAACGGTCTTAAGGTCGAAACTGAAAATAACTAACTAGGTCATTAAAGGCGTCCCATTCGTTCATTTAACGGGAATGGTTCCCCCTTTTTAAAAAAATGTTCATAACAGGATAAATAGAATAGATGGTTACTGTCTGTAGATGGAAAAAATATCCGGTTCGGCTTCGTAAAATCCGGTGAGCCGTCATTCCTCCACCTTGCCGGATATGTTTCCCATCTACAGACAGTAACCATCTATTCTCTATAGATTACGACGGATATAAAACCCTATATCACATCAATTGTAAATACTGTCTCACCGATGAACATATTATTTTAGGCCGACATAGTTTTACACCGATGCATGATTAACGATTTATGTCATTTACTGTATGAATCTTGTTTTCTGTTATAAAAAGTCTATAAGCGGTGTGATAACATGCTAGAAGCCAACATATGTTGATCATTAGAATATTTAGGCCTAGGAATGCCCATGGGCCTTTAATCAAAAAATGCGGCGCATCGAAAGATATTTTACATTAAAATGCATTAAGAGTTTATTAAGGTATATCTACGAGGGACGGTCGGAAAGTATCAATACTTTTCATGCTGCTGTCTCTCCACTTGCAGCTAAATAAACACACTATATATTGGTGCGATCTGCATTCATTTGCCAATAATGTGGTTGGTTTATTTTCAATGATAGTTGTGTACATAAAACATTTTGTCCACTTTTATGGGATAGGTGTTTCATATCTCAAGGACCATTTGTTAGAGAAACAACCAGGGTAACCATTGTAAAAGAACATTTACGTCATTTAAATCGCGAAAGAGTTATGTTTTTGAACTACATCATCATTGGAGATTAAATGTGGGTTCATTTTCCCGAACTTGGGATAAAGACTCAGTCAAAGCAGTCATGAAAACGAGCAGAATTCCCACCCCTGAAAACATTATGTTGTTTTTTCGGCTGGCAGTCATGTTTGTTGCTTTATGGGATTCACGAGGATTGATAGTTACTCATTTCATGTCAAAAGGCAAAACTGTCCGCGCCAAGTACAATACTAAAGTAATTCTGAAAAATCTAAGAGAAATGAGTATGTAAATGCGTCAAAGGTTAGCAAAGAAAAATGCCCCTTTTCTTCGCGTTTACGCAGCCTCCAATACCGCCGCAGCTAGAATGGAGATTATCAACTATTACACATGGCAATTGTTGTTCCAACCTCCATATAGCCCAGACCTCGCCCCACTTGACTTTTATTTGGTTCTAGAACTGAAGAAAATGTTTATATAAGACAGGAAACCTTTTATATCTGCTGTTACACAGTACCTTATACAGTGGCTCTATGTCGTGGTAAACAGTAGGAATAAAAAAGCTCCCATGAAGATTACAAAATCGATAAAAAATTCACACAAGAATTTTGTTAAAAAGTTGAATGGTTTCCGATAACTAGTCAGAAGTCCGGATACTTTCCGATCGTTCCTCGTATACATGACTCTTTTTTGCTTATATACCATTTTTTCTTTTAAATTTCGAATTTTCAAAAAAAGTACATGTACTAAAACCTAGATTTACAAAAATGGCTCTATATGTTTTTTTTCGTTTTTTTTTAAATTTCTCATACATTAATTATATTCATTGAATAGGCCTGCACCATGCGAATTTTAGTAAAATAAAACCCCTTGGAGATTTAGAAATACAAGTTTTCCTACGTTCTTTAGATTCCAGTGTTTATTTCGCCGAGTTCAAGTATAATATAAAGGCATTTTCCATATTTTGTAATTTAAGAATACTCGACGTCGTGTCGTACCATGGGGTCAATAAAATCATAAACTCACACGTACTTGACGTATTTCATATGGAGAGAAAATGCACGAAAATCGACCTGCACGACTTTCATACGTGTAACTCTTGAACTCTTCTCAGCAAATCTTCAAGATAGAATACCCGTAATATGGCAATTTAAGAATTATAAATCATCGGCTTTGTTTTTTCGAGTGTCGTCGTAACGTATCCGAACAAATTCGGGCGCGGTCGGAAACTTTCGACGGTGGAAGGTTCCACTGTCGAATGTTTTCGACGTCGCCTGAATAATTCCGACGTCGCAGTAATCTCATTAGGGGGTTACTACCTTAACTTGGTACAACTTTTAATGAACCTAAAAAATACCACCTTCCACGTTAATTAATTTCGTTATTTAAATAGCGCCAAAACAAGAGATCTTGTGAAATAGATAAAATTTCTATGGAACATGCACTCCATTAAAGTTATTAATTATTTTAATTAACCCTTTCTAAAACAATATCTGATTCTGAGGTCCGTAGTAAAATAGTTCTTGAAAACATATATTCTTCCTTTCCTCGCAATATTTTGTGTGTCATAAAATACGTACACATTTTATATGTTTAACATCAATGACTTTGTTGACTTCAACCAAACCCCTTTCAATCTTTACTGTCCATTTCGCCGATTGAGAAGTTTTTAAATGTAACGTAAGGAACGTTCTTCAGCTCCGTACACGATATTATGTACATAATAGATCTTTGTCGACTGGTCTTAACCCATTACCAAATGACAATATTTTAGGGCGATCCAAATTGAAAGATTCTACAGACGACAATTTCAGGTGAATGGAATTTTCAATTTTAAGGTCTTTTTGGATGGAAAACATCGTGGAAAATGCAGAAATTGCTTGTCACAAGCAATTTCTTCATTTTCCACAATGTTTTCCATGGCCATTATTTTTTGAGGAGTCAAAAAAGAGTCGTTGTGCGGTAATGAGTTAATACATAAGAAGAGAAAGCCTAGTTTCATCATTCCGGGCTTTTTTAGCAGTTTTGCAATTTCAATAAGGAGTTATCAACTTACAAGTCTAATTCTCCGGATACACGACAATCAAAGTGATTGACCGAGACATACGCCTTGTCCGATATGCCTGGTACAATCAAATGGATTTTAATGTAATTTTGATCAGGAAGTTCTGTTTACCTTTTCCCAAACAAGACCTGCTTTTGACGCTTTTTGAATTGCTAGGGAAAACATTGAGACAGAAGAAGAAAATGCTCATAATGAACATTTTCTCCATTTGCCTCGATATTTTCTGTCCTATGATGTAAACAAATCCCATCTTTATTATTACTTTCAGATTAAAAATTTTACCGCTGACCGAATCAGTCTTCTAAAGGTTACCGAGGGAATATGAAGAATAATAGCACGAAAATTAATTAAAATCACAATTAATCGTGACATTTTTCTAAAATTACCCCTTCTGTTAATTAAGTACGGGTGAAAAGGCCACGAATCGTCCTTGAAACCCGTATTTACGTAACAATCTAAAAATCTCAATGTTATGAACTTTTACTGGAAATAAAAATGTCAGGGATGTTACGGAAACAATAATAAGTGCATTTTAAGATAATTGCATACATGTAAAGCATTAGAACCAATATAAAGTTGTGGTCGAGAGGGGAGGGGACACATTTTTGCGATTGTTAAATGATTTGATTTGACGTCATAAAGCTAGTCGTTATGATTTCATGGGTGCGTTTTTACGTTCCCATGAGGTTGGCGTTCCCGTGCATTATCAGACGTCAAGAAAGCTTTCTCGAAATAACCTGAATAATCAGATTTTCATCATTTAAAGTGACATTTCACGATTATTTTTACATAAATTTCAGTTTTATTCTATCTGAAAGAGCATCTTTTCTTATGAAAATTCTGAAAATTTCAAGTCAAAATATTGAACCGTTTACGAGAAATAAATAGTTTTGTGCTAAAATTAAACAAATTGTTGTGGACAGCATTTCAGATTTATATAGAATTGGTTATTTCTGTGTCAACTTTAAAGGTGTATTTTACGCTTATAAATAACAACTTCAATAAACTGATAGCATTTCTACGCATTAGAATAAACAATCTTTGTATCAAGACATACTTTTAAAAAATAAAATAAATGTGAAATGCCTCTTTAAGGACAGATCCTCCAGTTATTACTGCGCAACTTACTGCGCATATACTAAATAACGAAGTAAAGCTGTTTCAGTAATTGGTCTTTTCAGCAAAATGTATTTTATACATTTAGTTAATGTTTGATTGATAAATGACAGGACCCTTTTCGGTTATTTCAATTTTCTCTGTTTGATCAATTAAAGTGTAATAGTACTCGGATGGTACATTTCGCTTTCTGTTACGCGTTTAACATGTGGCGTTAGCGATAGGAAACGGAGCAACAAAAGCAAAGTGGTGTCTTTATGAGCTAGTCCGCTTCAGATGGACACAAAAGATGACACCTTTTATTATCTAAAGCTGGTAATAAGGAAGACAATGGATAAAAGTAGTGAAACAATTTCGGACAGAGCTGCAAAAAGTAAACCAATTTTTACTAATAACTAAGAAAAAAGCTTGGTTTGATATATTTTTCTTTTTTTTTGTTTTTGTAGGTATGACCAAGCACCAGGTCTATACCAAAAAAGAAAAATTCTTACCGCTGGAATATTTTTTATTATCAGAAACGTTGCGAAAAAAGAGCGATTTCAGCTACTTTTGAATGAATGTTTTACTAAAAATTTCAAAATCATTACTAAATTATCCCAAATTGATACTCATTTTAGACAGAATAAAACATATTGAACACAATAAAAACTTTTTATGTAATCCTAGTCATTTCGAACACCTTTTTTGTGGGTATTTAAGTGATACCTCATTTTTGCAATTTTAGACAAGAGTAGCCTCCCTTGAAATCCAATAACTTTTTAATTGGCTTGGTGACCTATAGTTTTTAAGTCATTTTTTTACTTCTCATATATTTAAATATCAGTACAGAAAAAAATAAGAAAAATCTTACCGTAGGAAATAAATGGAGGATCTGTCCTTAACATGCGTTTTACACACTGATCTTGGTTAATTTAAGTCTGAAACTTATCTGGATTTTACCACTTTGAAATTCAGGAAAAAGTAAAGTGACAAGCAGGACAAAAAATAAATTGATCCGATTGCTGTTTTACATCGGTATTGAATTCACTCATACATCTTTGTCCTTATTTAGGGTTTGAAATCGTTAACATAAGTGGGCGAGCAGCTGTAGCCTCGGTAAGGATGTTGTGGTAGTACTGGTTTGAGAAAAAATGGAATCCATGGGTAGGTGCTCCAGCCGCCGCGAAATGACCCTGGCAGTTGAAAACGGCGTAAAACCACAATAAACCTTGTCCTAATTTAGGTTTTGCCTACTTTCATCGTAATTATAGATGAACGATTTGGCCTGAACCCCTGTCTTACTACGAATTTACGAATTTCAGTGCGCAAAGCAATCACCAACAATGACGCCCAACACCAAACAACACACGATGTGAATAAACTAGTTATCGTAGATGCCCTGTTTTGGTGACTGCCCTAAATCTGTGATCCTCTCTTTTTGTATCCAATTTTCAAAATTAAGAGTTCCATCATGTCAAGAGGTTTTACAGTCATCCATTAAAACAAAAATCCGGTCATTTCTGTTGTTAGAATTGGAGAAATTCTAAATAATGATCGATTTACATGCTTGACTTCATTTTCTGTATAAATTTACCTATGGTTTTCTAAATAGCCTTTTTAATCACCCATAGAAGTGTCCTTACAAATGTCATATTTTCAATTTTGAAACCAATTTGACCACAGTCTTCATTTTTGGAATAAATTTTGATATAGAACTTGCCCAGTAGCTTCTTGTAAGGATGAAATTAAAGGGTCACCGATTCTGGTCCTACTAATTTCATGTGCTAAAATATGGGGTCAACAAAATTCAAGCTAATTCATAAATGTGGTGATTTTAGTAAGCAGCATTGTTAGGATTAAGGGAAAATAAGACAAACTAAAGATGTATTGCATTTTCAAGTCATATTCATGAAAGTTAGTGAAAGAATAAGGAAAAGTTCTTAAGGTCACCGAAACTGGTCAGTCGACTATACCATCTACGATACTACTACGTTGTAAAAATAAACACAATTTCGTTCAGGTGTTATAAAATGATGCATTTCCTCTAAACCATTATATCGTATTATAAGCGTTTTCTCGTACTCTTTCTGTATAATTCCCTTGTAATTGACTGTTTATCTCATTGTTGTTGTTTTTTATCGTTGTTTGTGACGTCGCAAGAATATGACGGGTCTACAGATATGCCAACAGGCACTTTCATCATTACAGAGGAATTTTTCTCTAGTTTGCGCTGCTGGCATTCTTAATACTCAATCGCACACGAACTATATATTCTTTATTTCCTCCATATTTGGAGATCAATTTCAAATACATACAACAATTAATAAACATACAAACATGAAAAAGCAATGGGAAACATTTAGAGAAAATTACATCAAACACAGAATGACAACGATGAAGGAAGCGAAAGATAAAGCAAAGGAATAAGACGGGGAAAGTACAAGAGAAAAAGAAGAATACGAGAATAAGCATAATATCATGAGTTCATTTACAACAAATACAACAAAAACTATTCTAAATACTGTACAGATGTTAATGAAAGGAGCAGTGATGATATGTGAAAGAAAGAGAAAAAAATGAATTATCTGTATGCATTTGTATACCCGCACAACATTGAAACGCATGTATAGCAACAAACGGTCAAGCTGTGCACATATACAAATCACACACTTATAGCGGAAGATTACCAATGCATAAAGACTGCGGTTGCAGTTAACCGCTGCAACCACACAGGTTCTCGGTCGCTATTCTTAATGAACAATATCCCGCGAATACCTTTATCAATTCCCAAGTAATCAATCAAATTAAAGGAGATCGAAAGTTGGCGAAAATCCCTATCTTTGATAGCATTCACGAAATCGAAACAGAACTGAGAAAGGAAACGGGTATGCTCCAGTCAATTACTTAAGAAAGTACGAAACCCAAGCGTGGTGTAAAAACTTGTATGACATTTTCAAAAACTCATCATATTCGTTTCCTAATAATGTATACAATTCTGCAGAAAAACCTAATAAAGCATTTATCTTATCTTCTTTACTCAAATTTAAAAGTATTCTAACAATGTTAATGCCAAATTTTCTTTGAGCTATATCAAGGAACTTTAATCTAGAAATTCTAGAAGTTTCACAGTCTAATATCACGTGAGTGGTAACGTTTGTTTCCTCACAAGGTACTTGGCATTTGTTACACTCAGATTTAACGTAAGCAGGGTAGGCTACTAATTGAGCAACAGTAAAGCAGTATTTTAACATATTAGGATACTTTCTGGCGAAAACCCATACAGATGGTTGACTGAATCGAGAATGAATCTGTCTAAAATGTGCGAATACTTCGGTCTGTGTACTATTTTCCCATTCAAATACGTGATTCCTATGGATACGTGACGAGTAAAGTCTTTTCCATGTCGTCTTTGACGGGAATATTCCATCTTTGATATAATTTACGGAAATATCATGAATATCATATTTATGTAAAAGTAAAACTATTTCATTTATAAAACCACGGAAAGAGAGACCGATATCATGAGAAAACAGGCGAGTTAAAAACATGTGTTTTGCAGCAGAATCATTTTTCAAATTGCAGAATTGACCAAAAAAGTTAAGTTTTCTCTTCTCTATTTCTGAGATTAACGGAGGAGAATTAATCAACGCGGACACAATATCTGTTCTGGATCTCATATGTAAACCCATCATATGTTTAAGGCAGAGCCGATGAGAACGTTCCAATGCAAGATGATCCCTACTTGATTCAACTGTTAAAAGTTCGGTACCAAAAAGTGCTTTCGGCAGTATTACAGAATAATAAATTTTTCGACTAGTTAATGGATTAAAACCATTTACGTATAATCCATACCTACTAACCCCGAAAAACGTACGGCGAAGTTTATTACAGTGATTTTGAATGAGAAGCTTTCTATCATTATATTTACTTAGTAAAACACCTAGGTGAACAACTTCTTCTGATTCTTTAATTGTTTCAAATCCTAGAGACCAAATTCTGTTTTGACGTTTAAACGAGTTTTTCGATTCATTGAAAACAACAACTGAGCATTTACCTGCATTATACTGATATCTCCATAAACAAGAATAATTATAACATATTTCTAGCATTGTCTGGAGAGATTTAGTGGACAAAGAGAGTAAAGTCATATCATCAGCAAAAGAAGGAGCACTGAAATCATAGTCATTGATTTTAAAGCCTAATCTGCTTTTACATAATAATTCAATTAATTCATTGATGTAAACGAGATAGAGGAAGGGGGACATAACCCCTCCCTGCCTGGTACCCTGTAAAACCGGGAACCAATCAGAATAATGTTTACAATAAACAACACGGCTATACATATCATTGTGCAAGGATATTACATTTTTTAATAGTACAAAATCTATTCCATATGAGTATAATTTGTAAATCAAACCATCATGCCATACTCGATCAAATGCTTGTTTGGCATCCAGAAAACAAGCAAATAATTTACTTTTCTTTTCATAGCAGAATTCAATACTTTCAGAGACTACTAGTGATGTCATAAGACTACTCATATTTTTCTGAAAACCGCCCTGCAGGGGGTGTATTTTAAGGGTTGTATGATTTTCTAGACGACATAAAAGTACTCGTTCGTATAATTTAAGAATTGTTGATGATAAAGTTATTGCGCGATAGTTACTTGGGTTGTCCTTTCGTTTACCATTTCCCTTGTGTAAAGTAATAATAGTACCTAGTTTCATGGTCAAAGGGACATAAGCCGTACTGTACATAAGATTAAAAAGTAAAGTCAAATAGTGATATAACATATCTCCTCCATATTTAAGGTGCTCGTTATAGATGCCATCAGAACCACACATTTTGCCCGGTTTGAGAACATTAATGGTTTTAGAAACCTCATCGATTGAGAATTCGTCGTAAGCAACAGTATTCGGGACGGAGGTACTTTTCAAGTTTGAGACTATATTACTTACTCGTTCAAAATTATTTTTATCATATGAAACGTGCTCGGTATCTGAGTAAAGATTTGCAAAATGCTCTCCCCATGCCTGGGCTATCTTATTTGGTTGTCTTAAAATGTTACCATTAAACTCGATTTCGCTGCCTACGTTTGAATTTCTAGATGGGTCTTTAAATTCTAAAAGCCGCCAAAACATGGGAGAATCGATCCCAGCAGCTTCATCTATATCTTGATTCATTTTGTCAATGTAACTTTGGGAACAACTTCTATTCAATTTGCGAAATACAGATTTAGCCTTTTTATAATTCCGATAACTTAGGAATTCATCACCCCTTGGACGACCTTCATATAACCATTGATTCCTCATTTGTCTCATATTATAGTGATGGTTCTTTAGTTCAGACGACCAATATGGTTTAAGATAGGATCTAAATTTAGTTTTAGGAAAGCATTGGTCTGAGGCAGATGTTATTGAAAAAACTATGGTGTTATACAAATTATCTATAAATGAATATATATCACTAATCAAGAGATCATTCGCCAACTCTCGTAAAGTAAAATGAAGTTTCAAAGTAAAGAGACTTTTCTGAGTAATGGTCAGTTTTTCCCATCGAATAGATCTAGGTACATTTTCCTTGTTGGGGTGGCCATAGACTCCGACAGTCAATCCAAAAATTATGGGTCGGTGGGAAGAAACGTTAAGATAATGGTCATCTACTATATTACAAAAAGTTATTAAGTCACGTGATTCAATTGGTAAAATAACATGATCTATAAGTGACCTATATCTTCCGTCATAAGATACGTAACTAGCATCAGCACCAGTACATTGATCACTGGTTGTTACTACGTGTAAATTAAAATCATCAATTAATTGTTGTAGAAAACGACCTCTGTTATCTATAGGTTTAATAAATGTTTGACCTGAAAGATGAGCATTGAAATCGCCCATTAAAATGATATTACCCTTTTCTGAATATAAACTAACCAAGTCACGCAATGTTTCGAGAAAAGTTCGAAATTTAACGATACCGTGATTACTACTTGGTAGATAAACTTGTAATATGTAATTAAAGGTACCGTCGGGCAACTGAACTTGTATTCCTATTATTCGATCAGAATCGATTGACAAAGGTGTTAAATAATCATTTAGTTCCTTCTTCCACAGAAACATAACTCCTCCTTTTCCCACTCTAAATCCGCTAGATAGAGGTAAATCTTGGTCACTGACGCCAATACCGGTATAACGTGAATGTACACTATTTATAAAATGTAAATCTGAACTGTGAAGCCAATGTTCTGATAAACCACATATGTCTATAGAGTGTTGATCTAACATGTTACTTAGATAAACAGTGCTTGACATTAAGCCCGTTACATTCCATGTGCATAATTTAAGTGTATCCATCAATGAATAGAAAAAGTACAGTATAACAAATGAGCAATGCTATTGCTATAACGGGAAGCAGTCCACAAACGTCGTGTGTTGACCTGCCATATACGGCGATTTTGCATTGATCTCTGACCCACAAACAGTTGGGCCAATAAACAATGATCCATCGATAATAATATAACTCTGAACAAAAGTACAATGTGCACGAGAGACGAAACAAATTACACCTTTGAGGAAAGTTACTAAAGTTCTTGTTACCCATAAGTTCATTTTGGTAACAGGCGTCTGAAAAAAATAGAAAATCATTCTTAATGCTAAGAACATAACACTGCTTTTCTGCAAAAACCACGTATCCGCAGCTTAAAACAAGCTGCAGATACGAGGTTTTCGCAGAAAAGCGACGATAAGTAAGATAAGGTATGCATGTACATGTAAATTCAAATAACTGTACTTGTGTAAGAAGTACTTTTGTATGAGAATTACAACATAAACGGTTTTCTTTGGCGTTCAGATATGAATCTAAAAACAATGACAAACAACCAGGCCGTACAATGAAGTAGAAATGATAAGGTGAAGTGTAACATAGACTTGCACAATGTCTCAGGAAAAGAGACATACTTTGAGCTTGTTTGGTAGCGTACGGCCAATATAAATTCTTTTGAATGCTAACTGTCTTAATACATTGGAATACAAGGTAATAATAATATATGGCAATACATGGTTTACAGTACACAACATGAGTGATGTAATTTGTGTTTTTCAAAGCAATTTCTGATTTTGGTGTATGAACGGATTTTTGAGAACAATGTGAGAATACGGTGATATGCTGATGCCCAGCATATCCCCATTTTCTCCCACTGATTTCGGAGCTAGGATATACACACAATAAACGTTTAGATACAATTATTTTGTCTTGTGCATAAATTACGGTACTGGACCAGAATAAAATTTTGTATTCAGGAATATAATCAAGCTGATTTCCGGCACAATAAGATACCATATCATGTCTAATTATAATTGTTATTCTGAATGGTTTGTACGTATAAGTGATAATCAGAGACGTCGTATTGAACTGAAACATGAGTTTCTCATTTGATTTCGGATTGAGAACTATGTGAACAAGCAAGGTTCTCTTATCCGCGACAAAATGAGACATTTTATATGAATTACAGTTCATATTTCTTGCGGTGAACTTCAACAGTACTACTATAACATCACACATGTAAAAACAAGTATCTATCACCACAACGTGAAAGTAAACAATATACAAATACCAACAGCATGTGTGATATACAAATGTGAAATCTATTGTCGTGAGAGTAATTGTAATTACAACATTAGTAACTGTTATGCTTGAAAACACAGCAACTGCGATTTCAATGAAGTCGCAGATACGATGTTTTAGCACTAAACAATATGCGTTTACCAAATTTAGATGTAATGTGAACCAGAGACTACCTAAAATAACTAACATTCTTGGTTGTGTAAACCTTTCCCAAACAAGATCTGGTTTTGAAGTCCGTAAAAGAGATGTTTTAGGAAAATATTGAGAGAGAAGAAAAAGCTGCTGATAATAAGCAGTTTTTCCTTTTCCCCTAATATTCTCGTTACTGTAACGAATACATTCACTAGATTTTACATCTATTATTTTGTCGTATTTGACTACACTCAATATGAAGCGATCTAAGATTACGCCGTCCATGAATGGATTGAATACTGATAAATAAAACATACTTCTATGTGGTACATTTACAATTTGAAAAGAATTGAAATCTTCTGTTGAATCTTGTAACGAAAATTGGTTCAATTTCCTGTACTCGTGATGAGTAATAATTGCAACATTTACAATCAACGTGAATGGACTGGTCTTTGATAACTACTAGAGTACGTCCCTTGCTGGATAGGACGTCTATCAGGACGTCGATATCCGGTCTCGGGACGTCTCGCACTATCTGCGTCTACACTATTTGTATTCTGTGACCAGTATTCATTATACGATGTGTACTTATCATCTCTGGTATAACCGCGGTTCGGTTCTTCATACGGACCATCATTGTTTGTATTGTAGTAATAGTGACTACGTCATCACCAGGCCCGTAGGAAGCAATTTCATATTGAGTGGGCTAAAGCCCCTGGGTCTGAATGTTGGGAAGGGGGGGGGTAATTTGGATTTTCCCTAGATTTTCATTGTAAAGTAAGGAAAATTCTGCATTTTTGGCCAACATCGGGGAGCTAAGCCCCCTAGCCCCACTGTTCCTACGGGCCTGATCACAATTAGGAGAAATGAGCGAATCAAGGAAAGTGGCTTTGCACTAACTCTCTTATTTCTGCGTCAATGCTCAAAAAGTTTGTGGCATGTTTCCCGCCTTACTGAGCTCTTTACTCAAATATATGAATTACTTGCTGAATCCTTTTACTTTTTTCAAAAAACATCCGAACTGACCGGAAAACGAAAAGATAACAACTACGGTCAAAATAGCCACGCTTCAGGTAAGATATTGAGCAATAGCTTTCATATTTCTGCGTAATATTTGATTCGATATGTTGCATTTACTTCGCCTTACTATGCCCTTTCCTCAGATGTATGACTTATCTGAAAAATCCACCTTACTGAGCTCTTTACTTAGTCCTGCGTTCAGTAAGACAAAACGCTAGCTAACAGTTAGCCGTTTCATTCGGAATTCTCGGTCAATTCTGTTAGATTTGGGTCAAAGAAGTTGCGAATGTTGGTAACGTTCGCTAACAGTTTGTCTACTGAACGCAGCCCAGATGTATGAATTATTTGTGGAATCCTTTTACTTTTCCCAAAAACCGATCCCAACCGATTTTTCTGATGGATTGGGGTCATTTTTTAAGTAGAAAGATCATATTCTAGGAAATAGCTCAGTAAGTCGGCGTACATGCAAAAAATCGCGTAAATTTTGACGCAGAAATAAGAAATTTATTGCGTAATTTCTTACCTGAAGCGAGGCTTATTTTGCCGTGGCTGTTATCTACCCCATGGTCCACAATCTCTACCGTGAAATATCAGATCTGCTATAATTTTGAAAATATTTTCGTCAAAATACGATAAAACAGTTGGGTAGGGTATCTTGAACGTTTTTTTTTATTTACAAGGAAAGGAAAAATGGTTCTCATTGTTATCCTAAAATAATCATAAACAACATTAACAAAAATAGGTAAGTATTCCAAATCGATATAATGCTGCAAATATTTTCTTATGATGTCCAATTTCTCTGCTTCAAACCGAATTAAAATCGGTCCAGTATTTACAAAATTATTGATGATTTTCTGAAAATAGCGTATCACGTAATTATCCACCGTGAAACATATAGACACCCGAAACATGTTTTCTACATATATCGTATGGATTGACCAACCTATATATCGTTGCTTTTCTACGAAAACCTCGTAACCGCAGCTTCTTTTAAGCTGCAGTTACGAGGTCTTTGTTGAAAAGCGGCAATATAGAGACCATTTCTGCGCAGGGAAAATTTGCATCCAGTTCAATTTGTCCATCTACATCAAGTCTTAACCCTTTCCCGAACGACAAGTTTTGGGTGCTCCAATTTAAAAGCTGCTGAAGAAAGCACACTGGATGTTGCTAATGATTAAATTGTTGTATTATGTAGCATAGAAAACATTGAGACAAAAAAAAAAAAAAGAAACTGCTGGTTATCAGCAGTTTCTTCTTTTAGTTCAATGATTTCCAAAAAAAAAAAAAAAAAAAAAAACAGGTCTTGTTTGGGAAAGGGTTAATCTAACTCCACCTACCTTATTTAACTTCACACACCTTCTTTTTTCATTTCTTATATATAACATACATGTTGGGAACTGAAAATCATAAAAAGTGAAAACATGTAAGCACCTAACAGGTGCCATTCTTTAACCCATTACCAAACGACAAAATGTTAGGGCGGTCCAAATTGAAAGATCCTGCAGACGACAATTTCATGTGAATAGATTTTTTTCTTTTAGGTCTTTTTGGATGGAAAACATTGTGGGAAATGAAGAAATTGCTTGTCACAAGCAATTTCAATTTCTTCATTTTCAACAATATTTTCCAAAGCCATTATCTTGTGGGCCGTCAAAAAGAGTTATTGTGTGGAAATGGGGTTAAGCCCTTCCCAAACGAAACCGGGTTTTGACGTCCCTGATAGAAAATGCTTCAGAAAACAATAAGAAAAATGAAGAAAGTGCTGATAATCAGTATTTTCTTTTTTTTTTTGCTTCAATATTGCCTATGCTATATTGTACACTATTCATATCTTTACCTACGTCTATATTGTCGTCTGCAGCCGCTTTTCAAATCGGATCACCTTGATATTTTGACGTTTGGAAAAGGATTAAGAAAAAAGACATTTAGAGATTCTTTGAGGTTCATTTTCATTTTCATTTTCATCGATGGAGAGTCCTTATATCTAATTCCTTTCGCAATATCACCTGAAAATATTTAGTCCAAAACAGTTTATTTTTCACAAAAAGGCAACACTAATTTGTATTGTGTGACCGTATAGCATTGTGTGACCATATAATTCGTTAGCAACAGGAACAAAAGGCACAAAAGCCTGATTGGTTACAAACACCAGCAACATTTCACAATATACAAAGTATAATTCATCTAGTATTAATTTACTGCATATATTGTATAAATTTATGTATAGAACTCGCGTACATGAAAAACCGACCTCGACAATTTTCGAGTGATCATACTCAAAAAGTGGTTCATACAGATTGGACTGAATATTTCTCTCTGGAATGAGAGCAATCCACGAAGAACCCCCTCTATGAGAACCTTGTTCCGAGTTTGAATCTTTATTAAGGTATGCAAACCATTATTATCACTAAAGAGCCAGTTGCGAAATTTGAAAAAAAATCTTGTAATTCCTAAACTTTATTACATTTAGATCTACATTCCAATACAAACATAAACATTTTGAACGCATTAGAATTTTGAGTTAATGCATACTTATGGAAATATTTGACAAAAATGTTCAAATAATCTCTCTTGCATATGAATATAGAGTAAATTAGTATTTTGTAAATTATTTTCTTCTCGAAGCACAGTCTTGAAATCCGGCACGATGAATCAACTTATGTGAAGTGTTTATACACGGGGTGTAATTTGATGTATTTCATATGGCTAGAAGTGGTGTTTTTAATGATGGGCTTTATAAGGTAAATACATTGCTAACCGTGCGGTGGTCAACGTAGAACTGACTATTCCTAACCACTGACTCTAGAAATTAGAAAGACCTGAAGGTCTTGAGTCGCTCCACAGGCCTGATTTTTTTTGTGGTTTTCAATCAAAATTTTGACAAAATTATCTGAATGCATAGAAGTACATGTACACTCATGGGACATAATTATTCGCCACCCACCTATTTTTATTGAAAAATTGAGAGATTTTCTGGACTAGAACTGCCACAGAATCTTTATTCCTTCACTTAGCAGAAAAACCTAGATATGACTCAAAAGTAAAAACACTACTGGATAAAGTCTGCTTGAAATTTCTTTCTAAATATTTCAAAGACACGGTTGCTAGGCAACATAAGAAAATCAGTGAAAATTTCTGCCAATCCTCCATAAACCCGTTGCTATGGCAACAGATAGTGACTTTTTTGATAACTAAGTAAATGAAAATATGCACAACATACTAGATATAAAAGTGACAAATTTTTGATGAGATTGGATGGCTACTTACAAAGTACTACAATTTTATTTGGCCAAGTTACCACAGAAAAATGCAACGCCCCATTCACTCCTATGTTAAATTTGCATTTTTGGTATTTTTGCAACGAAAAACAAATTTCAAACATTTGTTTCTCAGAAGAAACTTAATGGATATTGCAGAAAACATAACAGCTAAATAGTTTACCTATTGTAGAGAGATTTTTCAATTAATCATATCTTTAGTGAAACTTATGTAACCATGGCAACGATTTTATGGAGGCTGGTCAGAAATTTTCACCGATTTTCTTAAGTTGCCTAGCAACCATGACTCTGAGCCATTTGAAAAAAGTTTTTATCCAGATTTTGTCCGCAATTGGTTATACTTTAAAATGATATAAAATATTGTGTGGTGTGTAAGAAAATGAGGATTTAACATCAGTTTTAGTATAAAATTATGCGTAAAATTTATGCAAAAATTAGCAGGGTGGCGACTAATTATGTCCCTTGACTGTAGTTTATTCAATACGTGTGGTTCTTAGAGCACAGTAATGTGGTCAAAAAAAAAAAAAAAAAAAAAAACCACACACACACACACAAATCGCAAATATTTTGTCAAAATCGTGTCTTGGATAGTAAACATTTGTGGCTTTAAGGGGGGAAATAGTGTCGAAATTTGAAACCAAGGTCGATAGCATAAAAATCAGAATTTTGTCAAATTCAAGGGCATAATATAACTCATAATGTAAGGTTCTTATCAAGCTGAAAATTGCACTCATGCAGGAACTTGTAGTCAACAATATTCTGGCAAAATTTTGTTAAGATTTGTCGATATTTGAAGTGGTTTTTGAGAAACAAAACTAAAACGGACCATTTTTGACATTCAAGGGCAGATAACTGCGGACCTTATTGTTCAACCAAAATACTTTGTGGGAATCTGAGAAAGTTTTACCCAAGACTCATTTCTTTGAAGTTTGGTTGAAATCCATCTAGTTGTTTTTCAGAAGATTTTCAAAGAAAAAGTTGACGACTGGACGCACGGACGAGTCGACTAACGGGTAGACGCACGACGGACACAGCACCATGACAATAGTCCGCTAGCCTGATGGCCAGTGGAACTCAAAACTATCGATACACACTGGACAAACCTATTTGCATTCCAACTTGTTTAGACAACCATTCTCGGCTTTACGATGTACCGCAGAGAATGCCAAAATGGTCTAACTCAAATGTGTTTTAGATTACGGAATAACAATAGCAACGAGTAATCATCATCATCATCCTGTTAAGTTTATCCAGACCGTGGGTTAGTCCTTTTCATGGGTGGAACCTGGCTGCCCAGTCTAAAGCGAAGTCTCCCTCTCCATTTCTGTCGACCAAATGGACTGGTATTCGAAAGTCCTACGTCTTCGCGATCTCCTCTTACTACCTCTTCCCATATCATTAGGTCTTCCTCGCGCTCTGTTCTCTTGTACGTTGACCGTTCGAATCTTTGAGTCGCAGACATTATATTACATCATCAAAGTCTACTAAAAATCCAAACCAGGCATTTATTGGGAAAGAATTAACTTTTTCAGAAAATTTAGATCTGGTGTACAAATGTATTTGGATTTAAAAAGAAAATTGAGACAAAAGAAGAAACGGTTGATAGCCAAAATGTTCTCCTTACAATACGATAGTATAAATTAAAGAGGGGGCTGTCGGAAAGGTAAATGGCACAAAAATTACAAATCAGATATAACGTATTAAATTACCAACCTGAAGGGGTAGATCATTTATGTCCATTGTTAGCACTCATCGAGCTTTATTAAGTATTAAAATCCAAGTCAATGATTAACGTGCGGATCCGCATTTCATTGCCCTTGCTTTTGTTTTGTAACGGTTACACATGCCCAACCTTCAAAAAGCAATTACGTCAGAGGTACGTCATCTGTGCTCAGCGAGATTCAACACACCATACAACCGGTGCGTCGAAAGTCAGCGAAGACAGATTCGGCATATGATGTCAGGTACATGGTAGGTCCAATTAATTTACTTTTATGAATAAACGAAATGATCTTTGGTATTCTTTATTTGATAAATATGCGTATAAATGTACAGTGCTTCTACAAAATAAACCTTTCCACGCATCCCTCGCAAATAAGGTCACAGTCATCGACGCAGCCGGTTGTACGGTGTGTTAATACCGCTGGGGTGTGTCTCCTTGTAAAGGATTGATCTATAGCAAAGGAAAGATTGTTATTCGCCGTGATTGAGGTTTTTATGCATTGCAAATTGTTTTTCCGTGTACAAGTATGAGTTCCCGAATAGTTCGGAAACATAAAAACCTAGCATGGGCCCCTTCAAGATATGTCCTATTTGGTACACCAATTCTTTCTACATCAGCATTAATTTTAGCCTGAAGTTCAAAATGGAACAATTCGTTTGATGCGTTTGGTGAAATATGGAACGATTTTATGTAGCAAACCGTGACGTTATTTCGGACAAACAAATAGCATTTCGTTGGTGCTGTTATAAAATCTCATAACTGCGGCTTGATTCAAGCCGTAGGTACGAGATTTTATAACAACATCGACGATCTATCAATACATGACCATAAACAGTCTAATATTAGCTCAAAATTCATTGCTATTAACACCTCTTAATAACAGGAACGATTTCATCTAGTAAGCAGTGACGTACTTTCGGACACCAAAAATTTTTTCGTAGGTGCTGTTATGAAATCTCGTAACTACGGCTTGAATCAAGCCGTAGTTACGAAATTTTATAACACCGACTGTTTATCAAAACGTAACGTTAAACACGGTCTATTTTAAGCACAAAATGTATTTATATTAGTACCTCTAGATTCCACAACACATTAACTATGTACCAACACTTGCACAAAGCATACTCATGTCATGTACTGAAGGTCGTAGAGGAACCCGCTGCTAATCACTTGTAAAGAATGTGAGGCCTTCTTAATCTGTTGATCAACTCTCATATTGATTTAACCATTACCAGACAGCAAAATAGTACACTGGTCCAAAGGCATTGGTGTTGCAGACGACAATTTCGAGTGAATAAAATTTATTGTTGGGATAGAAAAAAATGTGGGAAATAAGGAAATTGCTTGTCACAAGCATCTTCTACAATGACGTCAAATTTATCATTGGTGATTCAAAAAGAGTCAATGTGTGGTAATGGGTTAAACCTGTCCTAAATGGCGGAATATGAGACCATTCTAAGTTTTAAGGCAAGAAACAAAATAAACGAATGAAATGTTTGTCCTTACCTACAGTTGTCGCCACATAGTATGGCACGTGATTATGTTTTGTTTAACGTTCAATTACATTTGAACAAAATATAAACATTGTGCCATTCGATGTGGCGACAACTGTAATAGACCGACGCTTCAAACATGGATGGACCTTATAATACTACAAATACACAAACACAATGAAATAGATCTATGTAAATGTTTACAAAGTAAAAATACCATATGATACGACACGGAAATAATAGGGGGAAATAAAGAAATTGCTAATTATCAGCAATTTCTCCTCTCTTTTTTCTCAATATTTCCCCCTCTTCTTGGGACACCAGTACAAGGTCTTGTTTGGGAAATAGTTATACCGAAAAACATCCTTGCATTTTCTTCATTACCTGCTTCTTTCTACTTCCGTTACCCTTTAGGACCATCGTAGATATTGTCGTTTGTGTAAAAGGTTATAAAACTGAACCAAGATCTGGAAATATGTCCCTTATAGCATTTCAGATCAAACGTTAGTACAGTTTGATCAAGATCCATATTGCTCCATTTATGGCTTCTTCATTATCTATTATTCCTGTAACGGCAAATAATTTTGTGCTAAAATAGACTGGGTTAACAGTTATGTTTCGATAAACCGTCGGCGTTGTTATAAAATCTCGTAACTACGGCTTGATTCAAGCCGTAATTACGAGATTTTGTAACAACACTGACGGAATACTAGTTTTGTCCGAATTTACGTCACAATTAACTGGATAAAATCGTTCCTTATTCAGTAAAATGGATCCTTCTTCGTTTTAACTTGACCTAATTTGACTTAATTAGGCTAATCAGAAATATCCGTTTTCTAAAATACTATAAGGGTCTTTTTCCAGATCTCAGCTCACATGTAATTGACTTTTCATGTAATTCCATTCAAAAAGACAAACAAAGTATCGTAACAAGGTAACAACAAATTTTATGGCAAGTATTGGATTGAATGCATATGAAACTCTAGACTGGTAACCATTCGTGTAAATAACTGAAGCTACTAAATCCGTGGTAGATTTCAGGCGCGGGAACCAGGCTAATGAAACTAGATCTCCTTTTATTTTAACGAGCCCGAATCCGGAAAAGATGCACTCTAGGCATTTTAGCACAAATGTTTCCGGATAAGCCTGTGAATACAACTACAGCGTGACTAAGTTTTTTTACCATAGCACGAGGGATCTTTAACTCTTTCCCAAACAAGGCCTGATTTTGACGTCCCTGGTAGAAATAATATAGGAAAAAATTGACACAAAAGAAGAAAATGCTGAAAATCAGCATTTTCTCCTTTTGTCTCAATATTTTCTATGTTACTTTGTACATAAATCATATCTTTATTAACACCAATGTTTAGTCTGCAGCAGCTTTAAAATTGATCGATCCGTAAATTTTGTCGTTTAGGACAGGATTAAGGGACCTTTTTCCAGATCCCAACCCAAATATTATTAGAAACGACGTAATCATGAGCTAGTCAGTTCGCAAGGGAAAAAGATATGATAACAAATATGAATACGTCCACGAAAATTATAATTAAAGCTAACAGAAAACATACATTGAAGAAGAGAAACAGTTGCAAAATGACGTTGCTGTTGATGAAACGTAGAAAAAAAATAGTAAGGATTTAACAAGAACTATTTTTCTTGGAATAGAATATTCTATTTTAGGAGGCAATTAATGCCTGTAGTCACTGCACTAAATCTTTCCTATACCACAGAAATTAAGATCGGTTTACATTTAACCTTTTCCAAAACAACACCTGGTTTTTGCGTCTAGGATAAAATTTGCTTTGGAAAACACGATACTAAAGAATAAATTACTTATGATCAGCATCTTCCGCTTTTGCCTAAATATTTTCTGTGCAACATTATACACAAATCCTATCCATGTAAGCACGCATATTGTTGTCTGCTGCATGAATAGCCGTTTATGCTTCTGGGAAAGGGTTAAATCAGTTACCGACGATACAATAAACTTACAAAAATAAGCGAAATCATAAATTGAATTATAGAAAAACCTATAAAAGGAGAAAATTCTAGTTATACATGTACAGGGAGATAACTACGATAAACTTTGTTCGTTACCCATCACCAGATGGCAACATTTTCAAAAATGTTGCAGACGGCAATTTTAAGCAAAGTAGATATATTTTTGTCTATTTCATTTTTTTTTCAATTTCTATTATTTATTTATTTTTTTTTGAGGGGAGGGGGGTGTGAAAACATTTTGGGAAAGGAAGAAATTCCTTGTCACAAGCAATGTCGTCATTTCCCGCAATGTTTTCCAAAGCCTTTTCCTTTTCTTTGGGGAGTTAATAAGAGTCGTATGTATGGGAATGAATTAACATACTGTTATACCTCACGATAAATGACCTGGCAGAGCAGCCCATGCTAATCGAATGGAATGCTCTGCCAGGTCAATTCTCGCCCGCTATAGTATCCTGCGTTATTTTTGACGGTGAGGTGGGCCTACTAAACGGTTCATTGCACCGAGAACTCAAATAAGTACCCGTAATATATGGTTTGGATTTAAAATAAAAGATTTGGAATGTTTTCACCTCATCTTTATCTGTTATTTTTTTATGGGTATAGCTTCAATTGACATGGCGGTTTACCCTTATATTGTAGGAATACCTATATTTTTATCGGTGTACCGCTAAAAATATGACGGTATACCGATATTTTTAGCGGTATACCTCTATTTTAATTGTAGGTAAAGCGCTATCGTGTTTTTAGACCCTTTCACGCGCCATAACTATGTGTAACAATATACGTCATTGTTTAGGGACGGATTTTGAAATTGATCGCTAGTTCGATTCACTGTCATTCTAATATTTCGGGTGCGGAGTTCAGCTAAGGTCCAATTTCTATGTTCCTTATTTACTATTTACATACAGCGAGTCAATCAAGCAACCGACCAATCAATCGATTACTTCCACACTTTGAATATCTTTTCATGGCTGTTTTCATGCTAACAAATGGACACACATTTCTTCACTTAAGGTAGAATACCCGTAATGTGGCAATTTTAAGACTCACAAAACGTCGGATTCTTAAGGGCGTCGTCGTTACGTATCCGAAGTTATTCGGGTGCGATCGTAAAAAATCGGCGGTGGAAAGTTCCACCACCGAATATTTTCGACGTCGCCCGAATAATTCCGACGTCGCGTGAATCTCATTAGGGGAAGACTACTTTAAGAACTATGTGCAACTGCGTTTTAATTCGATACCAATGCGCCGTTTACGTACTGTCAATAGTCTACGAGCATTTTGTCTAAATGCGGAACTGAGCCAAATATAGAAAATCGGATTCGCGAAATTGTTTATCATGTAGAACCTGGCCATGAAAAATATGACAATCCGCCCTACGTTGTTTTTCTTTATCCCGTTAAATGATGTCAGTATGATCAGAGCCAGAGAAGGAAAGAATGTAGATATAAAGAACACGGCAGTAATGGCGCCTATGATCTTCGTGGTTTTGTTGACTTGTCTCCAACACTGTGCAGTCTTTGAAACGCGAATATGTGTCTCATGAACAGCGTGAACATTTCTTTCGTAAAATACTTCTTGTGTTGAATTTTTAGTCGTGGTCTTTGTTTGATTGGTTGTGTCGGAACATTTGCTTGTATGCCCAGGTGTTAAACAAGTTTCCGTCTTGTTTGGTTGCGTTTCATAATTTCTAAGCACGGTAACATTAGTCGATATAGTTTTAATGTTCACTTTTTGTGAAGTTTTGTTGCGGTTTTCTAGTTGAAAGATATTAGTTGCTGGTTCAACTTTAACACTTTGCCTTATTTGCAATGCTACTTTACTGTATAAAAGTGCCAGTATGATGAACGACACGATAATTATAGTTAGTATCAGTCCATAAATAACCAATCTCAATGTCGTTCTAGAGGAATCTAGAACACACTCACCAGCATCGTTCAACTTGGATGTAAAGAAGTGTGACACATTTACTACTGCTGACAAGATATATAGTCCAATGCTAGTCCAGACAGCAGACCTAGAGGTGAAGAAAACACTATGTGGCTTACACGTTTTGAAGTATCTATCTACACCGACACACGTGATCAGGAATGCTGACTGTATGCACACAAAGTGTGAGAAGTAGATGTGAATACGAAAGAGAGTGGGTGAGGAGATGACGGTCCAGATCTCGGGTAGAATGGCGCTGATATGCGTTGGTCCACTCACCAGCAGTGACATGATGTCTGTAAGGGCGATAAATATCACAAACCAATCTGTAGACGTTCGCCGCCGCACCTTCAACAATACCGCCATTACCATGCTGTTACCCGGTACCCCGATAATCATCGCCAGCACGATAAACACGACGACACATATCTTACTCCACACAGGAACATAGCTGTTGAGTGGAGAAAATTGTTGAACAGTCTCATATGTGGAGGACAAGTTTGTAAAGTTTTCATGATCGATCGTTGCATTGATAAATTCCATGTTTAGTTGAGTCGTTGCCGTGTTTACGTGTCTTCAGGTAAATTGTGTTCCGGGACTTCGATTATCACAAATTTCCTGAAAATAAAACAAAAATGATTAGAGTAAAGGAAACAAGAAAGGGAAACCATCTTCATATCATATATTTATTCATATCTATTTCTGCTGCTGCGGCGTCTACGTATTAGATAGAGGCTGTATAGTAGATTCTACGCGATATTTAAACGTTCAAAAGGCACAGCCTTTGAACGTTTATGTTGCGTAGAATCTACTATACAGACTCTATCTGACTTAGTATTCGTCAACCAATGAAAATATACGCTTCTACTGTCATTATTCATACCACGCCTCCGACCGGAGCTACTATCAAGCGGATCTTACTGGAATTACATCATTTTCCCCAAATTACATAATTTTTCCAACAATTGCATCATTTTTCATTACTGTACAGGAAACGATGGCGTGGCTATGTATATCCGTGACATAAATTGGCCGACAGTGCGTTTATGTGAAATATAGCACCGAAATTTTCAAATATTCTGTAATTTCATTGGTCCAAAAACTAGGACGAACACTAAATGTGGTGAATTGTTGTGAACTTTATATCGGCCCTGGTGGTCATCTTGTGTTCAAAACAAATGATGACAATTTTGGATATAAGGATAACATAACACGAGAAAATGATATAAACCTTTCGTGTTTTGCGTTTATAACTGCCATAGCAGGGCATGAATTACAAGAGGACCATGATGGTCCTATATCGCTCTTCTGAACCGAAATGATATGAGCCACGGTTTTGTTCAATTCAATTAATATGGTCTCCGACATTGAGTCTTGATTGTCTTGATCGATCAATAATTGTAGATTCTAGAGTGTAAACAAGTTCAAAAACAGCTATTTTGTAAATTTCAAGGGCACATTACTCTGGACTTTCTACTCCGATCAGACCGAAAATCAAACTCATATAAGATCCTATGGTCTCCAACATTGTATCTAAGATTTGTCTTGATTTGCCAATAATTGTAGATTCTAGAGTGTAAACAGGGTCGAAAACAGCCGAAAACGGCAACTGTGTCAAATTCAAGGGCACGTTACTCTCGTCTTTCTGGTCAGATCAGACTGAAATTCAATTCATCCGAGATCTTATGATCTCCAACATTATGTCCAAGTTTTGTCTTGATGGATCGATAAGTGTAGATGCTAGAGTGTAAACAAAGTTTAAAACAGCATTTTTGACATTGAAGGGCAGATAACTCAGCACATTCTGGTCCGATCAGGCCCATAATCGAACTTGTCCGAGAACTTATGATCCTACTTGTTTTAGCTAAGTTTGATCAAGATTGCCTAATTTTTGCGGAAGCTAGAGTGTAAACACCCCATTTTTGACGGACGGATGGATGGACGCCGGACGAAAAAGTGACCACAATAACTCTCCTCGAGCTCTTCGTGCTCAGGTGAGCTAAAATGAGAATAACATAGATCTTGCAAAGACTGCGGTTATGCACAGACTGTAAGTGTTCAAGATCCGTGTTCCACCATGTTCCTTTTCCAAATCAATGTCCAACCAAAGGTTCAGAATGTTGGTGAAAAGATGGCGGTCCATATCTCAGGTAGGATGGTCTTTTGTATTCATGAAAGTCCAGGGGCCGTATTCACCAAAATTTCTAGATAGAGTGTCTATGTAAAAATACATAAGAAGCCATCTGATTGGCCGAGACGAACGTTTCTGCCAATGGGATGGATTGTTGTGTAATTGTTAAGATAAACTTAATTAAGGTAGACTGCTTGGTGAATACGACCCCCAGATCTCGATTTCCGTATTTCATTGTTTGTATTTTTGAAATTCAATTTCGTTTTAGCCATTGCTGTTGTTACGAGCACCTATTGTAAAGTGTTTCCCTCGTTAGTGTCATCAATCTACAAATATCTAGACAGAGGACAATAACGAGAGTAATAAAGAAGAAAATGATTATCATTTACATCATATAATAAAAAAGGTCTAGTAAGAATCGTTTTATGGTCTTAGTTTTCGTCCTAGTTTTTTGACCAATGAAATTGCAGTTTATGTGAAAATTTCGGCGCTATATTTCACATAAACGCACTGCCGGTCAGTTTATGCAACGGATATACATAGCCACGCCCCCGTTTCCTGTGCAGTTATGAAAATGGTCTAATTTGGGGGAAAATGATGTAATTTTGGGGAAAATGATGTATTTCAAGTAAGTTCCGCTTTATAATAGCTCCGGTCGGAGGCGTGGTTTGAAGAATGACAGTAGAAGCGTATGTTTAATTGGTTGACAAACACTATGTCAGATAGAGTCTGTATAGTAGATTCTACGCGACATAAACGTTCAAAGGCTGCGCCTTTTGAACGTTTATATCGCGTAGAATCTACTATATAGCCTCTATCTAATACTTGGGAACATTACTCAGTGCAGACAGAACAACACAGATTACAGAATGATGGATCGGTTTTTATTAGTCTATGTCAGTCTCATAAAATTTCGAGAACTTTGGACACGGAAATGTCAAGTACGTAGTCACGTACGTCACATGACAAAATTTACACATCCAATTATCATTACTTGCACGTGATACGTGAGAAACGTTTCGTTTCGCTGCTTCGAAAAACTATATCACGAGATCATTGGAAATTTGTTCATTTTCAAAATGTGAAACCTCTAGTCGTAGGTCACCTGATGAGACTAATATGCCATATTATAGATAACTCATTGTAACTCTGGAATCAAGAAGTCCACTTTAGATAAAATAAACATTTGATTTGGTTTGTTTAAAAATTAGAGCAAGTATAATATGTACAAGAGTTTGTGGGATAGTATTCAAACCAATTTAATCCTCTCCCGCTCAAAATCTGTTACGAAGTCCATACATTGAAAGCTTATAGGAATGCAAATTGAGACAAAAAATGCCTATATACTCCTTATTTTCTCCTTATGGCTTAATTTTTTCTAAGGTTTATTTTACACAAATTCGGTCTTTATCAACATTAATTTTGTCGTCTGTAGACGATTTAGAATTTGTCGACTTGATTTTTTTCCCTTTGGGATATTGTTTAAAAATAACTGCAGGTAGACATTTTAGCACGTAGCACATAGCAAGAATAAAACAGTTAATACCATTTCAAAATAATGATAGTTTTGTACGAACCTATAAAATTGGGCACTAAGTAGATTAGCATAAAAATTTGTTAATGATAAAAAGTTTCCTTCCGCACAGTCGCTATAATCCAGTTTATAGTTGCTTATGGTGAGATTCAGCTGTGGTTATATTCGAAAAAGTATAAAAGAAAAACGCTGCTTTTCAACAAAAGCTTCGTAACTGCAACTTAAAACAAGCTGCAGTTATGAGGTTTTTCTTGAAAGCGAAGAAAATATCATCAGTAACGCAGGTGTGATTCTTCATGTTTCATCTAAATTCATTACAAAGAACACCATTGAAATAAATCAATCCAGTGGAAAACATTATAACAACAATAAAAAGATTAATAACAATGGAATAATAATAACAATAAACCAAACCCTTTCCCAAATGGCAACAACTCTGGACTGTTTCAATTTTAAAGCTGTCACAGACGGCAAAATGGATGTTGATATAGAATTAGAGGACAAAATAGCTAAAAAACATTTCGACAAAAGAAGAAAATGGTGATTCATAAGCATGTTCTTCTTTTGCACCCATGCTTTCCAAAGCTTTCTGGATCAAGGACGTCAAATCAAGTCTAGTTTGGGAAATGGTTAATCGCGATTGAAACGAAATTAAGACGCAGTGTCAGTTTCTTTCATAGATAAATAACCACGCCCAATTAACGCATTACCAAACGACAATATTTAATACCGGTAAAATCCAAAGATGTTGTAGACGATACATGTAGTTTCAAGTGAATGAAATTTTACAGTTTTTTATCTTTCTGGATAAAGCAATTGTGGGAAATATTCCACGATGTTTTCCAAAGTCATTTTTGTGGGGAGTCAAAAAGAGTTATTGTATGGTAATGTGTTAAATGGTGGATCGCTATACAATTGTTTTAGTCAAAGCACTTTCACATGTCTATCGAGAAATTTATTTAGACTTGCGTCATTTATTCTTTCTTCAGAAAGAATAATTAAGGCGGGGAACCACTTGACACAACAATAACAACAATTGAAAAAACTCTGAAATAATTGAAGAATTTGAACTTGGTTTGAAACAGAGAAGACGACAAAATTATGGATACTGAATTTGATGGATCTTTCAAACAGCACATGAATAAAAAAGAACCTTCGGTCGTATCTTTTATATTGGTCGGGTGCTGTTTTAATAAAGGTCCATCGTATTTGAAAATACATGCCATTTTACATATCTTTTCTGCTGCATGCCATATTTCAATCGGTTTCCTACTAACCATTTTTTTAAGTTTGTCTGCATTTTTATGCTCCCCGAAGGGAGAGCATATAGTCGCCGCTTTGTCTGTCCTGTCCGTCCGTCATTCCGTCCGCCCGTCCGTCCGTCCGAAGTGATTTCTCCATAACCCTTGGGCCAAATCAAATGAAACTTACCATGTGAACTCCCTATGACATAATGCCGATGCACTTATCCCGGTTTTGGGATTTGAGGCCTCGTCATGGGAAAAGGGGACTTAAGGCAAAATATAGTTTTTTCTCTAATTTCTCCCAGTCTAATGGTCAGAATTTGATGAAATTTCATATTTGAGTAGTAAATCAGATGACCTTGACAATAAACTATAAGAAATTTGATTATAAAGATTATGTCATGCAAAAAGGGGGCTTAACATTTGCTAGATTTATGTTATCTCTGCATGGCATACATTTATTGTGACAATGCCTTATTCGGGGAGCATTGTCCGTCTCTGACGGCTCTTGTTATTGTTTTTCTGTCACATAATTCCCCGCTGTGACGCAGGACCTATATGTCGTCGCTTTTGAATGAAAACCTCGTAACTGAAGCTTAAAACAAGCTACAATTACGAGGTTTTAGTTGAAAAGCAGCGATGCCCTGTGATCGATATAGCTCACGATTAATGACCTGGCAGAGCATAACAGCCTATTGGCTTGGGCTGCTCTGCCAGGTCAAAAAACTTGAGCAATAACAAAACGTAATTTATCCCTTTTGAAATCGCAAACAGTGCACTGTTCAAATTTGAAAGCTGGTTTGATAGAAATTCGGTATTCATATTTGCATTGATAGAAACGCGATTTGTGTACAACACGGTGGGGATAGGCTTTGTAAGTCTCGTCAGGTGATCGCGAGATTTTGCGTTAACCTGTACTTCCGGGACTTGTCAAAAAATGGCTTTATCCATTTTGTACTGGACAAAATATGTTGACGGCCAGACAAAACTTACACGCAAGAGCGAAGCCTCGGTGGAAGGTGGGAGGGTGTTGAAATTTGTTTTAGATGAACTTATGGTGGTGAACGCTTGTGTGCAGGCCTCGATGAAGGACACGTCCTACAAGGTTCAGGTGAGTATTCGACCCGAATAAATTTGCTACCCGTACGTTTGTCTTCTATTCAGTTATCGTGGATCATTAAAACTGAAATCGCATAGAATGAAAACAATTCATCTTCCCGACAACATAAATGAAGAAGAGTGATAGATTCTATTTATGTTTCAGTCATTACTGACGCTGTTTACAGTCATTTCGTACCATAGCCATTTCGTACCCGTCATTTCGTGTTTGATTTACTTTGAGTTTGATGATCAGCTGATCTTTCTGATTGCAATTTTCAGTTGTATGATAGGTTGTAGATCTCTTTCAGATTTATTTAGGGTTCAAGAAAATCCAAGAAATATCTTTGAAAAGGAAGGAAAAATGCACCAGAAAGAGATCAAAAGGACAGGATCACATCACATAAGGAAAGACCAGTTGACCCTCATTTCAGAGACCTGTCACCTCGATGAAGAAAATCTGATGTTAATTGGTGAACGACTGGTGTGGGCAGATTTTAAATTCCTGTCCATATCAGTTGTGAGCCTTTTGGTTTCAGATGTAGCCGCACATACTATTTAAAATAACAAGAAACATCTTTGAAAAGGAAGGAAAAAAAATAAAGAACACCAGAAAGGTACCAAAAGGACAGGGTCAGACACCACCATAAGAAGTGACCAGGAACTAGAAGTGACCATTCAGCTGCCAATCCAAGAGAGTGAAAAAAAGGAATGATCAAAAGGACAGGATCACACCTCATAAGAAATGACCAGCCGACTCTCATTTCACAAGAGACCTGTCACCTCGATGAAGAAAATCTGATGTTAATTGGTGAACGACTGGTGTGGGCAGATTTTAAATTCCTGTCCATATCAGTTGTGAGCATTTTGGTTTCAGATGTAGCCGCACATACTATTTAAAAAAACAAGAAACATTTTAGAAAAGGAAGGAAAAAAAAAAAATAAAAACCACCAGAAATGTACCAAAAGGACAGGGTCAGACACCATCATAAGAAGTGACCAGGGACTCGAAGTGACCATTCAGCTGCCAATCCAAGGGAGTGAAAAAAGTAGTGAAATCTTGTCGGTTGCCTGACAATTAACAATTTGTCAGAGCCGCAAAAACAGATACACTCTTCACTTTAGACGGAAATAAGATATTTTTCATTCTAAAAGGAAGTGACAGAACAGGAAATTCAGCTGTAAGTTTTTCTGTAGCATCCCGATGAATGCCACAGTTGTGTCAGTGACAGTGTTATGAACATCACATCTTGGACAGATATATTTATCTATTCCGATCCCCCTTTTAACCCTTTCCTAAACACTGGGTTTTGATGTCCCTACTAGAAAAGGCTTGGAAAAACATTGAGGCAAAAGAAGAACAAGTATCTGGTGTTGTATGCAACACATAAAGTCCCCTACCGGCTTCACATTGACTCAATATGGTAATCAATAATAGATTAAGTTGCAGGATCCATTTTTTGCCATATTTTCACTATTTCCGTTACCATAGCAACCACACTTTTCGTCAAAGAACAAAGATAAAATGATGTGCATAATCTACACATTGCCATCTAGTCATATACCAAGTCTCATCAAATTAGCTTGCTTACTTATTAACTTATCGCAGGATCCAATATTTTTTGCCATATTTTCATTATTTCCGTAACCATAGCAACAACAATTTTAGTCTAAAAACAAAAATAAAATGTTGTGCATAATCTACACATTGCCTTATAGTCATATACCAAGTCTCATCAAACTAGCTTGCTTAGTTATTATCTTATCGCAGGATCCCATTTTTGGCCATATTTTCACTATTTCTGTAACCATAGCAACCTCAATTTAAGTCGAAAAACAAAAATAAAATGATGTGCATAATCTACACATTGCCATCTAGTCATATACCAACTTTCATCAAAAACGCTTGCTTAGTTATTAAGTTATCGCGGGATCCAGATTTGAGCGGACAGACGGACGGACAGACTGACGGACAGACTGACGGACAGACGGACGGACGGACGGACGGACAGACTGACGGACGGACGGACAGACGGAGGGCAAACCTATAGTCCCCTCCGGTGTGAACACCGGTAGGGGACTAAAAAGCTGATAATCTGCATTTTCTCCTTTCAACGCAATATTTTTCGAGCTTTATTGTGTATGCTGAAAATTCTGTGTTGGTTAATTCAATGTTGTTGTCTGCAGCATCTTTGAATTTAGATTCGTCTAAAATCTTGTCGTATAGGAAAGGGTTAAGTAATATTGGAACACCCCTTGAAGAAATCCTTGATCTGTGCTAGTTCTGCACATATGTAATAGTAGGTTATACATCAGGACAGCAAAATAAAAACATTTCTTATTTCCCTGTATATTTGTTATACACATTGTACATTTGTTTTCTAATACCTAATATGTTTGTGTTATTTTTTTCTGTAGATATTTCTTGGAGCAAAAGAAAATGGAGAGGTCAAGGGAACAACATGTACATGTCCCATGGGACAGTACAAATGCCACCATGTTGCTGCTGCCTTATTATATGGGTAATAAATGCTTATTAACAAAAATGCTAACTTTCACCACATATTTAATGAAAAAAACTATGTTTTCATCTCACATTTTTAGTATTCAAGTTTGATTAATTTATGCATTAACCCTTTCCCAAACGACAAAATTTAAGGGTAGTCCAAATTCACAGCTGATGCAGACGACGACATTAAAGAAAATAAAATGGAATATTCTGTACAATATAGCACAGAAACTCTTGAAGAAAAAGGAGAAAGTGCTGATTATCAGCATTTTCTTCTTTTGCCTCAATGTTTTCACAAGCCTTTTTTCTTGGGGACATCAAAACCAGGTTTTGTTTGGGAAATAGTTTATATAAAACATGTTAGAATTTTAAACATAAAACACGGAACACCAGCATGGATGGAACAGTTGATCAAACAAAAAAAACCCACAAAAAACAGACATGACAAAAGTTTTTGAAACTTTTTCGGCACATCTTGTTTGCTGATAATATACATATATGTAAAAGACATTTTTTAAGTCTGTTGATTTTGAAGGAAGGAAATTCACCAAAATGCCTGAGTATTATGCATGTAATAATGCTTTATTCCAGATACAAGAGAGCCAGTAAGACTGATGTTAAATGCAGCTGGATAGAGCATCCAAAATCTGTGCCACCAAAGGAAACGGTCACTATGGGGGATTTGTATTCCCCTAAACAAGCAGGATATAGGTAAACAATTATTGAATTCTTAATTTATCACATTATACCAATCAAACAGTATGAAAAATTCAATGACACAGCATACAGTTTACCTTTGTCTGTCCACAAGTCTGTGTCTTTAAAAATTAAACCTTAACCCTTTCCCAAACAAGACCTGGTTTTGACGTCCCTTATAGAAAAGGCTTGGGAAAACATTGAAACAAAAGAAGAAACTGCTGATAACCAGCAGTTTCTCCTTTTGTCTCAATATTTTCTCTGTCATATTTTACACAAATCCTATCTTTAATAACATCCATTTTGTCATTTGTGGCAGTTTTTGAAGTGGATCACCTTAAAATTTTGTCGTTTGGGAAAGGGTTAATGTAACCATTTCCTTGGAAATTGTGTTTTACAACAATAATCTTCCATTATTTTGTAAATACTGGAGCGATTTGAATTCGGTTCGAAGCAGAGAGTGTGGACAGACGTCACACATTAGATGGACGTGGTTGATTTTTGAAAAATCAACTGATAAAAAAGTTATTGAAGATAAACCTCATTCCTGGCATGTTTCTACCTTATCTGCTTCAAACTGAATTCAAATTGGTCAAGTATTAAAAAAGATATTGAAGATTATCAGAAATTCTGAGTCACATGAATGTACACAGTGACAAACACATCTTTTGCTTATATCATTCTCTTGAGGTGAAATACACTGTGTACATAATGATATATAGTGTTTGTTTCTTTCAGCTTGATTTGTAATACATGTACCGGTATAACATTTGGCACATCTAATTTGTACATGTATGTCTGGATATAGCTATGTTCACCTCAATATTATTCTTCTACTTAAATATTACTCAGGGCACTAAAAAGACCAGTAACAAGTGATGACAGGTCATACCTATATGAGCAGCTTGGGTCATTAGGACGATTCACAGGTTGCAAAATAGTTTCAAAGCTGTTTGTCAAAGTTACAAAATAAGTTGTTGATAATTATTCAGTTGTTTGTTTTCAAGGTCATGTAAAATCAATTTTTATCAAAGAGAACAATCAAATTACAAAAAAAGAAACTCCAAGACTTAATACTGGTGCTCTTTATTAAGAAAAGATTCCAACAAATCATTTGAACAGAATATGTGATGAAGTTATACAACTACTGTATTGATCTAATTAAAACACCTGGTCCAATATTAAATGCATATATGCAAAGATTTTACATGACTACATGTATAGTTAAAATTTTTCATGCTCCCAGGTAAATGACAAGTTGCTGTTTTCAGTTGAAAGTTTAATTATAGTAATGAGCCAGGATCTAGAAAAACGTCCCATAACTCAGTCTATTTTTTGCACAAAATGTGATGCCAACTCGCCTCGCTTCAGGTAAGACATTTTGCAATAAATCTGTTATTTCTGTATCAATTTTCAAGCGGTTTGCTGCATGTACCCCGCCTTATCGAGCTCTTTCATTGGATGTATGACATATTAGATACTTTTTCCGAAATATTGTCCCAACCGACCAGAAAGCGAAATGGTAACGACTACGGCCAAATTAACCACGCTTATTTCTGCGTCAATTTTCATGCGGTTTGTTGCATGTACTCCATCTTTCTGAGCCCTTTTCTCAGATGTATTTTTTATCTGGAACTTCCCTGTACTTTTCTCAAAAACCGATCCCAACCGACTAGAAAAAGGGCCTGAGTTTTTTGTCGTTTTTCTGGTCGGTTGGGATCAATTTTTGGACAAAGTACAAAGATTCTACAAACAAGTCATATATCCGAGGAAAGAGCTCACTAATGCGGGGTACATGCAACAAACCGCTTGAAAATTGGAGCAGAAATAAGACAAGAGGACCATGATGGTCCTATATCGCTCACCTGAACCAAAATGATATGAGCAACATTTTTGTTCAATTCAATAAATATTTATGACTTTAAGACTGAAAACGAACTTATGGTGAAAATCGAGCTCATCCAAGATCTTATGGTGCTCAACATTGTGTCCAAGATTTGTCTTGTTTGATAAATAATTGTAGATTCTGGAGTATAAACAAGATCGAAAACAGCCGAAAACAGCAATTTTGTCAAATTCAAGGGCACATAACTCTCAACTTTTTTTATCAGAACAGACTGAAAACCAAACTCAACCCAGAACTTATGATCCCCAACATTCTGTCCAAGTTTTGTCTTAATTGATCAATAATTGTAGATTCTAGAGTATAAACAAGGTCGAAAACAGTCGAAAACGGCAATTTTATCAAATTCAAGGGCACATAACTCTCGCTTTTGTGGTAAGATCAGGCTGAAATTCAAACTCACTCGAGATCTTATGATACCCAACATTGTGTCCAAGATTTGTCTTGATTGGTCAATAATTGTAGATTCTAGAGTGTAAACAAGTTCGAAAACAGCCGAAAACAGCAATTTTGTCTAATTCAAGGGCACATAACTCTCAACTTTTTAATCAGATGGGACTGAAAATCAAACTCATCCAAGATCTTATGGTCTCAAACATTGTGTCCAAGTTTTGTCTTAATTGATAAATAATTGTAGATTCTAGAGTGTAAACTATGGCAAAAACAGCCGAAAATGGCAATTTTATCAAATTAAAGGGCACATAACTCTCATTTTTCTAGTCAGATCCGACTGAAAATCAAACTCATTTGAGATCTTATGGTCTCCAATATTGTGTCCAAAATTTGTCTTGATTGGGAAAAAATTGTAGATTCTAGAGTGTAAATAAGGTCGAAAACAGTCAAAAACAGCAATTTTATCAAATTCAAGGGCACATAACTCTCGACTTTGTGGTAAAATCAGGCTGAAATTCAAAGTCATCCGAGATCTCATGGTCCCAAACATTGTGTCCAAGTTTTGTCTTGATTGATGAATAATTGTAGATTCTAGAGAGTAAACAAGGTCAAAAACAGCCGAAAATGGCAATTTTGTCAAATTCAAGGGCACATAACTCTCGTCTTTCTGGTCAGATCAGACTGAAAATCGAACTCATCTGAGATCTTATAGTCTGCAACATTATGTCCAAGATTTGTCTTGATTGATCAATAATTGTAGATGCTAGAGTGTAAACAATGTCAAAGCTAGGTATTTTTGGCATTCAAGGGCAGATAACTCCTGACTTTCTGGTTCGATCTGACCCATAATCGAACTCATCCGAGATCTTATGGCCATACATGTTTTGACCAAGTTTGGTCAAGATTGGCTTATATTTGTAGATGCTAGAGTGTAAACACGAAATTGTGGACGGACGGACGGACGGACGGACAGACAGACAGACGGACGACGGACAAAAAGTGATCACAATAGCTCACCTTGAGCACTTTGTGCTCAGGTGAGCTAAAAATTATTGCACAATTTCTTACCTGAAGCGAGGCAAAATTTGTCCGTATACTCCATATTCGTTATCCACCCCAATTAGACCTTGAGCCACCAATAACCCCTGCTCCCCCCCAGAGGGAATTTTGAAGGGTATGATTTTCTGAAAGCTTATAACAAATGCTACAAGATGAGCGTTGTTTGCACTTTGGCCGTTGGGGCTTTTGGCTTTAACCCTTATCTAAAACCCTTAACCCTTTCAAATTTTTCATTTAGATATACATACATTTATTTGGTCATATCTTGATTGTATTTACCACATTTTTGTCGAAAATCGCAATTTTAGGAAAAATCATTAATATTCATGAATATGCAAATGAGCTAATTTGCATAACATAACTGAAAATGAAAGAGCAAGTCATAAGCTTTCATTTGATACCATTCTGACACATGTGTGTCAATATTCAATCAGGATATGACCAAAGTCATTTTCAAAATTTAAATGAACAACTTGGTAGGGTTAAGGGTTTGGATAAGGGTTACTGCAGAAAAGCCCCAACCGCCAGAGTGCAAACAAGGCTCAAAATATTTCTAATAAAATATACTTTAAGATAAACCATGTTTACAAAATTCCCCCTGGACAGAAATGCCTTGTTTTAGAAGTTATTTATCAAATTTTCGCCCAAAAATGCAAATTTTAAGGGAAATCATTAATATTCATGCATATGCAAATGAGCTAATTTGCATAAAATAACTTCAAAATAAAGAGCAAGTCATAGGCTTTCATTTGATACCACTTTGACATATGTAGGTCAATATTTGATGAAAATATGACCAAATAAGTAATGTATTTTTTTATGAAAAAAATGATAGGGTTAAGGGTTTTAGATAAGGGTTACAGCCAAAAGCCCCAACGGCCAGAGTGCAAACAACGCTCAAAATGTTTGTAAGATAATATACTTTAAGAAAAAACATGTCTACAAAATTCCCTCGGGGGGGGGGGAGCAAACATGTTTCTAGCTCAGGGTCTACATCATGCACAATCCCCACCGTGGTACAATTAGACTCAAAATATTGAAGTTGAAGTAGACCAATCAAAATTCTTTGAACAATGAAAGTAAAGGGTCACCCATGGTCTGCAGTTAAGAGGTTTTCGTTAAAAACAGTGATACATTATCACAATTCACGAAAGTTCTCAACTTTGACAAGAAATTGAGGAGGCATTGTTATCAAAGTAGATTAGAGAGTATGGTGGGTACTTGATAGGTCTTTCGATGTTAAAGAAGAAGGATCTAAGAAGAAATCGTTGTAAATAATAAAACAACTGTTGTCCTTTAATTTTGGACCAATATAATATTTTCTTAAAGAGGAAGAAAAACAAAGAATGAATCGTAAAAAGAAATTACCAAAGTCTGAATGATAATGCTCCAATCCTATATTCCACTCCAAGAAATCTGCTAAATCTATTAGAGCTATATATGACTTTTATCACGAAATCCAATCGTGTAAGTGAAAGGTAATACAAACCGTTTTATGTGATATTTTATAACGCTTAGATGTCAAGATAGAATATTGGAGGAAATGTTCAAAAGGCCAACAGTCAACATTTCACGTGTTTACCGACTTCAGCAATCTTAATACTGAAAGTACTGTTAGAGGACACATCGTTTATCACATTCGAATATGTCGTAACTACAGCATATTTAAGTTGTAGTTACGACCTTTTTTGAATGTGACCGACGATATTTAACACAACATAAAATTCTCAGACTGTGAGAGTATAGTGCTCCCGCGATATTCTGAATCCCGCCAAACAATAAAACATAAATCAATTTACTAATCATAGGTTGTAAAGATCAAAATGAAACCATATTGATGCTAATCAGTATTTTGATGTAATATTGACGAGACGATTTGCACGCGTGTCTCTACAATAACATGTTTTTATAGATTAATAAAGGTTTGTTTATAAACATCAGATTAGCTTGGGACACCTGCACTGCATGGTTATATATGATTGGGGATATTCTGTGCAATCTTCATGAAAATCCATTCGGGAATGCAGGTGAAGTTGTAAGTTAAAAATATATTTTAAACCAACAGCAAAATCTTATATTGGTCTAAATTCAAAGATGTTGCAGACGAAATTTAAGGTATCCAGCCCCTCAAAAGCACCAAGACCCGGATGCGAAATTTGAAAAGTGCCAGTAATTCCTAAACTGCGTTGCATTTCCATTCCAAATACAAACATAAGCATTTTGAACGGTTTAGAATTTTGAATTAATGCATACTCATGGAAATATTTGACAAAAATGTTCCAAATTGCCTCCCTTGCATATAAATAAAGAGTAAAATAATATTATGTACTAGTAAACCATTTTCTTCTTGAAGAATAATCTTGAAATCTGGCATGGTAAATCAACTTATTTGAAGTGTAATTACAAGTGTGTGAAATTCGATGCATTTCGTGTGGCTCGAAAGTGGTGATTTTTTAGGGTCTGTAAACCTTAAAATGAACTAAATGTTACATGGTTCGTCTTTTTATTGCATTGTCAAAAAAGACCACATGACTTGACCACATCACTTGCATGACCTAATTGTGAATTTCGGCAAATTGCTACACCGATTTCTTCTCGATTCTTATAATTTTTTGCATAGATCATACAGGCCATATGCAATGACGTAACGTCAAAAGTTGCAGACCAAGCCAAAATCGGCTATGCACTTCTGTTTAAAACCGCATATTTGTTATTTTTATTTGAGAAACACACATGTATTTGGTATCATATAAACGATATTGAATTGTAATTTATTAATATATGTCGAATTTCAACATTGTTTGATTATAGACAATTTGATAAACAAAATAGATAAACTCAGACGCAGAAAATGACGTCGTCACGTGTAACAGAAATTACCAAACAAACTCACGAAAATCCCAATAGAATAAAAAGTAAGACTTTTTAAAGCGCACAAACTTTGGCAAATTACGTCAGTGATGTCACAGAAGATATAGCGTAAATCTTACGGCAGTTGGATGGTGTAAACAAACTATGGAGCAATGGAAAGAAAGAGATAAGTAGCGTCACGCTGTTAAAAAAACGTCATTTTTTCGGTATGTCTAATTTTTAAATATAATATATTTTTCCAATAGCGATTAGAAATCAATATAAAAAATTTTGGGACATACATCTGAGCTCTAGTTTTTGTAGTTAATTTTTTGTCTTGATTGGAGTTGAAGAAAATCATCATTTTATTGTGTTTGTAGCGTCTTAAAAATGTCACATTTTCACTAAAACGGTCCCAAATGCAAGGGTGATTTTTTCATATATAGCTTTTTTCTAAGAAAATCAAAATATTTTGAATTTGAATTGATTTTCGACATACATCTCGGATAAAATTTGAAATAAAATGCATTTGTCAATATCTCTTCAACTAGCGAAGATATAGAGTGTGATGTAGCGTCTTAAAAATGTCACAAAAACGCGTTTTTGACGATTTGACGTCATGATGATTTTTTCGGTATGTCTAATTTTTAAATCTAATTTATTTTTCCAATAGCGATTAGAAATCAATATAAAAAATTTTGGGACATACATCTGAGCTCTAGTTTTTGTAGTTAATTTTTTGTCTTGATAGGAGTTGAAGAAAATCATCATTTTATTGTGTTTGTAGCGTCTTAAAAATGTCACATTTTCACTAAAACGGTCCCAAATGCAAGGGTGATTTTTTCATATATAGCTTTTTTTCTAAGAAAATCAAAATATTTTGAATTTGAATTGATTTTCGACATACATCTCGGATAAAATTTGAAAAAAAATGCATTTGTCAATATCTCTTCAACTAGCGAAGATATAGAGTGTGATGTAGCGTCTTAAAAATGTCACAAAAACGCGTTTTTGACGATTTGACGTCATGATGATTTTTTCGGTATGTCTAATTTTTAAATCTAATTTATTTTTCCAATAGCGATTAGAAATCAATATAAAAAATTTTGGGACATACATCTGAGCTCTAGTTTTTGTAGTTAATTTTTTGTCTTGATTGGAGTTGAAGAAAATCATCATTTTATTGTGTTTCTAGCGTCTTAAAAATGTCATATTTTCACTAAAACGGTCCCAAATGCAAGGGTGATTTTTTCATATATAGCTTTTTTTCTAAGAAAATCAAAATATTTTGAATTTGAATTGATTTTCGACATACATCTCGGATAAAATTTGAAATAAAATGCATTTGTCAATATCTCTTCAACTAGCGAAGATATAGAGTGTGATGTAGCGTCTTAAAAATGTCACAAAAACGCGTTTTTGACGATTTGACGTCATGATGATTTTTTCGGTATGTCTAATTTTTAAATCTAATTTATTTTTCCAATAGCGATTAGAAATCAATATAAAAAATTTTGGGACATACATCTGAGCTCTAGTTTTTGTAGTTAATTTTTTGTCTTGATTGGAGTTGAAGAAAATCATCATTTTATTGTGTTTGTAGCGTCTTAAAAATGTCACATTTTCACTAAAACGGTCCCAAATGCAAGGGTGATTTTTTCATATATAGCTTTTTTTTCTAAGAAAATCAAAATATTTTGAATTTGAATTGATTTTCGACATACATCTCGGATAAAATTTGAAAAAATAAATGCATTTGTCAATATCTTTCCAACTAGCGAAGATATAGAGTGTGATATAGCGTCTTAAAAATGTCACAAAAACGCGTTTTTGACGATTTGACGTCATGTTGATTTTTTCGGTATGTCTAATTTTTAAATCTAATTTATTTTTCCAATTGCGATTAGAAATCAATATAAAAAATTTTGGGACATACATCTGGACTCTAGTTTTTGTAGTTAATTTTTTGTCTTTATTGGAGTTGAAGAAAACCATTATTTTATTGTGTTTGTAGCGTCTTAAAAATGTCACATTTTCACTAAAACGGTCCCAAATGCAAGGGTGATTTTTTCGTATATAGCTTTTTTTCTAAGAAAATCAAAATATTTTGAATTTGAATTGATTTTCGACATACATCTCGGATAAAATTTGAAAAAAATAAATGCATTTGTCAATATCTCTTCAGCTAGCGAAGATATAGAGTGTGATGTAGCGTCTTAAAAATGTCACAAAAACGCGTTTTTGACGATTTGACGTCATGTTGATTTGTGAAGAACTATTCATGGCGTTTTACGATCATGTATCGATGCTCTAGATCCACTTGTTTTATCGTTGTTTGTTTGACTATCTTGCTATTTGTAGTCTACGCAACTTAAGGTTAAAATTTGAGACCCGTAATAGAAAAAAGAAAGAAAAGCATTGACCAAGGCATAAGAAAATGTTGAGATAATAGAAGACATTTTTTAAGTAAAGCATTTCATTGATTTCATCTAATATGTTGCAGCATTTAGTCTCGGAGTGTCATTTTTCCTACATATAATGCATTTGTTGTAGACCCCATTTAAAAGAATATTCTACCTTTTGTCTGCTAACGAGTAAACTTGAAGGCGATTATTTAGTAAGTATTTTCACTTTTTTTATTTTTATTTGTTTATTTATTTTATTTTTTTACATTTGCGCAAGTAGAAATATCTTAATAACAAAAATATGCATACTTGACAAGTTATATTCAGCGTATGAAACGGCTCCATTTCTCCTACAGGTGTAAAATATTCACTTTCAATATTCATTAGAGCTTGATTTTTCAATACTTACGAAATAATTCTGTTGTTTATTTATTGATAGTTGAGATTATTAATTTTGTACGGTGCTATTTTCATGTATGCATGTATTGGTATTATTGTGAAAATGTTTTCTTTTGGCCAACATTCAAAATTTGTCATTTCTCATGTTTTGGGGAAAGTTATAATTTTCTTTACACCTTCGCGTAACGTTAACGTCGGAAAACGGTCGATATGCGTGTTACAACGTTGGTCCGCAAGTTTTGACGTTACGTCAATATATATTTATAATGACATGTCTGATTGTAGACTATTCTAACTGTTATTCAGATCTACTTTGTCTTGTCTAGGACGAACTATTTAACAAGCGTTGTGTGGTTTACAAAGTACATTAGAAGGTGAACACATTAGAGAGGATATGCTCTGAAAAACGCTGATTGCCAGTATTTCCTCCTTCTGTCTCAAGATTTTCACAAACTTTTCTATAATCCAATTCTAAACAAGACCTGGTTTTGACGTACCTACATAGGAAAGCTTGGGGGAAAATTGAGACAAAGGAAGAAAATGCTTAAAACCAACACTTTGTTCTTTTGTCTCAATATTTTCTGTGCCATATTATACACACATTCAATATTTTATTGACACTCACTGTGCCGTTTGCAACTGCTTTCAAGGTGAAACACTCAAAGTTTCGGCCGTTTGAAAAATTATTATCAGTTTGTCATGCCAACGTCAAAACTACATCTTTATTAAATCGATGTGGTGAGTTTTTGAAAAATCATGTGATGAAAAAGTCATTCAAGATCAACCAACATTTTGGTTGATCTTTAATAACATTTTCATAAGTTGATTTTTCAAGAATACACCACCTTCAGCTTATTGCTGGTATAATCTCACCTTCTCTGCTTAAAATCGGGTTCCAATTGGTTAAGTATGAACAAAAATATTGACGATTTTCTAAAATTCGGAGTCACTTGATTAACCACGTGATCATGGCTGGAGCGAAGACGTCAAAACCTGAGCCGCGTTCTTTAGAGCGAGATTTCTTGAGATATCTTGAGATTTCTTAAGATATTTTAGAATAAAGCGCTCTCTTGAGCAAGATTTTTAAGACGATCACTGAGAGCCGCAATTACTCTATACTTATTTCGGAACCCCTCGGTAAATTCTGTAGAATCTATATGGGAGAGAATTCACCGAGTTGTTCCGAATGCTCCATGATTAAAAAACCGCGGAGTTCCGAATGATCCATACTTCATACAAATGACGTCATGATGACGTCATTTGTATGAAGTATGGAACATTCGGAACACCTCGTTTATAATCTCGGTCTCAAAGACGCTGTATTAAAAACATCTTATGAAATCTTAAAAAATCTCGCTCTAAAGAACGCGCCTCAGGGCTTTGTGGAGCTTGTTCGGGAAGGGTCAGTTCCAAATATAGACACTTCTTCCTGAATATGAAGAAACGGAAAGACTACGCAACAAATAATAGACATTTTTCCTTTAGGGCGTAATTCATAAGCGCAGACATAATCATTACACTAAAATATTATAACTACTCGTTTAGTTTTGTTCAAAGAAAACAAGACCTAATTGGTAAAAATTGACTAGGGATGGACATAAAAATGCCCACACATTTTATAATATAACAGTACAACTGTTTAGTTACCAAAGATCAGCGAGACTTAATTGACAGGAGAAGAGGGATTTCGGATTATAAAGATATGCGACTCTAACCAACCATCGTGTTATGAATCGACATAGTCACGGTGGATAATCACGTGAAAAAATAATTCAGGGAATCCTCATTAATTTTGTAAATACGTGACCTTTTTTTAATTCAGTTTGAAGCAGAGAAGGTCGACAGACGTCGCGCATAAGATGGGTGTGGTGGAATTTTGAAAAATCACCTGATAAAAAGTTATAGAAGATCAAACAAAATATTGGTTGATCTTCAAAGGCTTTTTTTATCAGCTAATCTTTCAAAGATCATTCTCGTTCAATTTTTTTGATATTTTTCCACATTCTGTGCTTTAAACTGGATTCAAATTGGTCAAGTATTTACAAAAATATTGATGAATTTCTGAATTTCTGAGTAATGTGATAGTACATGTACTTGTCTGGAGACAGGTACTATAGGTGTCTCCCTCCCTTTTACATAATTGGAATATACAGTAACATTTCGTCAACGACGACTTATCAAAATATACTTTTAAACCCATTCTATTTTTGCAAACAATTCTTGCCTATTCTATTCCTTTCACTTTGGGTGATCAAAACTGGTAGTCTTAACCCTTTCCCAAACAAGACCTTGTTTTCACATCCCTTATAGAAATGGCTTTGGAAAACATTGATACAAAAAAAAGAAACTGCTGACGACCAGCAGTTTCTCCTTTTGTCTCAATATTTTCTGTGCCATATTTTACACAAATCCTATCTTTAATAACATCCATTATGTCATTTGTGGCAGTTTTTAAAGTGGATCACCCTAAAATTTTGTCGTTTGGGAAAAGGTTAATCCTTCTCAAGCTGTTCACGACACATGTCTGCCGAGACTAGTGGTGCAAGCTGTATACACTAAAATCAGCCTGCACAGACGTACAGTCTGCTCTTAATCACATTGCAAGATTTCTCTCCTGTTATTGCGGATATAAAATAAATGACACAAATAAATGATGGGCAATTTGTTCGAAACAATTTGTTCGAAACAATAGTTGAAGCCAGCAGTAGGAGGGCTAATCAAGTATCATCATAAAAAGCAATAACTCTTGATAACTTCTAGTGTAAAGCCTTTCCCCATATACATTTTTGTATTTTTATACCCCCCCCCCCCACCTACGAAGTAAAGGGGGGTATATTGGTTTCACCATGTCTGTCCGTCCGTCCATCCATCCGTCCATCCATCCGTCCGTCCGTAGGCTGTTTCATTTTCGTTTGACCTTGTACCATGAAACTTTACACAGTTGTTGCCCATGACCCAAGGAGATGCCCTATTGTTTTTGGGTCACCAAGGTCAAAGGACAAGGTCACAGTTGCACTTTATTTAAAATCTGTTTCCGTGCTCTAAGTCAAGAACCGGTTGACATAGGATCATGAAACTTTATACAGTTGTTGCCCATGACCCAAGGAGATGCCCTATTGTTTTTGGGTCACCAAGGTCAAAGGTCAAGGTTACAGTTGCACTTTATTTAAAATCTGTTTCCGTGCCCTAAGTCAAGAACCGGTTGACCTAGGATCATGAAACTTTATAAAAATGCCGACTATCAGCATTTTATTTCATTTATTTTTTTTTCTTTTCAAATTTTCTTTTTGGAATGCAAAACCTTGTCTTGTGCAAGGGTTAAAACAAAGTCAGCGAAACGTGAAGAAGTCATAAAGGTCTTCGATTCGTCGATCTAATAAAGTCACATTTCTTCAAAATAGATCATGCATTTGTTATAAAAGAGAATTGTGCTAAAATAACGGTTACTGATACAATACCAGTGGAAATAATAAATCATGAAAGCTACTATAGGAACAGAATAATAATTATTGAAAATGGGTTTAAATATTTTTAACATTTATTTTCCCTCGTTGTTTGTACTGGAAACGTCGAACCCAGTTGTTATTTTTGGAAAGAGCTGAATGAAATCGGCGATATTTTCTGTCACTAGAAGTAATTTATTGTTCCGTATTTGTCTTTACATACAAGTAAGCTTGACATTTATTCAATATTCAAGAATTCTACCACTCGAAAACCGTTGCAGATAATCAAATGATTGTTTGTAATAGAAGACAATATGTGATTTATTTCAAATACGATATTGACGGAAAAGGATAAAGGTCATTTATCACATTCGTGACCCGTCATGCTAAAAGGGACCTTATCGCATGTGTGAAAAATATCGACCATAGTCTGTCTGCACAGTCCGCGCAGCCAGACCAGGGCCGACACTTTTCACTTTTATTTAAGTTTCTAGATCTGGAATGTTTTTCCTGTCTTACTATATGTTCATTTTTTGCATACAGTATCTGGTTGACCTGTGATGATTCTGACAAGTTTGTCAAAACTTGGATTTTTAGACTCCTGATAAGGTCCCTTTTAGCGTGGCGGGTCACATTTATCACATTTGAGATTAACCTGGATCTAGATGAGACTGTGCATACGTACATGTATGCTGTTCTCAAATAGCTTCTTTGTGATTTGTAGCGAATGTAAGAGAGCAACATGGATCCTGATCAAACTGCACTTGGGTTCAGACTGATCAGTAAATACGATAGTTACAAATACTATAGAGAACAAGAGGGAGTAGTTGTTTTTAAAAATGAAGAAAAAAAATCTTTCCCTGTTCATTAATTAACCCTTTCCCAATCAAGACCTGGTTTTGACGTCCCTAATAGAAAATGCTTGGGAAAACATTGAAACAAAAGAAGAAACTGCTGATAATCAGCAGTTTCTCCTTTTGTCTCAATATTTTCTTAGCTATATTGTACAAAAATCCTTTCTCTTTCAATGTCCATTTTGTCGTCTGCAGCAACTTTCAAATTGGACCATCCTGAATTTTTGTCGTTTGGGAAAGGGTTAAACCCTATAATGTTGGATACTCAAGCAGACGATCCCAATTACTACCCACAACATACGGTTTGGGTTTGAAAAATAATAAACAACATAATAGGCAAGTTTAGAACGCCTTTACCCCATCTGATCTGAGGCGCGTTCTGAACGTGATTTCGTGAGATTTGTAATGATATTTTTAAAAGATAAAGCGTTCTTTATGCCTCTCATACAACCGGTCGTATGTGCTCCTGCATGTGGCCTGCGTCTAAAACGTTTGTTTAGTCGTGCGATGAACGCACGTGCAACGTACGAATTTTTGGTGGACGCAACCACGAGGCAGACTGCATGCACCAAAGAATTGACCAGACGATTCTTTAGCTTCTCTTACAACCCGGCATGCGTCCTAATAAATCGTGCATTTAAAATGCCAGATTTATAAAGACGCACGACGGGTTGTAAGAGAGGCTTCAGATTAAGCCGCTCAGTGTGTGTGTGTGTGTGTGGGGGGGGGGGGGGGGGGTGCGCCATTACCCTATTCTTTTTGCGGAACTTCTCGACCATCTCTGTAGAAACAATATAAGAGACAATTGACTGAAGTGTTCAAAAGGTTCAATAATTCAGAAACCGGGGTGATCCGAATGTTCCATACCTCGTACAAATAACGCCAAAAAAATTTAGGGTGGTCCAAATTCAAAGCTGCCGCAGACAACAAAATGCTTGTGGATTAACACAGGATTTGTGTATATTTTAGCACAGAAAATATTTAAACAAAAGAAGAAACTGCTGGTTATCAGCAGTTTCTTCTTTGGTCTCAATATTTTCCCAAGCCAAATCTCTTAGGGACGTCAGAACCAGGGGCCCGTATTACTAACGATCGTACGTTTGATTTTTGCATAATTACCTGTAACAACATCCCTGATTGGCTCGGTCGGATTTCTCGTGCAATCAGATGTCTTGTTACAGAGTTTACACAAAAACTTAAAGAAGTAATACGGGGTACAGGTCTTGTTTGGGAAAGAATTTTAAACATCTTTAGAAATCTTAAAAAATATCTTACTAAAAAGGCACCTCTGTAACTCTTGCTGGCTCATGTTATCTTGGAAAAGGTTGAAATATTTTACGGCTTCTGTGTCATCTAGGGTATGATTAATTCCTTTTAACTCTTTCCGAATCAAGCACTGGCTTTGTCGAATAGGTTTTGAAATACTTTGCGACAAAAGATGGAAATTTTGTATTCAGACTGAATTATAGTATTTTCATTATATTCAGGCCCGTAGGAACACGGGGGGGGGGGGGGGCTAAGCCCCGATATAACCCCAAAGATAGCCAAAAATGCCGAAGGACCTCTATGGACAAGGCGAGGGATCTCCATAAAAGGCTCAGCGCGATGGGTCAATTTTCAAAACTAACAAATTGAGAAACAAAATTAAGCTTTATGGTTAGGAAGATAAATAAATGAAATGAAAACAATTTTTTGCCATTTATAAAGTTCTATAGGTGCAGATAACTCTTGATTTTTGTGCCCACCTAAATAGTTTCATTTTCTTATACTACCGGTATTCATAGACGTAAACTGATGTTTCTTTTTGCTTTATTTCCAATTTATTTTCTACAGATACAAGGATTTTGGTGTTGACATCATATGGCAGCTTTGGTTTTGTCCGTATTGCGCATGCGCATCATTGAAACAACTTTAAAAACGCACTTTCCCGCCAAAAACTGAGGAATACCTACCTTCCATGGGCTGGTGAACATCGTTCCACCCCTTGACCCAGCTTCCCATTGACATATGTTGTGTCACTTGACCATATGCTTCCTTGGTAAAAAGGATTTCCTGGGTCACGGGGTGGAACATACTTTTATACTAAAATAGTGCTCATATACCAATTGCCATATTTTTAGCGGGAAGATTTCGCCTTTAAACTCGTTTCAATGATGCGCATGCGCATTAAGGACAAAACGAAAACTGGTATATGGTTTCAACACCATTTGTCCTTATATTTACAGAAAAAAATCTTGCAATGCAAATAGATAAACATAACCAGTGACATCGTACCATTTTGTTCGGCGATTATGATCAACCACATGACCTCAATATGCGCTTTGTGCACTTGCAATCCGTTTATTCCATTTGAAAACAAGACAAAATTTTGACGCATAGCATCAAAGAGGCCGGCAATATTTTGGTAGCCATCCATGAAAATTTTGATGAAGTGATATATTTCAACCATGTCATGTTAATTATATCTTTCCTTTTCTTGTTGAACTCACTGTATCAAGACCCCATCGGAATTATCGTGGACTTGCAGTAGCAATCATTTGGTGGCGTATTGTTTGTTTGCAGTTCAAGTGACTTCTACTTTTAAAATGTATACATTCTGCAAGTCCCGCAAATTGCTATGTTTGCTCATTTGGGTGACCTCAAGTGCAATAATAGACAATGCTGCCTTTAGATTTCTCAGCGAATGGTACTGCACCACCTACACAAGTTCACATTACCATGGTTAACTTAAAACAATTATCAGCTCGCATAACCATGATTAAGTTAAAAAAACGAATTTTTAACAAAAAATTGAAACCTATTGTTCTGAACCTAACTAAATATTTGTGCATTGCTTTACTTCAAAGAAATGGATATTTTGTTCACGTTACTGACATGTTCTTCTGTAAATCCGTGTGTTTTGTTTTTTATTTTTTCAATTGTTTCATTGTTTGATGTAGAATTTGTAAATATTTAAAGGCGCTCTATCTCGAATTTTATTCGAAAAATCAACTTTAAAACGATTTGGTGGTCATTCGCTGGGTCATCAATAATATTTTTTAAACAATACACCTTTCAAGCGCAATTGTACTCCAGTTCAATGAAATTCTCCTTTAAAACGAAATGCCGGAGGGGTTTTTCCACAAATTACCGCTATTAATTTTATAGAAAAAGTATTTCGCAGGACTTTGATGATGTCATTCTCAGACACCCCTCCAAGCGTCTTCTCACGTGACTACTATTGATGTATCGATCAGCGTTTTGGCAACATGATTCGATTCGTGTCAGCCTCGATTAGGCCTATACTTTCACTTTTCCAACGCTCTGTTTGATCCCCGATAAAGATAGGCTTGGATCTAAATCTCCTGTCGTTTGGATTTTGATTTTTTCTATAGTTCGCGCAAGATCCTTTGGCACATGGATAAAACAATACATTTTTATATTCAGTGGCGTAATGACTAAGAAAATTTAGATTGATAGGTAGAGCGGTCAGTTTTCAATTATGGAGCCCCGAGTTCGAATCCAGCTGTCTGTAGATTTTTTTATTCTTTTTTCTTCGTCTTCAATGGCTATTAGCTACGAAATTTCATTTGCTAGGCAGATGGCAGCTTGTATTTTGTGTAAAAATACAAATGATGGACAAAAAGAAATGAAAAGAAAAAAAAGAGTAAAAGAATCGCCGAGACCTAGGATAGAACTCGGATGTCCTGTACAGCACACATACCGCTAAATCACTCTACCTAAATTTTACCCGTATCTACGTCATTACTATATAAGAGTTGTATTGTGTTTTATATAAAAATGTTGTGTTCACATCTGAGCAAAATGTAAACAGTGAGGAAAAAATTTTGAAAAACGTGACAAACGTTTTTCATTTTTTCCATGGATTTCCCTTAATTTCGGCAATAACTATCTTATTTTAGGTTCATTGTTTGTCTGAACCGCCTTTTGTTACTAATCCAAAGGTAGTCATTATCAAAATTATGCGTTTCATTCCATTTTTCCGTTTTTTTTTTTGCAATTTGACCAAGCGAGGGACTGCAGCTTTAATACAATGCAATATTTGTATTTTACTGACAAAAGAATTACAGATAGTATGATTTATCTAAAAAAAAAAAAATAAAAAAAAAACAGCAACTTCGTAATAAGGTCATAATAGTCATTTTCATTGCGAGATGGAAGTGTTTATTTATAATTTTTTAAACAATTTGTAAACTTCAACTTTAAATCGATGCAGCCAAAAAATCAATCCTGGTCACTGTTGACTCGTGCTGTCAGAGTTAATTCCCTTTGTTGGAGAACGTTGTTCTCAGCCATCTATTGGCATTCTGTCAAATCAGGCCGTTTTCATGTGTGATTTTTAGCATAATGAAAAAAAAAATGATAGCAAAAAAGTTAAACGCTTTAAAAGCAAAAACATTTTGGAAAAATAAACACACACAAAAAGAAATCAGATTGGATACCTAACTTAATATATAACAAAGGACAAAAGTTCCTTTCAAAACAGTATTTGAGAAAAAGTTGACACAAGCGACAGGGGGTTTTGAACCCACACCGTAGAATACAAATATGACTGTATGTACGAGCGGCTAACCGATTGAGCTACGGTGTTCGGTTGAAAATCTTAACAAATTGCAACTTACTTATCGGGTCCTTCAAGGGGCAGTAACCCAGTATATCGGGTCCATAGAAATACCGAAACGCATGAGTATTTCATCGGATGCTTTCAACAGAGACGTTCACGTGGGATTGGGTTAAGTGATACGCGTTTCGATAACTTCCAAACCTTGCCGATAACGTTTAATAGATATATCGACATTCTATGTACGTCTCGGTTTTTGTGCATTCCAGTATTTCTATGGACCGTGGTTAATCTGATAGTCACGTGATCGGGGGCGGTCAGTTTTTGGAATTGGAACGATATACAAATGCGGTCAATTTTGCGATAATTTTGCTCGCAAATGAGAAAATATTTAAGAAAATATAACTTGCAAGGTGAACGTCAATTATTGACTTACAAATCAGTCAGTTCTACACAATATGTCGAAAATGTTCTAATTGTTAGCCTCCCACATCCTACACGTCTAAATCGAAAAAGCATTCCAAGGAAGGCCGGCTTCAAGAGCCGGCCTTCAATAATGATCGATAAAACTGATATTTTCGTGCGTATTATAAATCATATCTTCATACCTTAGAAACTTCCATTTGAGTGCATCCTAAAATAGAAAAAAAGACGGAAAGAGAAGTATAACAAAATGCCACGCGTATTGTTTACAAAAAATCCGGATGTGCAATGAAGTATCTGTACCTTGTAGTCGCGAAAAACGTTCCTCGCTTTGTCCGAGTTCACCACCAGTGTCCTTGGTAATAAAAAGATTTTCTAGCAGTGAAAACTAGTGAAAACCTGGCCTCTTAATTACACACATTTTGATATATTGACCACGTGATGATGATTATTATCAACTTGAAATATCTTTCTAGTCGGAACTACATTTTCTGAAAAGATCCATTAAAATGTTCAGCCAGGAATGTCCATTGCCAGACGGTAAGATTTTTGACTGTTCCAATTTGAAATGCGTTTCAGAAAACAATGTCAAGTTGATGAAGTTTTAAAAATCTTTCGGTTCTGGGTTCGAAAAGATTGTGGAATTTGAAGAAATTGCTTTTCGCAAGCAGTAATTTATCAATTTCCCACAATGTTTTCTCAATGTTTTCCGTGTGATGGGGTCAAAAGGCGTGTGCAGTGATAATATCGGTCAATATTTTGAGGACGAGTTGTCCGGACAAAGTTTTGGAGACAGACCATCCAACCAACAAACAAATTGAGGAGGAGTTGTCCGGACAAAGGTTTGGAGACAGACCATCCAACCAACCAACAAACAAAACACTGGACAGACAAGCTGATTCCAGTATACCCTTCGTTTTCGGGGGTTTAACGATATTCGATACTCTTTACAGGTATCGTTGCACTTTGACAAGCCTGACAATTTTTCAAAGGCTTATAATTCAGAGTTTTCACTATCTTCATCGATCGTTAGGTTTATTTGTAAATGCACTTTAACGAGTGTACTTTTTCTCGAAATTTCGACCATGAAGGGGCTAACAAAGTAAACAAGAGCCGCCGTAGACGGATTATGCTCCCCGAAAAAGTGTTTGTCACAAAATAAAAACTATCATACATTAAGCCCCCTTTTCCCATAACAGATTTTTTTGTACACACATTCTTTATAGAATGTGGTCTAGAACATCTCATTTATCACAGAAGTACAAAATTTAATTATATTTTGCCCATTAGAGGAAGGCCCCTTTTTCCATGGCGCAGCCTCAAATTAAGAAACGGAGAAAAAAGTCCCTAGGGATTATCACAGGGAGTTCACATCTGAAGTTTCATTGAATTTCGTGTAAGGGTTGCTGAGATCTGGCTGTGGAGGGACGGACGGACAGACAGACGGACGGACAGCATGGCGACTATATGCTCACCCGATTTTTTTCGGGGAGCATAAAAATTGTAATGACAATTCTTTTCATTTCCTTCTCTTGCCCTGACATGTTCGTTCCAATATCGTTAACAATTTCCTTCTAAAATGTCTTGTTAGGGAAGGGATTAAAGACAGATATGCGACACGGTTATCAAAGAGTGTCTATAACTCATCTGAATCTTTAATGCGATTATTCTTCATTTATGGAAAAGAAAGGTTTGATTTTTTCCCGAAAATTATAAAAAAAAATGACCTTGCTATACCGAATAAAACTGCAAATCGATTCTTACAAAAGTGGGATTTGTATTAGGTCTAGTTTTTAATTTTTTTCAATTTATTTATTTATTATTCAATATTGCGTCACTCACAAAATGCTTTTCATCAATTCATAAGTAGATTAAACAGTATCTCATCTCAGGAACAATATACCTTCGTAGTCGATTTGTAAATTGTCAATTGTCAAGATTCGACCCATCACATTCAAAATTGTAGTAGTTTAGAGTTCCATATTATGTTGTTTAAATAGGTATATTTTATAAACCTGTGCCATAATGTCGTTACCTTATCTAGAATTATTCCTTTTCATTATTTTCGCTTGATACTATATCTGACCGGTAAAACACCCCATGTCTTGCCCGAAACAATTTTGATACACGTTCATATCCAAACTTTAGCCTTTCTTTGTTAAAGACGGCAAATAATAGAATTTCATTTTCTGTTACTATTGTTTGTTTGGCATTCAGGTCGTAAACCCCTAGGTATCTATTAATGACCTTTAATTTTCATGAGTCTAAAAGAGAATAGTTTGGAAAAGAATATTTTCTGAAGGCGTTAAATAATTCAGGTGTCAGGACAAAACGTGGGGGCAGTAATAGATTGTGTATTCTTGTGGTTTATCACACTATCCACGGCAGCTAATCGCTTGACTCAGAATTTCAAAAAAAAAACTTCAATATTTTTATAAATATTTGACCAATTTGAATTCGGCTAGAAGCAGAGAAGGGGGTAGAAAGCTAGCTGTATATAGAGACTTTTGAAAAGGCAACAGATGAAAAATAATTGAAGATCAACCAAACTTTTTATCAGCCGATTTTTTTTAAAAATAATTCATGTCCATCTAATTCGTGACGTTTGTCCACCTTTTCTGAGCACTTCAAACCGAAAATAAATCGTTTTCGTGTTAATAAAATTATTAAAGGTGTGATAACACTGTTGTATCACTCGATTATCCCCCGTGTTATCTAAGGCCAAATAAATGAATATTCCCGTTGGTAACACAATACCAAGTGAACGGTACCCCCAAGTGAACACTCACTTCCATTCCTACACTGTGAGGTGCTTGTTGTAAATATTTTTCACTCCATAACTGTTTCGTTAACCCTCTAAGTCTGGTATTTTCAATTTGACACGACCCTATTATTTTGCGAATGAAAACTCACAAACGGTAATTAATGAAGAGAAAAAATAGATAATCAAGTACAATCTTACAAAAGGTCACCAAAAGCTCAATCGTGCTAAGTTTGGTATACCAAACTTAGCACGATTGAGCTTTTGGTTACGTTTTGATGCTTAAATTAAATTACAAACGCAACCCAAGTTACCAGTAGTTTCATGTAATTGTAATGTCGGGACACGTTGGAATAGTCAGCTAGATTTGATATAGCCAATTTAAATACAGGGTTTCCACTAAGACCCAAAACCCAAGAGTCAATGGTCCTTGAGACCAAAATCCCAAGAGTCAAAATCCTCTTCGCAATTTCAATCATTATTGGGTCATTAAAAGCAAAAGCGTTGTAATAGCCAACTGTTACACCAGTGTTGCATTTAGTCTTGCTTTAGACTATGTAATTAGTATAAAGAAAATAAAAAGCTAATTCTGGTCATAATTTAATGGGTGTTTATTTCTACCTAGTAAATTATCTTAGTAAAATGTAGTGACCCCGCAAGTGATTCAGACCCTAAAGCTTGATGTTTTCCTCTCTGTCACCAAATTATGGAAACTTATTTATCCAAAAATGAGGAATTTAAAATTCATAATTTGGTGAAAAGAAATTGCTCATTTTCTTCTCTCAGTCATGTTTGCAAAGAGTGAATGATTTACAAATCTACATAGTTGTTACAGACTAATATAGTGGGGTTAATGCCACTTGGCCACTACATCTTCAAGTCATTCTGTCTAAACTTCCAACATTTTTTCATCATAGTCTTAATACTTAGACATGTATGGATAATGGTACAGTGTTTTTTATTTGAATATGACAAAATATGTAGACTGATCCATTTGGATCCATCTGCATATATAATAAGATCAGAATTACAATTTTACTTGAATACACATTCAAATAAAAAGCAGTAGATCTATGATTTCTTTTTATCTATTGTATATATTTGCTTCATGTTTTCAAGTTTCTTCATGTCAACTTTGAAGCAGTTACAAGCAGGTCCTTCTCCCACAATTCTCATCAGCTTCTTCATTATCTAACCTGCATCTTGATTTTGTGTTAATTCTGTTTTGACAGGAGAAGCCTCTCTCAGATGTCACACTTGTAAGCGGAGAAACCAGAAAATCCTGGCACTTGTACAATATCCAATAAACATATCTGAGTATTCATTCACAAATGTAGTGGAAACATCTGCATGATGCTCACCCCGAAAGTTTTCAGGACCATACTAAAGGCCATGTACCCATTTACCATTCTTGAAGGGTTCAAATCCTGCATTGCAATCCATAGGGCCTAACCAGTTGACAATCTGTGTTAGTTCATCTTTATCATATGAAATTATTATTGCATTATTAGCCGCTGGAAGAAATTTTGGATTGATGATTTTGTTAACAACTTACTAAAAGATTCATCATCGAATCGTGTTAGACATTAACGATTCTAAGTAAAATTGGCTTGCATTCTGAAACCCTATCCTAAGATTGTGATTGTCAAGTAGTTTGGTATCTCTTTAGAAGCCCCTTTCAATGTCTGCATAGACTTTTTGTAGACTTTTGACCATGATGTCTACAAAGTCAACGTCCAATTGGTCCATTTGAAAAATAAATGCAACGTTTTTCAACCACTCCAAGAATGTCAATCAAAAAAGCAGTATTCAGCACAAAAGAAACATTTCGGATTTGCTTCAACATTCCTTTGACTTTTGCCACACCTTTCGATGCTTCATTCTCTAAAGTGACTACTAAAGCAGGAAACATTTGAATATTGCAGTAATTGCTCCTTCCAAAAAGAGCCAACTGATGCTGGATGGCTCTTTTAGAGTTACACGCTTAGTATCCGAGTTCTCATCAAACAGGGCATTTTCCATGCCACACAATGTATATGGACTTGTCTAGAGTTATATCCATCCCTTAACTTCACCTCATCCGACTTTTTTCCCTGTCATCACGCTCGCACGATTAATCGGCATAGAAATCACTTTCGCCCAATCTAAACCAATCCTCTCACACACCTTTACAATCCAACTCACAATCGTATATGTCCTCCAATTATACACACTTACACAATCCACAATTACCAGATCACACGTTCCATAAGCCTTTCCAAAAAAGTCCTGATTTTGACATTTAGAAAAGGCTTTTGGAAATATTGAGGCAAAGAAAACACTGCAGATAACCAGCAGTTTCTCCCTTTGCCTAAATATTTTCTTAGCTATATTGTACACAAATCCTTTCTTTTCCAATGTCCATTTTGTCGTTTGCAGTAACTTTCAAATTGGACCAACTTAAAACTTTGTCGTTTGGTAAAGGGTTGAAACATCTAAAATCTCGAAACATCTAAAATAAATGTCCAGTATTTTATGTATGGTTATGTCGCTCGGCTCGTCGATGATAATACCCGCAAAGTCACTAGATCGAAGATCTTCGTTTACGTCATCTGAGATGGTTTTGATCTGATAGCTGTACCATAGAATGGCCATTTTGAGATTCATAAAACCTCGGCTTTTTTTCGAGTGTCGTTGTTTCGTATCCGAACATTTTGGGGCGCGGTCGAAAACATTCGGTTGTTGAAAGTTCCACTGCCGAATGTTTTCGACCGCGCCCGAATAATTCCGACGTCGCGCGAATCTCATTAGGGGTAGACAACCTTAACCTTATCTTTTCTGTTGCGCTCGTTGATGACACAGATATGACGCAGATTTGGAATAGCAAATTTAGATTTTTAAGTGATTTTTTCTATTGCGCTCGTTGATGACGTAGATATGACGCAGATTTGGAATAGCCAATTCAGATATTTTACTTGTCTATTTTGTTGCGCGCGTTGATGACGCAGATATCACGCAGATTTGGAATAGCCAAATTTAGATTTTTTAACTTATCTATTTTGTTGCGCCCGTTGATGACAAAGTTATGACGCTGATTTGGAATAGCCAATTTAGATTTTTTGAGTGATCTTTTCTATTGTGCATGTTGATGACGCCGGTATCTTGAGAATAAGGTAAGTTAATAATTATATAGATAATGGAAACAAAATATACTATAACGTATTTTTGTATTATAAGACATTTCTAATTACATATTTGAATAGGAATAAAAAAATTAACCCCACATACAGATAAGAGAGGTTAATGGCTTTTCTAAATGAAATATTTCATTAGATTTTCATCAAACCCTTTTTTGTGGGTACTCATTTGAATCGTCTCGTCGAGACGATTCAAATGAGTACCAGAACATAGAATTTGAATTTACAGTAGAAGATCTAGAATGTATCAGCATATCAGAGGGATGGGATACATTCTAAATCTTCTACAATATATGTCAAGGCTTACACACGTCTTTTGACCGTCGCATATTGTTTTCTGGCACTCCTCCTTGGAAATATAAAGAAACATTAATTAGATTTTAACCATTGCAACTATATCTGACCGTTTATACATTGTAAGTCCTGTCATGAACGAAACCAAATATAATAAATAATTTGTTTTCAAAAGAATGTCTTTTAATAGATAAATGGCTGTGAACAAAGCTCTACAAATCCTACATTAGGCTCAATGATGTATAATACTGGTTAACGTTTGATTGTACATTGAACAAACTTCTATGACAAATTCTAACATGTCGAATGGATTTCTATATCTTACGATATATGTAGCTGGCTTGTTACAAACCGAACTATCTGATGATTATGGGTAGCGTTACACCGAACTTATAATATGAACGGGCCAATGAAATGTGTAAAATTTTTATCCTTAACTTGGTAAGGTGATGCAAATAAAGTAGACAGATATATCCTTCGTACAACCTGAAATGGACAGACAACGAGTGGATTAACCAATTACCACACAGTGAGGCTGTTTAAATCCCCGCGAGATAATGGTTTCGCAACACAGTTTGGAAAATGAAGATTATGTATTTTGATTTGGATTTGTTTTAAAGTATAACAAGGCTTTGCTAATATTTTCTGGTCGATAAGGACATATGAACTTATATGGGCAGGTTTAAAAAAAATGTGACCAAAGTGTGGCATTTAAATTTTAAGAATAACAGCTATTTTTACAGAATATCATCCAGATTTCTTAATTAGGGTGCCTAAAAACTATTCTAAATGGTTAAGCAGTGCCCAAATTATATTTAAAATTCATGTTCACTAACTTTTAGCTAAAATTGTGTGCACAATCTTGCAAAATGACAACAAAAAAGTGTTTCACTCCTGACAGCATATATATTGCACAATATGAGAAATTGTAACCCACGAATCACTAAATAGTAGCGTGCAGAATGTCCACAAGGTTGATGGCTTGCATAAAACAGTTTGAGTGGTAGATTTCTGGCTGAATAGACAAAAATGAGAACACATTTTAAAAAATAAAAGCGTTTCACTCCTGACATAAAATTTAGAGGGTTGTTGTATGAAACAGGCTCCACATCCTAAACCAGTGAAGATAAGATGAAAAGGTAATTTTAAGATGATGATGCACATGTTGTTTTATGAATTACAATTGCTTATTGTAGAATCCTGTAACTATCTTTTATTTACCATAGCTTAGAAATCTGGTCAAACTGTTAAGTGTCACACAAAAAGCGTTTCACTCCTGACATTTTTGACATGTTTAAATGACATATCTTTTTTTATTTGTGAAGCAATTTTCTTTAAACTTGGTACCCAGTATAAACACACAATAACACATCCTTTTAGCTTTGCTTGGGTAGAATATGTTTCTCTGTAAAAGCCGAGGCATGTAAAAAGTGAACGGTCACATTTTTTTAAACTTGCCCTTATGTAAAGAATAATTTCCGAAACAGATAGATCTATTATTGAAAATACGTTTAACGTCGCATCCATCCGTTGCAACTCGGCTGAATTATTATGCACACTAACATCCGAGTGTGCGAAACAATGTATGCGATTAAGGCAAAAAATGACGTACATAATTGGTTCACCGTCTATCATCAACACCGGAAATAGATTACCAGCGAAGCGAGAGTGTGAATAAACGCGGGGCGAGTGGAAAGTTTTTACCCTTTTCATTGCGTTGTTATTTACTGCAGGATAGTTTGAGTTTATTGGAGTTTTACGTCGTTTTCAACTTCTATTGTCATATCGCGGCGGCTGGAGCACCTAACCGTGGATTCCTGGTATTTCTCGCACCAGTACAACCACAATATCCAAACCGAGCCTCCAGCTGCTCTCTCACATATACTGAAAGGCAAAAGTAACTTTACACCTGACTTTCATTTGATTTATCGAACCCTAATCACAGTTTGTGAAAATACTTGTGTTATACGTATACATATGCCATTTTGCAAAAATAATATGGGAAAGAAGAGAGTGTTTAGACTTTCTTGACGCTGGTGTTACCACGGCATTGATAAAGGGTCAAATTGAAAAATCCAGGTAAAGTTTTATTACATCTTTTAGAATAAAAAGGCTTTATGCTAAATTTTATCTAATGTCATTATTTCTTTGTCCCTATGTGTATTATTGACTGCAAAAAGTACTCGTGTATGGATAAGGTCAGCCGTATGATCTTGAGATATTCAATTCTTAAGCAATCATCACGTAGCACACGCTCTATTTCATGCACGTTTTTTTGTGTCCAGATGTCTTCTATCGCCTATGACACTAACATGTAACCAATTCTCGTCAGAAAAGAGGGGCTAACTCCAATCTGCGTTTGCTCAAAATGCTACATAAGGTCAAATATGGGCGTTTTGACGTTGACGTCATGTTACTGTATAACTCAATGGGTCTGGTTACCGGACGTCTAGCACTAAACTCAATGTTTCAAATTCTACAACGAACAATTCTACGGCTCAACAAACGATTTCACGCATCTTTATTGCAGCTTCCGGTAAAAACGTAACGTCACGTCACGTTGATGCTAAGCACGAATTTATTGGTGTTTGTTATGGATACTCTCACTTTTCGACCCCCTAAGTGTTTAAATGCGTTCATGAGGTTAACGATTGATTGACGAGTGCGGTTCATTAGCATAGAAACATAAAAATTTCATCCTGGTGCTCTCATCATGGTTAATGTCCTGTTTTTGTCGGCGTCGGATTGCTCTCCTGTTCCTTGTTACTGGAATACTACTCTGGCCTTTTGTGTGGCGACCAACAAAGATCAAACATGCAAAAAATAATGTCACTATTTACAACACCATTGTGTGGGTGGGGTATTTTGGTAATTTTTACAATATGCACGTGCAGATTGCTGTAACGTCAATGAAACGGATGTGTTCATTTAGAATATCAAAACATAACTATGAAAACATATGGTCGTGAAAATATTATAAATATGTTTTGAAATTGAGAAAATAGAATAATTCTAAAACTGTAAAGTTACTTTTGCCTTTAAGTATAGATGATTCACACCCATTGGTGAGAGACAAATGACTTTTGTCAAATGTCAGAATGGATACTGGCCGAGTCGGGGTTCGAACACGAGACCCCTGGATTGACAGACTCCGACATAACCGACTGAGCTATCCGGGATCGGCTAATTCAGGATAACCAGTGCATGTAAAGGCACATTGTAAATAGATTTTATAAAGGGCATGTGGCTCTATTTTATCCTGTGTATCGAAATATCTGCATTTAGACATTTTTTTTCGTTGCTTGGTACCGGAATTAAAGATCATCGTGTCGCGAAAACACATGTTTTATCGGGTTAACAAGATTGTGTTTCGGGTTTGAAGTCCATTCCCTATTCTTAATACCACTTTTTCTTATCTAACATATGTTTCTTATGTTCGTTTGATATTTTTCTGCCACTAATTACTGAAACATTTTAAAATCAATAAACGAATAATTGCACAATCATGAAAGTTATACAGTATTTCATGTTACCAGTTCGTTAGACTATTGGAGGTAAGTATTGTGGTGGAAGGCCTCAACTCAACGAACTATATTGCTCCAACAGACATTTTGTACTCTGCAGCTCAGCATATCTATAAATAGACATCGAGTCGTAAGCCATGACGAAAGGTTACGGTATAATTCCAATACATGTAAATAGGGAGGAGCGCCTATTTTCCACTGAATAGTTCAACGAATAATGACAGGTATCGCGTGCTGTCCGCGATGCCTTGTGAGTTCAGTAGCTGTATCAAGATAGTACTTCGTCGATGTATTACATGGATACGTGTTCGAGTCGCATATTTTTATAATTCTAAATCCCTCCTACCCCGTCAATTTAGACTCGCTGATCTTTGATCATTCAGAGGTCGTTGTCTATCTATAGTGAAATGTTTATTATCATAACAATCGGACAATAGTTTACGTCTTTACCAAGGCATTAATGCCCATCTAGGTAACCCTGCGTTCGCGGACGATCTCGTGATTATCTCCCTTACACCTGATTACCACCAGAGTATGCTAGACATCGTATATAGATATTCCTATCGGTGGAAATTTGAGGTTAATTGCGATAAATCATGTGTCGTTGTATTTAAACAGAGTAAGAATTGCACGCCCTACGACTTTATGTTAGGAGATTCCTTTATAAAACAATGTGAATCTGCAGTACACCTGGGTATAAGACAAGATAGTTCTTTATCCCTAGATAAGCGAATATCGGAGCGCTGTCAAAAAGCCAAAAATGCTTACTATGCAATGTCTGATCTAGAGATGAACCCAAAAAGGTTAAACCCACTCACTTCAATTAAACTGTATATGAGCCAATATTTATTTTCGTGGAAATCTGACGAAAAATCGTTTAATTTTTATTTCCAATTTATTCTGTGAATTTTGGTTCAGGATAAAAGTACTACATTTAAAGTAATGAATAACGTTAACAGGAACATTCCGATGCGCATGGAAATACTCGAGATCGTCTTTCATAAATCTATGGTCTCAATAAAATGTCCTCGCTGTAACAACCACATTTTCTTTCAGAAATTCGATTTGCAAGTTTCAAGATTATTTCAAAGTATGTGTTTTGATAATAAGACGCCAGACTGAAGGACTTATGTTCAAGTCGATTTCCAAATATTATTCGCTTGGCTTTTGTCAATGTTGTATTGTATTTTCATAATTAAAAAGAGAATTTTGTCTTTATCAAATGTAATAAAGCTTCTATCTAAGAATAAATGTATGTACATGTACTTCAGATTCTAGAAAATGTTATTCTCTTTGTATTTCAGGCACAATAAAGTTAGCGTAACACCTTTTTTGTGAAATAATTTGCTAAAAGTGCATCGTTACATCAAGGACATATTAGTTATTGCAAGGACAATATTCCACATTTTATGAAATAAACAGAAAGAAATTAATTTTACTATTTTATTCACACTTCAAATAATTAGATTCAAAAACATACCAATTTTACCATCAAAACACATAATCTTATTGAACCATGCTGCAGTTTGTAATAAAAAAAGTCTTTGTTATTGGAATGGCATTTACCATTACTGTGAGGACTTATATTTAAATAGTGTTCTATTTCTTACATTGTATTGACCTATATATGGTCATTAAATATTAAAATCAATGCAATCGTAAAAATTATATACATTTAAATGTAAAAGACACTTTGTTAAACCCTTTCAAAAACGTTAGCGATGAAGTAAAGGATCAGTTCTATGACCAGCTGCGCGCAGTGACTGCAAGAATACCTATATCGGAAATGTTATTCCCATGCGGGGACTGGAACGGCCACGTCGGTCGTACAGCCACTGGTTACACCGAAGTACATGGAGGGATGGGCTATGGAAGAGCGGAACCGGACGTAGAGGGCGAGAGGATCCTGGAATATGCTCTAGCAAATGACCTGGTCCTAGGAAACACATGTTTTAGGAAGCGTGAAACCCATCTCATCACATATAAGTCGGGAAACACTGCTACACAGATCGATTTCATACTGTATCGAAGGAACCTGCGAAGACTAGTAAAGAACGTGAAAGTCATTCCAGGAGAGGAAGTAGCCCTGCAGCACCAACTCCTCGTATGTGATTTGAAGATTGTTGTTCCAAAACAACCAAAGCGTAAGTTCACCCCAAGGCTAAAGGTCTGGAAGCTGAAAGACCCCGAAATGAGCGATCGCTTTCAAAAGGTGTTCAGGTCACATGTGAAAGTCTGCTCCAGTGAAGACAGCACAGAGGAAATCTGGACCAATCTAAAGACAGGCCTACTACAGGCAACAGAGGAAGTCTGTGGCAAGACACGCCCACACCGATGGCGAAAGGAAACGTGGTGGTGGAGTGAAGACGTCGAAAAGGACATATCAGCCAAGAGATAAGCCTTCAAAGCATGGAAGAAAGGGAAGGGTACAAGGGCATCATATGAGGCTGCCAAGCGTTCAGCTAGAAGAACTGTACACCACGCCCGATACATTGCAGAAAAGGACATTTACAAGAACATGAACTCCAAATCATCAGAGATCTACCGGCTTGCCAGTCAGATGAGAAAGGAGAATGTGGATGTCATCGGAGACAAGCCTATAAGGAATGATGCTGGTGAGATGTCCTTAAATGATGAGTCCAAGCAGCAAGCCTGGCTGGAGCATTACGAACGACTCCTAAACGTAGAGTTTGATTGGGACCCAACACACCTATCCGAAGAAAACCCAGTAGAAGGTCCTCCTATACCAATTACAACGGAAATGGTGAAGAAGGCTATCTCCAAAATGAAAAGTGGAAAAGCTGCAGGTCCATCAGGCATTGTTGCAGAAATGATCAAAGCAGCAGGTGACCAGGGAGTCGATATGATCCGTGACCTGGCAACATCCATCATCAAGGATGGCAAAGTTCCGTCAGACTGGGAAAGAAGCTTTATTGTCTGTCTGTACAAAGGTAAAGGTGACGCTCTGGACAGAGGGAATTACCGTGGACTGAAGCTAACGGAACAGGTTATGAAAGTCCTAGAGAGGATCGTGGACAGTCTCATTAGACAAGTGGTTACGATAGATGACTCACAGTTTGGGTTTGTTCCTGGAAGAGGCACAACAGACGCTATTTTCGTTGTCAGACAGCTCCAGGAAAAGTATCTAGCAGCCAACAAAAGACTGTACATGGCCTTTGTTGATCTGGAGAAGGCGTTCGACAGAGTTCCTCGCAAAGTCATCTGGTGGGCACTAAGGAAGCTTGGAGTGGAAGAATGGATAGTACGTCTCATCCAGGGCATGTACAATAACGCACGCAGTTCAGTACGTGTAGGAGAAGGATACAGTGACGAGTTCTATGTAAAGGTCGGCGTCCACCAGGGCTCGGTACTTAGCCCACTTCTCTTTATCGTCGTGCTTGAGGCCCTGTCACGAGAATTCAGAACTGGCGTCCCCTGGGAGGACCTCTATGCAGATGATCTAGTCATTGTCACGGAATCACTTGAGGAGTGTGTCTCCAGACTGCTTACCTGGAAGGAAGGTATGGAGAGGAAAGGACTCAGGGTGAACGCCAAGAAGACAAAGATCATGGTCTGCGGCTCTGGACTGGACGTTTTAGAGAGATCTGGCAAGTTTCCGTGTGCTGTCTGCTGCACTGGTGTCGGCAGCAACAGCATCTTATGCAGTGGCTGCAGAAATTGGGTCCACAAGAAATGTAGTGGATTGAAAAAGATCAAAGAGGACCCAAACTACAAGTGTGCCCGCTGTATGGGAGTTGCGCGACCACTGGATGGTAGACCGCAGACGGAAGTACAGGTTGGTCAGGACAAGCTGGAGGTGGTAGCATCCTTCTGCTACCTGGGTGATATGCTCTCAGCAGCAGGTGGATGTGATCAAGCAACAGTGACCAGGGTCAAAGCGGCATGGAGGAAATTTAAAGAGCTACTACCAATCCTCACATCACGCCATCTCACATACCAAACACGCGGAAAAGTGTACAGTACCTGCGTCAGAAGTGTCATGATATATGCGAGCGAAACATGGCCTCTTTCTAAGCCAAATCTTCAACGCCTACAGCGAAATGACAACGCCATGGTCAGACAGATATGCGGCGTAAAAACAGATGATATCCGCACCACCAGATCATGTGATCTCCGCAAGAAGCTCGGCCTCGAGGACTTAGAACTTATCCTGAGGGAACGTAGGTTGAGATGGTATGGGCATGTCGAAAGAACTGACGGGGCTATCAGAACAGCATATGACATAAACGTCAATGGGACTCGTCGTTCAGGTAGGCCAAAAGCAACTTGGAAGCAGCTAGCAGAGAAAGATCGCCAACAATGGAATCTTAAAACAATCGACCCTCACGACAAGGACAGATGGAGGACAGGTGTAAGGACAGCCATGCGTGCAGCGAGCCAGTTACCTGGAAGGGAGCCTACTAACGTGGACCATGCTTCTTAACCTGCACGTTAAACATGAAACACCGATGATGATGATGATGATGTTATGTTACAACTGCTGATCAAGTCAAATCGATCGCACTGACTGCTCAAATTCGCCCATTATTCCCGACTTAAAGACTTTTCTCGATCTCTACTCGATCAACCCGACATCTTCCGTCTATTTGATCGAATAAACAGATAAAGCACAAATCGAGTTGATCGAGATGTGGTTGGGATCCACTTGAGTAAAAGGCCATGTGATCGATATAATGATGTTAATCCGATCACACTCGATCTCCAGATTTGATTGATTCCTGATCTGGTCGATCGCCTATTCGATCAATACACGATTGCTTTTCGATCAACTCTCTACCCAATCTTACACAAATATTTCTTTTATATTTAAACAAATAGAGAAAGATGAAAAGGTGGTGCGGATAAAACTTGATTACCACGACCATTCCCGATCACAAATGGCGATCGAGTTCGATCTGTACTCGGTCGATTGATTCGGCTTGTTGTTTGATCGGCAGTGGATATATACCTAGCATATAAATTATACAACTTGAAAGCTGTTGAAGACTACAAAAATGAAGTTTATGAAAATCTAACTTGTGTGTTAAATATAGATGAATGGATATCAAGGGAAACGGAGTCAGAGCTGGTAATCAGCATTTACTTCTCTTACCTTAGTGTTCGTAAATTAGGAAGTAAAAACCTTCTTCTTTGTAAAAAAAAATGAGAAGGCTCGAAGAAAGTTCAGCAATAACAAATATGACGAAAAAAAATGGAATGTCTTAAACCTTCTCGTCAAACCATAAAATATTACATTGGGAAAATAATAACATATGAAAATTCAAGTAAAACACATTCAATGTAAAGTAAATCGTTTAGGAGCGAAAAATCTCGACCATAGTCTGACTGTACAGTCTTGGCATAATAATTGAGTTCGATCCTTTTAGCAATATACGCAGATGATTTGTTGTTGTTGTTGTTGTTATTTCTTCTTGGAAGATAGCTCACATTTTAGATACACGGTTGTAAGACGTTGAGTGTCCTAAAACCGAATGTCCAAAAAACAAAACAAAACAAAAAGAAATAAAGTAATTTGAAAATGTTTTCTTCTTAACTTCTTTTTTTACCTAGATAAGATAATATTTGAACAAAAAAATCCATCTTTTTTCGGGATGAAATGTTGTGATTGCAAGGTTACATGTACGATTTGAATCAATACATGTAAATTGCCTTGAAAATTAAAGAAAAATCTACTTGTCTTTCCACGGCACCCCATTTAACATCGGGAACTACTTTGCCATGACCATATTCAAAAAATGACTGAGTAATTTCTTAAAAACCCATGGAACAAAGATATACAGATTCATACCTTAAAAAGAAATAGTGTATAATGTCTCTACGATATTGAGGAAAGGTCATTTCAGAACGATCATTTAGAATTAATCTTGTTAATTAATCTAGAATTATATCCTTCATACAACATTCCAAGGTGATTGGCAAAATATCTCCATTAGACTAGTGATAAAATCCATTCATTTGTGGTACCAAGAATCCATAAATGTATAAGGAGTCCTTGCAATAACGATTCCAAGTCCGCTTCGTAACAACTGATCGGTACACATGTTTGGCAACAGTAATTATATTTTCTTCATCTGAAATACTTCGCTTTCCGATTATAGTATGAGACAATTATGCATCAAGGCATTTTTATCTTTGGAAAAAGGTCCATATTACATAAGAAAACTTTTTATATCTTTGCGGTAACGATTTTCGTACTCCCAGTAACAAAACTGTCGTTATTGCGAGGACAGTTATTGCGAGGAATTCCTCGACCATTAGCTCCAAATTACACACAAGAATAACAAGGGAGAAAATATGTTGCATGCAGTAAACGACATGATTCTATATCTTAATAAGTAAAGCTATACGATTTTAAGATCTGAGCAATATAGTGTGGTTGATCGCGTTGCATAGAAAATGAAAAAAATAAGTCTACGCAGCCAACGGCCTACCTATTTTGCCTCGCAACTTCGAAACCAAGTATTGCTTTGTCTTCATTTAAACATCGTGGTTTTAATGAGTGTTTCCGCCTCCGTTTGGGTTGTATTTAAAGGAAATCTAACCAAAAAGACTTTGATTACGCACATGTAAGTTATTGCGAGGACATTTCGTATCACAAATCCAGGGACAGACATATATGGCCAAAAATCTTCGTCGTATTTATATTTTCTCAAAAAGGGCTGACACTATTAATAATGTGAGATATAAAACATTAATGAAGTGAAGAAAAATCCGATCTTTACCGATTACTTTATATCGAAAATCATGTTGGAAATTGATAATTTTGTCCAGGGACAAGTGAAAATGGTCATTTTTCGGTACAAAAGTGCAATATTTTCAGAAACATTCCATCTGCCAGGCCAAGTAATCTGTCTTCATTGTTGGTAGTGAATGTCGTTACACGGTGTACCTAAAATGACATGTTTATGGAAAGCCATTTCTGAGAAAATGAGCCAGGACAGCGATTTCCACGAAATAAAATATTGGCTCATATATCCGTTATTCTCCCTATCTTACTGTACGGGTGTGAGCTTTGGAACGATCTGTCCATTTCTAATTATGCCCCCTTTCGAAGAAAATGGGGGTATATTGTTTTGCAAGTGTCGGTCGGAAGGTCGGTCGGTCGGTCTGTCTGTCGGTCGGTCGGTCGGTCGGTCGGTCCGTATGTCGGTCGGTCTGTCCGTAGACCAAACCTTGTCCGGAGCATAACTCAAAAAGTATTAAAGGTAGAATCATGAAACTTCATAGGTGGATAGATCTCATTATGGAGAGGTGCAGTGCGCAAAAACCGTAACTCTGCCGATCAAATTTTTTGAGTTATTGCCCTTTGTTGATTTTATAACTTGATTCTTGTCCGGAGCATAACTCAAAAAGTATGTAAGGTACAATCATGAAACTTTACAGGTGGATAGATCTCATTGTGGAGAGGTGCAGTGCACAAGAACAGTAACTCTGCTGATCAAATTTTTTGAGTTATTGCCCTTTGTTGATTTTCAAACTTGATTCTTGTCCGGAGCATAACTCAAAAACTATGTTAGGTAGAATCATGAAACTTTACAGGTGGATAGATCTCATTACGGAGAGGTGCAGTGCACAAGAACCGTAACTCTGCTGATCATATTTTTTGAGTTATTGCCCTTTGTTGATTTTCAAACTTGATTATTGTCCAGTGCATAACTCAAAAAGTATGTAAGGTAGAATCATGAAACTTTACAGGTGGATAGATCTCATTATGGAGAGGTGCAGTACACAAGAATCGTAACTCTGCCGATCAAATTTTGTGAGTTATTGCCCTTTGTTGATTTTCAAACTTGATTCTTGTCCGGAGCACAACTCAAAAAATATGTAAGGTAGAACCATGAAACTTTACAGGTGAATAGATTTCATTATGGAGAGGTGCAGTGCACAAGAACCGTAACTCTGCCAATCAATATCTTGGAGTTATTGCCCTTTGTTGATTTTTACACTTAATTCTTAAAATTGCCTATATCTCGTGTCCTTTTACACATACAGCCTTGATATCTCACACATAGATACCTCCCATCAACATCGTTCACATTTTACCATGACCTTGGACCTTGTGACCTTGACCTTGGAGTTTGACCTACTTTAAAAAAAATTAAACCTGGCATATATCTCATGACCTTTTACAAATACAGCCTTGATATTTCACACATGGACACATCTTACCAAGACCTTTCACAATTGACCATGACCTTGGACTTTGTGACCTTGACCTTGGAGTTTGACCTACTTTTAAAAAACTTTAACCTGGCCGATATATCATGTCCATTTACACATACAGCCTTGATATTTGACACATGGAAACCTCCGACCTAGACCTATCACATATGACTATGACCTTGGACCATGTGGCCTTGACCTTGGAGTTTGACCTACTTTTAAAAAAAATAAACTGGGCCTATATCTTATGTGCTATATTACACATACAGCCTTGGTATTTCACACATGGACACATCTTACCAAGACTTTTCACATTTGACCATGACGTTGGACCTTGTGACCTTGACCTTTGACTTTGACCTACTTTAAAAAAAACTTTAACCTAGCCGATATATCATATATTTCATGTCATTTTACATATACAGCCTTGATATTTCACACATGGTCACTTCCAACCAAGATATTTCACTTTTGACTATGACCTTGGACCTTGACCTTGGAGTTTGACCTACTTTTAGAAATATTTAACCTAGCCTTTATCTTATGTCCTTTTACACCTACAGCCTTGATATTTCACACATAGACACCTCCTACCAAGACCTTTCACATTTGACCATGACCTTGAATATTGCAACCTTGACCTTGGAGTTTGACCTACTTTTAAAAAGACTGAAACCAGGCATATATCATGTCCTTTTACACCTACGGCCTTGATATTTCACACATGGACACCTCCAACCAAGACCTTTCACATTTGACCATGACCTTGACCTTGGTATTTGGCCTACTTTTAAAAACTTTAACCTGGCCTATGTTTCATTTTACTTTTACATACGTATACAGCTTTGATCTTTCACACATAGACACCTCCTACCAAGACCTTTCATATTTAACCATGACCTTGGACCTTGTTAACTTGACCTTGGACTTTTATCTACATCAAATGTAGGCCCTTGAGGGGGCATATATGTTTTACAAACATCTCTTGTTTGAAAGCTCTTAACAATTTACAGCACTACATAATAAAGTTAATTCAGGGCTTTCATACCAGGGTAAGGTCGGATATGTGTGAGTCAATGTTAGGCCTTAATAGAATAACAGCTGTGATCGACAAACGCAAATTCATGTTCCTCTAAAAATATTAAAACTACAAGAAAATGCATTATGTAAACGTTTGTTTCTTAGAAAGTTTTTCACTTTCATGTATAATCCTCAAAAAGTAACGAGAGGCTATATTCCAGATATATGTTGCCTATTGTCAAAATACAAACTTAATTTTCTTGTGAATATGTATATCAACGATAATTGTTTTCTACCTTCAAAAAATGTTTGGCGTCAAATCATCACACGTGCAGTAAAGGAGAAGGAAATGTTCAGACGAATGGTTGATGCGCATCCGATCAGCTGATTTTTCTAGATTTTCGCAACTCCATAGATCCATTCTACCCTGCTCTTTATACAATCTTTATAACACGGAACTACCACCACACAAAATAGCATGCGTAGCTAGATTGTGGGTGGCCGATCCGCGAGCTGATCTTGTTCGTTGTGATATGTTTGGTCGCGTGAATCTGGACATTATTAAACACAGACTGGCCGAATGCGCATCCACCTACTCCTACAAGGTCGACTTAATTACTGACGTATGTGCGAATGTGTCACGTGATGTGGGGCAAGAATTGTTGTTTGCATCCAACGACAGCTTCGTGTTGATCATGTTGGGTACAAACCCCAATTCATTGCAATCAGACTATGAAAAAAGAAATCCGTTTTAAAACTATCCATTTCGTTTATAAATGTTTCCATAAATCTCAAAACATGTAACAATATCGCTGTTTTTTAGCGAAAACCCCGTAGCTCCAGCTTTTAATAGCTGCGGTTGCGTGGTTTTCATTGAAAACCGTCAATATGCTGACCTTAAACGTTTAAACGTTTAAAATGTTTCAATACTTCGATCTCGAAGTAGCAATTTAGATGTAGATAATATTTATAATTTTGTTTCTTTGTTTACCTGTTAATTTGTAAAATGCTTTGTTCAATTAATCTCCTTTGGAGGAATTAAGAGAATGAATGATTATTATTATTATTATTATTATTATTATTATTATTATTATTATTATTATTATTATTATTATTATTATTATGAGTCCTGTCCAATAAGTCTGCGCGTCCAGTAAGTCTGCGCACCCATTAAATTCGTTCTATCAAACCGCTAGGTACCGTCTTCATTATCAACGAAAAAAAAACATAACAAAAATAAAAAAAATCACACTTTATCTATGATCCAACTTTTCAAATATATCAATATATTTTTCAAAAAGCATTAATTCATTTTTACAAAATTCTTGATCTAACCGAGCGACGCGAGTGTTTACATTTTCCTGGATTTCCTCATTAATATACATGTGACCTATTTTAATCGGACCCGCAGCCTCCACATTTTCCTCTTCTGGAAAGACTTGAAAACTAAGTATTTCATTAAAACAAATATGATACAAAAACTTGAATTCCCCTCCGATAAATAGACATGATCTAAATGTCTAAAAAAGTCTAACCTTGCGATTACACCTAAAGTCAACAAGACTAAACAAAGTCACATTTTACATAGGAAACGTCACCACACCACCGAATGACGTCACTGTGTAAATAAACTACACACAATAACGTGCGCAGACTTTCCTGACAAAAATAAACTCCAAAACACGATGGTAGGTAACTTCAAGCTTGATTATTTCAATTGTCTTTGGGAAATTTGCAGAATTTCTAGTTTGTCATGTTTTAACAGAATAATTTGCTAAATATGAGTGTAATGTTTGAGCTTACAGTTGTATATCTAATGGCAAATATCGATCTTGTTTCTTACGATACATGTTATATAACCCATCATTAGCATCATTGAAGAACCAGATGCGAAATTTGAAAAGTGTCAGTAAAATTTCCTAAGCTATATTATATTTCTATTTCAAATACAAAATCAAGCATTTTGTACGGTTTAGAATTTTGAATTAATGCATACTTATGGAAATATTTTACAAAGATGTTCAAAATTACATTTCTTGTATGTGACTTTATAGAGTAAAATAATATTTGTAAATCATTTCCTTCTTGAAGCATAATCTTGAAATCCGGCACGATATATCAACTTATGTGAAGTGTATTTATAAGTGTGTGTTGGAAATTAAGGTCAGTTTGAAAAAAGACAATTAGAGTGGTCGGTTCTAACTTCTAAGGAATACTTAGGATAAACTCCAATCTTTGTTTAAGAAAAGAAAATAAGAAATATGTATACCACTGTAAACCCCTGTAAACCCAATTTTCACTATATAAAGTTGGGTTACATGGTAATACATTGTACGAACATGTAATCGTGAAACGCTGAAAGAAGCTTTATATTTGTCTTTGACTGCACATGCCGTGGTTCCGTTGCTGAGATTATGTAGGTCTAAAAAGACCACACTAACTAAAATCAATTTTATTGAATTTTATTGATCTGTACGACCATATGACTAGACAATCCATATAGAGTATGCTATATGTACACGCCGTACGGCTTGCGAATATAGACTAGTCGCCCGAGCGCGTACGTTAAGCCTGTATCGGTTTGTTGTAAGGGCCCCTGCGGCTAGCCAGTACATTTACTCTTATTGCATAATCACCTCGATCGAGGAAAGAGAGCTGTTGTCTGTCAATAAATGTTCGTTTTTATGTTGCTTTTTATCGTATCGGTTCTTTTACTCTAAGCGCTCTGAGGTGGCTGCGGTTTTTCATTGTGGCCCTCTCTACACGTTCAATTTAAACGAATTTTCGATGACTATTCGCCGTACACATATTTTTTTGGATAATTCTACTATAAGCCGTACATATTATGTTCTATTCGCCGTACACATCAAACTTCTTTTGATAAATAGTTTGCTTAATCCCTGGATTTCGGTTTATAATTTCTAGGATACCTTCATAGTCTGTATGTTCCCTAGCTCAGTATTCAAAAGCTCGAAAATATCCGCATATATTTCAGATAAATTGGCTGTAAACGTCAAAAGCATGCTTTGTTTATGGTACCAGCCGTCGGATGATCGCTCCCCAAGTTCATCCGTCTTGTCAATTAACAAAACAATCTACTTACAAGGAAGGTTTATATATCCGACATGTATGTATATTAAAAGATCTTAAAACATTCACGGTTAAACCATCAAAACTGATTTTACGAGCTGTCACATTTCGTGTAAGCCAACTCTCGCTTCACTGGTAATCTTTTTCCGGTGTTTATGATAGACGGTGTGGTTAGGGTGCATTTTTGAACTTGGGAAGTAACGACAGTTCTTCCACATTCGCTTTTACTCCAACTCTACAAACAACTTACCTAATTTCTTGTTTATGTGTGTTAGAATTTAAATAATCTTATCGCCGCAGTGAATTATTAATTTGAAAACATAAATCCGAAACGTGGTTAAATCAGCGACACACCAGGGCGTCACTGCCTAAAAATGGTACTGGTAATACAAAATCACAAATGGATAAAGGGTAAATAGCGTCCTTAAATAGTGATACATGTATTTTGTCAGTTATTCTCAGTATGATATCGACAATCTAGCGAAGATACAACGAACAACTCATTTCACAACATGATATTCTCACCACAATTTTGCTTAATACCATGGGTATTTTTATTGTGAAAATACGAAAACATGTGTCCAAACTAAACATTAGAAACTAGTAAAGCACGAGATTGTATTGTTTAACCAGTTTGAGCCTACTTATTTTCTGCACAATTTCAGCATTTTTACAGCATTATCCCTGAACGCAGAGCTCAGCCAAGTGTAGAAAATGGGATTACAGAAGTTGCTGATAAAACCAAGCCGCATCAATATAAAGACCATCATGCTTCCTACTTGGCTCTGTTTCACTCCTTCAAAAGCCGCTAGGAGGATAACTGCTACCAATGGCGCTGATGTAGATATGATGAACACAATGGTAATAGCAGCCATGATCTTGGTAGTTTTGTTGACTTGCTTGCGTTTTCGACTCTCTTCTCTCTGCTTTACTTTCATGTGTTCCAACATAACTTCTCTGTGTGTTATATTGTTTTGTCTGTTCTCCTGATTTGCTTCTTTAACGTAGATGAACGACGTTGAACATGTACGCTTGACCTTTGAACCTCCTTTTTTACTTCCCCCGTTAACATGATCTAATGGGACAGGGGTATTCGAATCACATTTTGCAAATGGTGGTATTGAACCATTTGAAACACCTGGGAATTTTATGGCATTTGCGATATTGCTTCTTTGATTCTCAGAAATGCGAGGTTCCGTCTCTCCATTATTCACCGATAGAATGTTTGATGCGACTGTTGGACGAACGATAGCCCGTTTACGAATGACGATGGCGATTCTAGTGTATAAAACACACAACAGTCCTGACGACCCCAACAGTATAAAGAACATGACCCCGTACAAGCCTAGTCTCAGCTGTGACCTTACTGGATCAAATATACAGTATCCATGATCATTTAGCGTGGTTGCGAAGAGTAATGGACAATTGAGTAATGCAGACAGGAATATCAAACTAAGACTACTTCTAAATGCTATCCTGTCCGTGAATAAAGTACTATGAGGTCTGCATGTTTTAAAGTATCTATCAACCCCGACACATGTTATGAGAAAGGTGGACTGCAGCAAGATAAAATGAGTAAAGTACATATGAAACCGACATAGTCCTATTGACGTAATTTTCCTCCATATCTCGGATGACGTCACAACGACGGTTGTTGTTCCGGTAGCAGTCAGTGATAGAATGTCAAACAGCGCGATCACGATAATTAACACATCTGTCGATGTCTTTTTGCGTAACTTTAACAATACGGTCATAACGAGGCCATTTCCAGGGATACCTATCAGCATCGCAATGACTATGAACACTATCACACATACTTTACTCCAATTCGGCACAATTGCGACTAGAGCCACGTTGTCCGGGGTTGGTGAAGGATGTATCACATCACTTAAACCATTTAAAGTCCAATTTTGACGTGAAACATTGGAAATATTCATGGTCGGCTTGTGTATGCACGTTCTGCCATCTCGTACTTTTCACTGGGACGTGTTCCTGCAATCTTTTGTTGGTTTACCTCAGAGTTTTACTGAAATGCATGACGTAACAAGAATTATAAAGCCGCTTACTTACAACACGTAAGCTAAGCCAATAGAAAAACGCGGTCTGTGATCAAGTTCTTCTTTTAAGGTAGAATATGCCTAATGGCAACTTTAGAAATTGGGGTGACAGACACTTCTGTCTGATAGTACATTATATTAGACATCTATATGTGCAATATGTTAGAAATTCGTCCAGAGGTTTACTAGAAATTTGATTTTCCATTATCCCACCCGCAACTTACAAAATTCCAATATGGTGGCCACCACTCAAAGCAAAAAGTATCTGAATTTTGGACATAAACACATTAAATGTGTCTAGATTTTGGTTTTTTTATAAAAAACATGTTTACCCATCGTCTAATGTGAAATGAAATGACCCTTGTGCGCATATGAAAGATATTTTGTTAAATTACTGCGTGCTTATTCAAAGATAAAGCCTCTTTATTTCCTAGTTTGAAATTTATGCCTCTGAAACAAATGGTGACAGTGCCAGAAATAAGTTCATGCTCTCTCTTAAACAGATATCAAAATTATTCTTATATGTGTAGGAACACGATAGAATCCACATATGTACATTTTATCCGTCAAAATTCAAAAATATATAAAGGTAATTCTTAGTGCCCTCATACTTTCGAACGCACTATTTCTTTCCCAAAAGAAGTCAATGCCCCAAATGATGGGAACCGTAGCCCATATTTACTTATATGCTTATAACGTAAACCCAAACGTTGTATTAGACTTTCAGAAGTTGGCAAATGATAACATATCAGTTGTGATTTCGTATGACTTTCACCATTTTAACCCTTTACCTAGTAACCAATTGAACATCGCTATTTGTAAAAAGTGATGCAAATTCTAATGACAAAATTGTACTTAATCTTTTTATAATCTATTACAGCTTCCTTTTACCACTTCTTCTGGATTGCATATTAAATCTAAGGACTTAAATGGAAAAAGAATCTAAAAAAAGGATCAAATCATGGATCAAACCACGTTACAATTAACTGACAACGAGTTTGCACATTTGAATAAGGATCGCCGGCGAAGAAGTGATGAAAATCGAGTGCGAATGTCTTAACAATGATGATCTCATCCACGCAACGTTATCAAACGATAGACGTTTGATCACCACATCATAGATTTCATTAGGACACATGTATGTGTCTTATACAGTCGGGTGTTTCGGTACATTGAGCAAGCCAGCATCAAGGGAAGAACGAGAATTATACATACTACAATTTGTTTCCTAAATAGGAAGTTTCATTAAGTATCAAAGTTTCTAATCACTTACAAACTATGATATCAATCAGAATCATATAAAATACACGAACAATTTCTCTAAAAAAATTATGTTGAACGGAGAAACATACCGGAAAAAGACATTCGGGTGTATTCGGGGAATTTTATTTACAAAGGGAAGTAATATTTAACAATATTGTTGCTAAAAATAGATACTATACTGATACGGAAACTGTCGACATGTGTCGAAAATGTACGACAATAGTAAATATGCATTAGAATTATTCTACCTTAATAATATTCATTATTTTCTCATTTTAGTCAACAATCACGCTCGGTGAGGATACATCGCTGCTTTTCAACAAAAACCTCTTAACTGCAGCTTGCCTTAAGCTGCAGTTAAGAGGTTTATGTTGAAAAGCGACGACGTTTTTCTTGATTTCCCATTTGTATACTTATCCTCAAATTGAATTATATACCAAAGTATCCATCTTACTCTCGCATTTATATAAATACCAAGGACTCACACAAACGTCCTTCCCTTCGTCTTAGAACATTCGTGAAATGTGAGGTGAAAATGGTTTTCACGAAGGGGGTATTTCACGGATCCATATGAAAATTAACATGGGAGTCTGCCCACACTTTGAATTTAATGAAATTTGGCATGAGGTTAGTACACTAGATGACGGTTCATATTCATTAAATGTTTGGATTCAAACATTCCAAAAATCAATTTTCTAAGAATTTGAAATTTTTACCGGGATTAAAAAGAGGGTACCCTCAATAAAAGAGTGTGCACGCGTTCTGGTTTTAGGTTTCATTGCCTAATTTCTTCTAAAAATGTTGTCCAGTAGTCCCTAATTATTAATGAAACACAATTGCAAATAATTCTTTAAAAAGAATTATTTTATATCAGGTAATATTAGGGGCCAATACAAAATTAATAATTTTTAATCAATTTAAGCAATTTCAGTTAAAATAATATATCAAGTTTAAATTTTTGTCAAGATTTGAAAATCATGTAAAAGCTGTCCACAAATACACTGATGATTATCGTGAAATATCAAGAAAATATAAAGCTGGTAACATGTTGCTTTTTGAATTTCCATCTGAATGTTATGCATTTCCAAGAATGGACAGTCAAGATTTTTTTAAAATGTCTTTTTCAAATCTTGTATACATTTGTTGGTTATTTTAGTTTACCCAAGGGCAAATCGAGATGTGAAATATGTTTCCGGCAATTTTCCATCACCTGTCCGTGTGTCTGTCTTTCTCATGTTATTTTCTAAAAAAAACGTCTTTTCTCCCAATCTAATGTGTATATCTTTATGAAACTTGATTAATATTATCCTTGGGTAAAGGTGGTGCATCTCTGTTTCTTAGAATTTCTGTCTGTCAAAATCTTTGGTTGTTGCGGCGGCATAAAAGGGGTAATATGTTATAATAATAAAACAATCATTTTTGTCAAATATTTACATGGCCACGAGGTTTCTTTAGTGTATAAGTTTGTTATGGGGAGGACTTCAAAGTTGGTTAAATATTTTTGCCTAGAGTCACATTATGTCTTGTCCCAAGCGTACCCTTTTAACAAAAAAGAGGAAATTCTATATCTAAAATGCTTTCTAGTCAGCCATAATTCACGAAAGTCAAAAACAAGGGTTCTGTACAATCTTTGAAAACTTGAAAGAGCAAATCAGAAAAAGTACCGAATTCTCTGATGGTACTTGTTTATTATGCAAAAGTAAAATTGTTGTTGTCATGTACCAGAAATAGATAATCCAGCACCCAAGTGACTATTAAGGACTATTGGTGGCTAAACTCCTTGTTAACCATAAGGCATCATAGAAATGTGTTTAAATTATGTATCAGCACAGGTAAAGCTATGCACCATATTGTACCCCAATTGGGAAACGTTTTTTTTAAATAAACAAGGACAATTTCAACTGTGAAATTGAAAAGAATATAATGCTGTAACTTTCTTTTATTGAATCCGATGCGTCCTTCTATTGGTAAGTTCATCAGTGTCTCTTAGAGCTAAAATATTACTTTACTTTAAACTTGAAAAGGCAGGATTGGGTGATATACAGTACAGGTTATATAAGCCTTTTTTCCATTTTATAACACAATACTTGCACATTTTTGCATGTCGTAGTGTCACTAAAGATCGTGCATGGGCAAAATGATCAGACAGTAAATAAAAATGACAATGTGTACATGTATGCGACCTTGAATGTAGACCCATTCATCCAACTTCAGTTAGTTTTTCATTTTGCATGCAGTGAAAAAGCCAGTATATATGACTGAACCAACTTCAGATTTTGATAACTTTTGAAAGACTTAACGAATTTGTCTCAAATGTTGACCAAATAAAGACAACGAATTTCTCGTTAATTAAATCCATTCGCTGCCAGAGATTTATTTCAAAATGGCTCCGTATTTGCCAAGCCTTTTCTAGGAAATTTGAAAAAAAAAAAATGTTTTCGTTAAAAATCAGCGTGAAATATATATACATGTAATTCTTTATAAAAACCGTATTACCAAAGTATTGTTTTCAATCTTTCAATCCACCATTTTAGTCTCATTTTCAGATATTTTTGCAAACAAACCTATTTGACGAAAAACGGGTATACCCGTCTCGGGGCACTTTGACGACATTTTCGCAGGGCGTGTGTAACCGTCCCGAGGCAGCGAAATGGTTAACCAGAGGCTTCAATTATTCTAAAAAACCATAACGTCCCTCGTATTCACAACCAAAATATTTCCTTTCTTTTTAAAGGAAATGTTTTAACCATTTTCTTAATTTTAATCGTTTACAGCCCTTCATATCTGTTTCATCGAAACATTGCTTGAAAGTGATTTTCATAGTTAAACAATTTTTTACGAATGTTTATTCAAGTCATCATAGATAAGTCCGTTCAGACAAAATACAAAATTATAGTCCTCTGACAAAGAACAATGCTTCTGAAAACTTCGTAGGAAAAGAAATATGCGGATTTGAAATATGCGTTTTTTCTTATGTTTTCACAAAATATCCAAACCTCACAGCTCCACCGATAATGTTGGAATAGGTCAACTGAATTTTGATGTTACAGAGGACAAAATATTTGATTCATTAAATAGAAAATGATTACGCTATAGCAAAGAATATGTCAAGGGAAAGGAGAAAGTGTTGATTATCAACAATTTCCTCTTTTCTCTGACAGTTTCGCGGTATCATTTTTTGTCTTATTCATAACGTTAGTTGCAACACATTTGAAACAAGATTAGTCTAAAAATAAACAAATAAAATAAAAAAAGGTGACAAAAGGAGAAATGTTTAGAATTTTCAACAAAGTGTCAAACTGTCACAAGATACGCCCGTAACACTGCTTTTTGTCGACAGGCGGGTTGGTAGAAGTTTCATGGTCCTAGCTATTATACTTTTTGAGATATGCCCTGGACAAGATTCAAGTATGAAAACAACAAAGGGCAATAACTTAAAATATAGGCTAGGTACATGTAGAGTTATAGTTCTTGTACACTGCACTCCCCCTTGGTGAGATCTATACACCCATGGATGAAGTTTCACGGTCCTAGCTATAATACTTTTAGAGATATAATCCGGACAAGATTCAAGTATGAAAAACAACAAAGGGCAATAACTCACAAAATAGGCCATGTAGAGTTATGGTTCTTATGCACTGCACTCCCCCTTGATGAGGTCTATACACCCATGAAGTTTCATGATCCTAGCTATTATACTTTTAGAGATATACTCCGGACCATATTCAAGTATGAAAAACACCAAAGGGCAATAACTAAAAAAATAAGCCAGGTAGAGTTATGGTTCTTGTGCATTGCACTCCGTATTGACGAGAAGAAAATAACTGTTTAAAGTCAATCGGACTTAAAGGGGGCAAGCTAGGCTGTCGAAAATGCAAATGGCACAATAATTACAAACCAGAAATAACGTATGAAATTACCAATCTGAAGGGGTAGATCACTTACGTCCATTGTTAGCACTCATCAAGCTTTATTAAGTATAAAAATCCATGTCAATTAATAATGTGCAGCCCGTTTTTATTGTCATTGTTTTTGCTTTGTAACGGCTACATATGTCCAACCTTCAAAAATCAATTACGTCAGAGGTACGTCATCTGTGCTCAGCAAAATTCAACACACCGTACAACCGACTGCGTCGAAAGTTTGCGAAGACAGATTCGTCATCTGATGTAATGTGCATGGTATGTCAAATGAATTTACTTTTATAAATTAACGAAAGGATCTTTGGTATTCTACAGTTGATAAATACGCGTATAAATATTCAGTGTTTGTACAAAATAAACATTTCCACGTATCCCTCGCAAATAAGGTCACAGTCATCGACACAGCCGGTTGTACGGTGTGTTAATACCGCGGAGGTGTGTCTCGTTGACCTAGACCTTGTCTGGTTTTGAAGTAAAAATAGAATGTGTAAACACTCTTGTAAAGGATTGATCTATAGCAAAGGAAAGGTGGTTATTCGCCGTGTTTGAGGTTTTTATGCATTGCAAATTATTTTTCCACGCACAAATATAAGTTCCCGAACAGTTCGGAAGCATAAAATCCTAGAATGGGCCCCTTTAAGGTGACAGAGTTATGCTCCGGACAAAGAAGTGGACGCCGCCCGGACAACCGGACGCCGGACGCCCGGACGCCCGCACGCCACGGTGGATCCCATAATACGTTCCGACTTCGACGGGCGTATAAAGACCTGAAAAAAACTTTTATATTGCAAGAACTTGTTTTCATGGAAGAAAATGTTTCAAAAGAATAAATTCCAGCACATTTTTTTTCATTAATCTGTAAAATATAGGAGTCAATAAGCAAAAGTTTATCTCAAGGTCCGACCTTCTTGCTTCGAGAAATCATAACTTAGTTAAGTCGCTTCGAACCCTCCTTAATATGTATCTGAATACCTACTTGTCCTAAATAGCGAAATCCATTAAAACAACGTGCTGATTGAACGATAAAATGTAAGAAACTCGTGCAATTCTTGTTGACGTAACTTGAGATAAGCAAGAGCAAGGTTCATGAATTAAGCCATTTAACTACCATCATTAAAATAGAAATTTAAAGTAATCGAATGAGTCGAAATCTGGAAATATCAAAGTAGAATGAATATCATTCCAACACCATGAACACGAAAGGTTTTAATATGGAAATATCTTATCCAGTTAACCGTTACGTAATTTCGGACAATTAATAGTATTTCAGTAGGTTTTGTTATAAAATCTCGTAACTACGGCTTGATTCAAGCCGTAGTTGTGAGATTTTATAACAACACCGACGGTTTATCAATGCATTGCAGTAAACCCAGTCTATTTTAGCACAAAATTAATTGCTATCTAACTTACATGTTGTTCGGCTGCAGCAATTCTTACATTCCCAACTTTTTAAAGAATTACCGGGAGAAAAATAGAACTTTCTCCATTAAATGTCGTTCACCAAAAAGTGCCATCGTTGTTGTTTGTACATGTATCACAACCACACCACTACAAAATGGGACATTTTCTTTCCTCAGACAACAAAATTACAGACCTCGGTGACGATGCAGACGGCAAAATGGGTTTAAATAAAATTAAAATCGTATATTATAGCCAGGAATATTGAGTTAAAATGAAAGTGTTGATAACCAGCATTTTCTTCATTTGCTTTGTTGTTCCATTTATGTATGTGATGGGCATAACACATAATGCATAACACATATGTATTTTAGAGATAAATGTTAATGTAACTGCGAGAGTAAATTGGTCCTAGACATTCTGTCCTATTGATTAATTGTCAAAGTATTCGCTTTCAATATATTTCTCTTTCGTTTTTCAAGGCGAAAAATCACGTGACCAGAATCTGGTCGGTCGTTAATAGCATTTTTATCATGTGTTGTAAAAAGTTTGTTCACATTCATCGTTTTCCCGCCTTACAAGGTTGAAACCTTTTGCCAAATTGGTCATATATGATATCATTGATAAAAAATGTCTAAACTGTTGTGTCGCTTACATTGTAATTCCCCGCAGTTTTTTAACCCTACTTTACTATACAGTTACTAAAAACACGAATCAACGAGATTTTAATGCCATTTCTCAACTTCTCCTTTTTAGGCATATCAACAAGTCGCATTCTCTTACGATTCGCCGTACAAAATAATTAATATATTGTAAGAGCTCGGAAATTAATAATCAAATATGTATAAGCAGAGGTCTATGAAAAGGACCCTCCTAGACTTGTAAAACCAGGATCATAATATTCTTAGTGCTGAATGATAAGAAAATATCGTCGGTTTTGTTGCAAAATCTTTAATCAAGTCGGAGTCACGGGGTTTTGCAAAAACACCGACACCTATTGTTGAAAAGGGTATTGAAGAAGTTATGAGATCAAAACTTATCTTGACCAAACGATGCGTTTAGGCAGGCTAATCTGTATCCATCTTTATCTCAAATATCATAGGCGCATTTTTCGCTGGTTCTAGATCAAAATTTGTCTTTTAATGAGCTGCTCACGAAAATATTCATGAAAACACCATGTCTTCAATTATGCATCGTAAGTGACCAAACACTCGTAACTACAACTCTTTCAAGCTTGAGATACGAGATGTTTACCGCTCCACCGACTGGGTGCCAGGTTAACGAACGAAGAATAGCACTGCGAAGTTGAATGTACGGTAAAAGATATTTGCAGACGTGCCCATGCTGAAGTCACTTGGTCAACAAAAAATGTATGTGTCTGTGTTTTATAAACTTTTTAACCCATTCCCAAACAACAAAATTTTGGGGTAAACCACTTCAAAAACTGTAAAAAATGACAAAATAGATGTTATTTAAGATAGAATATGTGTAAAATATGGCACAGAAAATATTGAGACAAAAGGAGAAACTGCTGGTTATCAGCAGTTTCTTCTTTTGTTTCAATGTTTTCCCAAGCCTTTTCGATTAGGGACGTTAAAACCAGGTCTTGTTTGGGAAAGGGTTAATAGGAGTATGGTTTTCATCGTAGAAATTATCTTCTAATTATCACTAAATAGATTGAACTCAAGAATTATACCATTCCACAGATGTTTTTGATGTCATTCGAAATTTAGTCGACCAACATTGCAGTATGTGACATCTGTTCTGCTTTTCGCCAGTGCCATGAATTTGATTCATTGAAGTATTTCAAAACGTGACAAGGCTTTACACTTTACATACTTAGCTATTTCAGAAAATCACACGGAACAAACAAATGCATAAATGGTCAATGCAAAACTATTTTCTGTACACGCATAGTAACGCAAAACTTAAATACATTATTACTCGAAATCGTCCAATCGCAATTTTCGGATCCTTGCAATGCTGAGTTCAATGAAGTTAATTCATTGCTCTGTATAGATGTTCTAGAGCATATGTATTTTTGAGCAAATCTTTGCCAAACCCGAATCGGATGTAAGATTTGAAAATGAGACTTCCAAAACTTGTTAAATTGTCCAACAGGGACACAAAAGTGTCTTTTTAAATGTTGTTTGGTATGCTGAATCCGAATACAATAATTTCAACATTTGAATGTTCGAAAAGTACAAAAGAAGAGATGGCTGTCGGATGGTATCTTAAAACAATATATTAATCTTTATAAATTCATATTTAATTCATATTTTTATCATAATCTATCATAAGTATGTTGTAAAGGACATGGTAAGGAAGCCAAGTGAAATTCATATCTTTATTTCGCACATGGATCCGGCTATTGTTTATAGAAATATCTGATACGTCCATCAGATGTCAAATGTCAGATGTCATATCAAATACTTGAATTCTTGTAATAACTATTGCCTAATTTTTTTTTTCAAAATTCTTAACATTTTTTCTCTCTAACTTATTTTACTTGGTTAAGTTGGATGTTATTTCCTAACAACATAGAACTTATAAATTGATAAAGCCAATGGTTGCCATCTTAAAAGAGACGATTTCTCAAAGAAGTTCTCTTTAATAAACTGATTTCCTGATACTTTTTCTGTCCTATGTTGACTATATGATACTTTTTCTGTCCTATGTTGATAGTCATTGAGTACAATGAAGTTTTATTTTCTCTAAACATAATCTTACCTCCGGTAGAATTGGTGAATTGTCGATCACTTTCCCACTTATAATCGAATAACCTCATATCTTCATTAGCGTCTACCCGATCTTCATTATCCTGCTCATTAGGATCACTATCGTCATCCAAATTTATCCCATTACCAGACGGCAAAATTTTGGACTCTTCCAATTTGAAAGGTGATGCAGACGACAATTTGAAGTTGGAGAAATATTTCCACTTTGGGTTAGAAAACGTTGTAGGAAATGATGAAATTGCTTGTCACAAGCAATTTCTTCATTTTACAGAATGTTTTCCAAAGCATTTTCTTTTGAGTCCAAAGGCGTCACTGTGAAGTAAAGGGTTAAATGTATGTCATCCATTTCCTCGATGCTTTTGTCGTGAATGTCGCTTTCTTTTGTAAATCGGTTCAAGTAGTCTACTCCACTGGAGAGGATACAAATGGAAAAGTGCTGCTTGCGACACCATTAGGTCAGAGTGGAGCACTTTTTCCAGATGCTTTGCACCCTGCATCGAATTACGTCAAGTAATTTAGGTGGAACTGGGTCATTTTTAGCCAAAGTAAGAACAGGAATTACATCCCTATCGTACCATCCAAAATGAGTCAGATCTAATGTCTCAGCAGGAGAACATTCGTGGTCTGTTGCTTTCCAAATCATTACTTGAAGATAAGTATCAAGGTCGGCAACAAGTTTTGGTGATGTACCCTTAGTATGCCCAGCTACCTTCGTCTTGATTCGACTACTTATAGTATCCACCAGGGAGAAAAGCCATAAAATCTCTCTGAAGTTGTTCTCTAATTAAGACCGAGTCAGTAACATTTACATCTGATGCAGCATCTGTCCTGAAACAGGATTGTATAGGTATAGGTAACTGTCGGCTAAAGAATGAAAGCAGTTTAAAAAAAACTCAGAAATAATTATCGTTCGAATCTAGATTTCTCCGATGTCTAATTTCTTTCCTTGTGTTGTTTTGTGGTAAACTAGCTGGGGGAATGCCAGACCAGATACTATCCAGTCAATCACAAACTGAGCAGGTTACTGGAAATGCATTTTTCCATTCACTTTTTAACTCTGCAGACAGTGTCATGCCTGTTAGACCACCTTTGTCAATTCTAATGGCAGTTTGCACACTGAACTGATCTATCGGTACAGCATTCCTGTTAACATTATGCTGCCGACAGACAGGCACGGCCATCTATCTTATTCGCACGCATTTCAAATAGATACTGTGTGATGTACCGTACATATTGCACATGGCCGACAACAAAGAAATACTTCAGCATTCGCTTTAGGGTAAATCAAGATAATAGAATATCGCATTACCTTTCTGCACGCCAAAACTGGTGTATTAAGAAAGTTTGTATAGTAAAAATATATATCCAGTGCCGCCATGTGGAATGCATTCGAGAGGTTTCCAGATATAGCTCGATTTTACCAAGGTTCTTTTGAGCAGAAGACAAAAACTGGTGTAATAGAGCAACAGCTACACTGCGAAAGGTACGCATAGCCTTTAACCAAGATTTACCATTCAATATTACTGCAAAGTTCCCAGTAGGCTTGGCTTATCCCACCTCTTCATTAGCGCGCCAGTGCAACTAAAAATGATTATATAACATTCATTCTGCCTGGATGAACCACTACATTTTTCATACTTCTGGTTCATTCCACTTTACCGTTTTGTTCACTGTAAATAACTGCATATCCATCCCAATATCAACAAGTTATTTTTGCATATCAATAGCTCAGCGAAAAACGGTTGTAACTGCCTATAAACATATAGGCAGTTACAACTGTTTCGCGCTGAGCCATCGATATATGTCTGAGTGGTCAGGATGATGTCAGGATGAGAAGGCGGGACATAAATAAATGTACACACATATTTGGTGGATAATGTACCCCCTTTGTCCGAGACAACTCATTATTACAACAATTCCACTTCATAGGGTTGTCTTGATGTAAACTGTTAAACCATTTTACATAATTTTCTTTGACAAGCGATAATCCGGCTTTCAGGGCAGAAAATTCAGCATATGCAAAATCCTTAATTTCCACTTTTGGAGAAAACACTTTTTTGGGTCCTATCCTCGTACAGTTCGTAAGTCGAATGGATGTTGAATTTATCTTTTAATTGAATTGTTTTGTCATAAGTCTTAGAATCGTTAAAGTACGGATTTCGCTTTTTTCCTGGTGTGATTATTCCAGTAGTAAAAACTTGAAATTATGGTGCCACTACAGGGGTTTCACGTCTTCGGTTTGGGGTTGTAACCGGCAAATCAAAATTATCATACCATCCGAAAACGAGTCCTACATTCGAGTTACATCCATGATCTGAACATTGTCAGTCATAGACTTTGCTGCCGACTGACAGAAACGCAGTACTTTATCATATTAGACACAATTGCCATGCTCATTCAGAAGACTGCTCAAATCGCTGCTAACATATGTGATGTAATTTTACACCTTAACCAAAGATTGATTGGTTTACGACATTTGTATCCCGAACTATATTGACAGTGATGAACGCAAATACACCTTTGGTGTCTTTCCCTCGAAAACCAGCTTCGTAATAAACCTAAGTAGTTTTGGACTGTTATTTTCTTTATATTTACTATGAGTAAAAAGTCCAAAAGTGTAATGCATTATTATTACTTGGAAAATTTCGTGCTTCAGAAGTGATCCTTCTCACTAACACATCCTGAGCCTAATAATCAGTACTATCGAATTTAGAACGATTGACCATATTGACAACAAACGATCTGAACCATCCAAATGCAACACACCCATGGAAATTAAGTACAACCACATAGTCGCCAATAAATATTATCAGTTTAATTAAACTCTTTTGCCGCCAAATTTCCTAGAATTGTCCTATTTCCAGTGCCAAATTTTAGAAACTTCATAAGAGGGCTTATCAGCTAATAGAATAGTAAACAATCATTGTTTGATTATATTAAGCTGTAACTCTCAGAAATCATTACACATAAACTGTTTTGCCAAATAACATACTTTATATCAGGCAGTTTGATCATTTGACCTTGCCCCTGACCTTGAATGACCTCATTAAGCTATTGTTAGAAAGTCGCCGATCGGCGATATTGGCAGTCTTCCTATGGGTTGCTTTTCGGCGACATTGGCAGCGAAAGAAATTTTATGAACATTTTCCTATGTCCCAAACATCGACCAAGAAAGAGTAATATACTTATCATTAAGTCCAAAAGATGTCCACGTGCAATTATATCTATTGGAAAACATTTCATCGACTAGTTGTTGCAAGACACTGTCGTCAACGAAGGGTGTTTGTACTAAATAAACCATGACAACGTAGAGCCAATTCCCAATTTCAGGAGTCATTCCGATCCGAACAGAGCTTTAAAACAGTAACCTTAAACGGAATAGAAGTATTTACACCGAAGCGTTTGGCGTTTGGGAAAGAGTAAATCATTGAATTCATTCTCCATAATGCTTTGTTCCTACAAAACTATTTTATATGATTGACTCCATTGATAGAATAGCTTGAAATTAAATGCATCTTGCTTTTGTTTGTTGTCATATTACTTTTCTTTATTATCCAGTAAATATTAAGACATAAATTGTACAAGTAAAATAAAAGAAATAGGTCTAAATTAGTGTCCTGTCACGTCACATTCATCTTATCACTGCAAGAGCAGGTTCAAAATGGTCACGCATAGCAGAGCTACATATAAGGTTACCCACTTTCTCAAAGCAATATATCACTTATCGTTTATGAAACCCTATGTTGTGGTTACTCTTTGAAATCGTCCTATATGGTTTAGATTTGAAATGACAAATTTTCACTGGTTTATATGTTGCTCTGACCCATAGACTAGATATCTTAAACATTACTACGAGGGGATATCACACAATTTTGAGCCTAAGTATTTCTACCATTCAGATGGTTTTACTACTTTATATCTTTATGTACAGCATTATTTCAAATGTAGATAGGATAAAGAATCATATTGCTGACTGTTATTATAAGGCCGCAAGAAGTTGTCAAAAGGACCATACCATACCCCCCCCCCCCAAAAAAAAAAAATAGATAAATAATTAAATAAAATATATATCGCTGCTTTTCTTCAAAAACCTCGTATCTGCAGCTTAAAACAAGCTGCAGATACGAGGTTTTTACAGAAAAGCGACGATATATTGACAAAACGGACACTACTGAGAAAAGGCAGCGAGTGATAAGGTTTTTGGTCATAGAGGCTTAATCTGCCAGATAAGTTAATGAGTGATTGCATGTGGTGTGTGAAGAGTCTTTCTTTTGCTACTATCAAACTTTGGGTGAAGGAATTCTAGAGATGGAGGGGGAGTTAAGAGGAAGAAATAATGAAATGACTGCTGCTGAGGATGGGCTGTTTTGGTACCAAGACGTTGACTTCATAAATCAGGTTTCAGTGATTGGAAAAGCAGATGGAACAGCAATGTGAAGTTGGGAGTCATTGTTAAAAATAAAGATATTTAAATCGATATAGCTGGTTCTTTCTTAGCGAGGCTCAAAACTTTTGATATCCCCTCTTATATGGCGCGGAGGTGTATGTAGCCAGACCACCAGACCGTGCGATGTGCTCTTCCAAACTCACAATTATTCACTCAGGGAAGTATTTTTTTCACAACATGCAAAATACATGCTATAGCCATTTGCACGAACTCAAAGGTGGTTAAAATTGAAGCTCCAAGATAGAGACCCATGGTTCCTCCAATATCAGACATGAAACGTAGTAATGGATAGCTCGGGGATTGCTTGTAGGTTTTGTATGGGCTAGGGGATAGGAGGATTCTTGAACTGCCAATCTCTGCATTACTCCATTGTCGTCTTAGTTTTTCTGAATCACACATTTCTAGATAAGGATTAAATTTGCAATTAACGTATTGCAGAGCTCTGAAGTCATCACGATAGATAACTTCATGACATTCTGGTTTACATTGACACTGGCCCTTAAAAGTCTTTTCAACGTAATCTATGCAGTAAATATCATCATCTAGGCAATTTCGTAACTCCTTTGTTTTTGACATTTCTTTCATCCAGAACGGGTAAAGTTCAGGTGTGTTTCTTAGGCACCGGCATGTGGAAAAGATAGTTTTGAAAAGGCATTCGAACATGCAAGCTTGTTCCTCATACACTATTCCAACCCGATCATAAAATAAATTTTCGTTATCTTGGCATTGACCATAGCTTCCGTTAAGCCTCTCGAATATGTCATATGATATTTCGTTAACCGCCATGTGACGTGGTGGTACATTGATAAAGTGGACAGGCTCGTAAAGCTGGTGTGGATAGGCGGATTGGTCAGGCTTCAAGTATACTGTAAAACCTTCATCTCTGTCTTCGAAGTCAATAGACTCGTCTTTGAGCAGGTCGAATAAAATCGTCAATACTGTTGTGTTGGCCGGCGGCTTAACCGTGTAACAACTGCCGTGATAAGGGACTGGCTCGATCATAACTGAAAAAAAAATAATCAGGAAAATACGTTTATAAAGGGCCAGAATCTGGAAAACAAGAAAAAAATAAATGTTGTCCAAATTCAAAGAAATTGCAGACTAATGAAGTGTCAAAGTTATCGCGTAGAAAACCTTTCATGGACAGTAAGTAATGCTGGTTATCATCAGTTTCTGTTTTTCAATAAGGTTACCTAGCCCAAATGTGGCCAAGACGAATATATATGTGACCCGTCACGCTAAAAGGGACCTTATCCGAACTCCAGAAATCAAAATTTTGACAAACTTCTCAGACTCAGCACAGGTCAACCAGATACTGTATTCGACAAATGAACATATAGTAAGATAGTGAAAACATTCCGGATTTAGAAAATTACATAAAAGTGAAAAGTTTCGGCCCTAGTCTGGCTGCGCGGACTGCGCAGACTGACTAGGGTCGATATTTTTCACACACCCGATAAGGTCCCTTTTAGCGCGACGGGTCACAATTATTTACAAGCTATGAAGACAATATTTCAAGATTTTTGAAGTCAGTCTGATGGGCACTATAAATACAAAATAGGAAATATATCGGCCTCATACGAGATATTTCATATTTCCCGTACATTATGGCAGAATAGTTCTTAGAACAGAGAGAGGATCTATATAAAAGCTTTGTCATTTTAATGATGCCATGATAACCAGCATTTATCCAACAGAATTAAATGTGTTTTGTAACCATGAAAGATCTTAGTCTAATGATATTTACCACAAATTTCATAAAGATATGTCGATTTCATTGCGACACAAAGAAAAAAAATACTGACAAACGGACACATGGACGGGTAATGACCAATGGCCAAAAAATAGCTCACGTCCTAAATTGTGTTACATGATATTAGCTAAATGGTATAAGTATTTTTTTAAATCAGCCTTTTTGTTTATAAAAAGCGATCGATTCAATACCATATTTTACTAAACCCCTTCCTCAGTATCTAAGCTCTCATTCTAGATACTGCTCGTAAACCAAAGTGTAGTTACCATGAGCATAGGGTCTTTCTCCATAGTCAGATACAGCTAAAGAATCACAGTTACTCATTAGGTATCTGTTCAGGCTACTCTCAGCATTTTTTACACGCGTTTGTATGATAAGCCTTCTTAGACTTAGAAGCCTTAATTGAATTTCAATATATCTTTTTGCAACTTCAGTACAAGCATGTGAGCAAAATTAATACAAGTTGTTGTCAGATTAACTGACTTTGTTCAGTTTCATCGCATGGTCGTTCTTTGGCTGCTGCCAAGAAAACTTGTGTCGAGGAAAGACACAAACGGTATTGTTACCTTTAAGCAGGGCTCATAAAGTATATTTTTCCACTAAAACATTTCCCGTGGAAGAAATTACAATGATAACTTTAGTTTTCAAATTAACCATACCTAGGCTTAGATATTATATACTCGTCTGATACAATGTTTGTTCTGTTCTTATCGCCGTTTTTCTTTAACTAGCAATTTTACCCGTCTCGAAATTTGACCTTTGACCTCGATGACCTTGACCTATCCGGGGCTGACCTTTGACCTCGATGACCTTGACCTATCCGGGGCTGCACTCCACCTAATGCCGTCCCGTAACCCGTAAGCAATCCCGTCCCGTAACTAAGCAATCCCGTCCCGTAACCCGTAAAAACGATAAATTTGACCTTTGACCTCGATGACCTTGACCTTTCAAAAAATGAACCCCTCAAGCTAATATCCGGGGCCGCCCTTCACCTTCCCTCCAAGTTTGGTGAAGATCGGCCCAAGGACCTGGGAGGAGTAGGGGAACAAACAGACAAACAGACAAACAGACAAACGTTGCTCAAATTATAGTATGATTTACCGATATACACAGAACTAATACGAGGCATTAGATATGAACCAATAGTAAAAATTCAACATTATGTACCATTGGACATTCATAAGCTCTTAGGCATGCTTAAAATGCATTTTTCTCTGTGCCCGTGTGAGCAGTTAGCTATTGTTAAGGATTTTTTTTAATAAGATAATAACAAGTTTAGAGGTTTTAATTGGAGGAGTACATGTGTAGGTAAAAACTGGGCCGCACAGCGCCGAGGTATTTGCCTTAACATGTAGTTCAGAGAACTGAGGTTTTATTTGCGCAATAAAACCCCTTAACTTATTATTATCTCCATAATAACACTCTAAATAACAAAACGAACATTTTACATTTCGTCGTTGTAAATGCAAAATCTCGTTTTTGAAAATGTTTAAAAAAGGGGAGAGAAAAAACTATAATAACTTTTTCCAAACTGAAATGCTTGACTTGAAATTTGGACATATTGTTCACAAATGATTTGTCATTAATACTGACCAGTAAAAATATCTCAAAGTCTGCAAGAACTGTCTTTAACTAGGCACACAAGTTTGTACTCTGAAAATCGCATCAATCGACATACGAGGTTTTGCATTTACACCGACGATTTGATTAATGTGTCATTTTGTGGAAATTCTGTATTAACCAAACCTTCAAGTAAGTTTAAACGGCTCATTTTGTGGAAATTCTGTCTTAACCAAACCTTCAAATAAGTTTAAACGGCTCATTTTGTGGAAATTCTGTAATAACCAAGCTTTCAAATATTATTCAATTATTTCACATGCTATTGCGTATTTTGCTTTTCCTAGAAAATTCCATGGTGATTCTTTCGCACTGGTGGTGTTTCTCCTTTGCCTTTTTATGCATCATTAAGGGGCGGAGTTAAGCTGTTTCACTTTTACATACACAAAGCAGAACGTCGGTGTAAATGCAAAACCGCGAATGTCGATTTTTGTGAATTTCAAAGTAAAATCTTGTTTGACCAGTTAAGACATTTCTTGCAGGTTTTGATATATTTTACTAATCAGTATTAATGACACACTATTAGTGAACAATATAACCAAATTTCAAGTAAATTTCAAGGAAAAGTTATTACACTTTTTCCGTTCCCTTTAAAATCTTCCAAAAAACGAGATACGAGGTTTTGCATTTACAACGACGATAATTACTTTCTACCTCTTTGTTGTAGGGTCTTTGTTGTTCAATTTCAAACCCGATACAGTAATTCTCTTAAATGTTGTAGAAGCACAAAAAAACGAAAATTTCGAATTTTTGAAAAAGGTGTAAGTTTTGGCCTATCTAAGATCTCCCTTTTTCGGTACCCCTTTTCTATGATACGCAATTATCGATATAAAAATTACAACAGAACAATCATCGTTGAATCTTATTAAAAAATCATACCTCTTGCCAAACCATGTTCTTCATTGGTTTGGAGATTTGTACAAAAATATCAACATTAAAAAGTGATCCTGAGCAAATTTTAAGTAGATTACAATATGGGTAAAAGCATTATAGATTTAGCAAATCGTCTCAGAGAGAAATGCGTCGGCTCTAGTCAGTCTAAGCAGTCCGATTAGGGTCTATATATACTAAGCATAACAATATAGGGATATTGGAATTGGTTTAATATTTTTCCACGAAAATTCCAAAATTTACTCAAATTTCTTCAATAAACTTGTTACTTAGCATCTTAAAGAATAAAAATTCACAAGTTTATCGGTCGCACTATTATAGACGGGTTAATGCTCGGGCGTATGTAACAGTACCGCCAGTTTCGAAAATCGCATAATAGTGTCAATACTGCGTTTAAGACGTGAAGAGTCCAACTCTCTGTATCTTGAGATTATTCCTGTATTTGGATGTCTGCATTTTTAAAGTGGTCCTAAAAGATCCCGGTATGTTGATGCCGGTTCTTTCCAATCAGTGAACTTAAAACCTCTATGATAGCAAAAGGACAGAATAACACGCCGATCGATTGATTGGTCAATGCAACCCCACAATTACACGATTTGTGACACAGCAATCTTCAATACAACATTAGTTTGGTTAACTGCAAGCACGAGCTTTTCCTACATCTGCCAGTGCTGGCGGTCGGTAAGACGACAACTTTGGACCATCTTTCGACAGCTACATGTAAGGACATGTTTGCGAATATGTGCTGTTTAATTTTTATCCAGAAATGCAGAAATCGCATGTGTTTGCACACATTTGGCCCATTTATGATTTTTCAATGCTGACCCCTCTTTAGTGTATATGCCAATGTTATGAAATCAACGACCTGTGACTGCACAAAATTTTCACACAAAGCAAAAGTAATAGGCTAATAGTTTTATCAAAAAAAGTATAACAGCTTCCAAGAAACTTAAAATTTTAATCTTTATTTATCATCCAGTTTCATTATCCCTATATTGCTGTGCTTAGTATATTTCATTCCTTATCTCCCTTATCCTAGCCAGGTCTCATTAGCAAAAATATGATATGTTACCCGTCGCGCTAAAAGGGACCTTATCGGGTGTGTGAAAAATATCGACCCTAGTCAGTCTGCGCAGTCCGCGCAGCCAGACTAGGGCCGACACTTTTCACTTGTATGTAATTTTTTTATGTCTGGAATCTGTTCGCTAGCTTAAACTTTACGTTTATTTTTGGAATACAGTATCTGGTTTACCTGTGCTGGGTCTGACAAGTTAGTCAAAATTTAGATTTTGGGTGTTCTGATAAGGTCCCTTTTAGCGTGACGGGTCACATATATATAAAAAACTATATTAACCGCCAAGACCCTCTGTAATGTCATCAATTGCCACGATTGTGTCCCTCACATCAGCACCAAGAAAGTCAAAATCGTCTAGTGTAAGGTTCTTGTAGTTATCTCTTAGAAGGCTTTCCCATGCCGTCCTATTTTCCCACGACACATTTTGATACTCAGCAAAGATCGGTAGCGCGGCGACTTTCCATGATATAAAGCGTCGGTTGTTGCAGACCGTAATGGCGGGAAATGTTTTCTTGTCGAGATGGATGGTTACGTCAGTTGTAACGTGGAACGACAGGTATTCCTGGGCCAGACCAATCACTTGCAGAGTAAAGATAGAAATCACCCCTGTGGAAAAAAGCAAGAAAAGAGGTTGACATTTGTTAGTTTACCCTTTCCCAAACAGTGAAAATTGAAAGTAGTTACAGAGATTGAAATAGATGTTGATAAAGAAAGAATTTGTGTGCAATATTGCACAGAAAATATTGAGGCAGTATTTATTGTCTCAATGTTTCCCTAAGCCTTCTCTACAGGGTACGTCAAACCAGAGCCGCGTTCTTTACAGTGAGATTTCTTGAGATATCTTGAGATTTCTTAAGATGTTTTAGGATAAAGCGCTCTTCTGAGGAAGATTTTTAAGACGACCAATGCGAGCCGCCTTTGCTCTATACTTCTTTCGGAACCCTTCGGTAAATTCTGTAGAATCTATAGGGGAGAGAATTGACCGGATTGTTCCGAATGCTCCACGATTCATAAACCGAGGTGTTCCGAATGCTCCATACTTCATACAAATGACGTCATTCGCTTATAATCTCAGTCTCGAAGACGCTGTATCAAAAACATCTTAAGAAATCTTAAAAATCTCGCTCTAAAGGACGCGCCTCGGGTCTTGTTTTGGAAAGTGTTGATATGTAAATTGTAGTTGAAACTCGTTGTTTTTAAGTCATACGAAACGCCATTCAACATTTAAATATCCGGAGTTCGATGCATCAGATTTTTTTTCAGTAAAAATTGAAAATGTATGTTGTCATTTATGTTGATGACTATGTGCGTTCATAATTAAAATAAAGTAGGAAAAAAAGGAACTCTCTCCTTTTCTTACATATTTTTATATTTCAATTGAAATTACTTAGTGCTGGTATCCATTTATAAGGACAGGAGCATTTTTGCTTCGACCTTAGCAGAAGTTCAACCTATCATATGGCGACATAATGAGTGTCAACTTTGTAGAATCCATGCGTGTTGAGTGGAATAAATAGTCCTGTAAGCACTGGTGGTGAACTCGGCCAAAGTGTGGAAGGTTTTTTCGCGAGCATAGTATTCCGTCTGCTAAAACAGATTAAAAACGACAGCAAAGCATAATTTACCTGTCATGGCCAAGATCCATAAAACCCGGACCCAGATAACTGTACCCATGAGATTATGGAAACCATGTAACGTGCTGGACTCGAAAAACGATTTTACTGTGGAGGCAAATTTGTGATCATCGTCGTCGTCATCATCATCATTGGCATTGTCTTCACGATTCTTAGACGTTTCTAACCTTCCAATCGTGTTCTTTATTTCTTCAATTTCTTTACGAATAATATCCAGTTCCGATATATCATTTTCACCTGAATTAGTAGCAAAATTGTTTGTAAATCCTTCCATTTTATCAGCGTATTTGTAGGACGATAACACTAACTTGCCCAATAAAGTATTTTTCTAGTATGTTGGTGTACAATACCACGAAATAATTGTGCAGAATATCCACAATGAGGAATACATTTCATATTGTAATTGATACGGTAACCATTTTCTCTTTCCCTAGGAGGGGGTGCTAGCTCTCCTCACCACGATATGGTTGAGGGGCATTTATATCGTTCTTTTGACAACAAATCAAACAACTTCCGAGACGGTACAATTCTAGACTGGCTTATTTGCAAAGGGGATTCAATCGGGACGCTCGAGGCTGTTTGCAACATGCCTCTAGTGTAATACAGATACCGCCATATTAAACGTGAAAGTGAACGCGGGTAAATCACGTTATAAAAACAAGGCAACCTTTTTGCAAACGTTATAATTTAAGTGATTTCGGGACGTGAGTTGGAAAAGAGCAGGTGCGATATCTTTTATAGGCACAAACTATTCAATCTCCCTAGTATAATATGAATATCAATACACCTTATCAAAAGTAAACACTATAAAAAACAATTCTGGGTCACAAATTCTGTAAAAAACTTTTTATAAGCGTCATTAGGAATTATTTTTTTTGGTTTGCCCTTAGCTTAGTGTCGTGTCTCAATTTCATCATATGACATTTTTCAAGCCATTGCAACCCATTCAAATATGAATACCCTTACTCCGATTTGTATACTTAAAGTGCGAGAGAAAAGGATGGTGGAAGTAAAGTACGCTCAATTTTGATAGACACTTAAATCGCAATGACATGGTGGTTGCAATCACAATGTTTCATAATTTCAGAAAACCATCAATATTTTTTATTAATACTTGACCAACTTGAATTCGGTTTGAAGCAGAGAATGTGGGAAAATGCATGAAATAAGCTGGACGGGCGGATTAAAAAAAACCAAGAAACTTTTGTTTTATCTTCAATTACTTCTTTATCAGCTGATTTTTTTTTTCAAAAGTCCACCACGCCCATTTAATACGTGACGTATGTCCACTTTCTCTGCTTCAAACCGAATTCATATCGATCCCGTATTCACATACTCATTAAAGAATTTCTGAAATTGTTGTATCACGTGATTATCCACCGTAAATGAGGTCATTTTTCGTTAATGTCAAGAAGCTCGTTTAATTAACCCTTTCCCAAACAAGACATTGTTTTGACGTTCCTATTAGAAAGACTTGGGAAAACATTTAGACAAAAGAAGAAACTGCTGATAACCAGCAGTTTCTCCTTTTGTCTCAATATTTTCTGTGCCATATTTTACACAAATTCTATATTTGATAACATCCATATTGTCATTTGTGGCAGTTTTTGAAGTGGATCACCCTAAAATATAGACATTTGGAAAAGGGATAAGATGGCGGCCATCAGGTTAACATTTTATATTCATCGAATGGCTAGTCCGATTTAGAATTTTAACGACGTACTTTAACCCTATTACGTTAAAGGTCAATTGGGGTCCACTGGACCCCATTACAAAAATGCATGCAAAATGCAAATAATGTGTCAATGTGAATTGTTAAATTACATTGATTTATTAGCTTACCTTAGCACAAAGTGCCGAGAATAATATACTGTGATCGTACACTGTCATTCGTCTGTCTATCTGTCCATCTCTTCACCTACCCGTCTGTTCAAAATTACAAAAAAAAGTAAGTCATTTTCTCCCAAACCACAAGGCATATAGTCTTGAAAGGATGGGTTGCAACAAGGGCTCAAAAATAGATTTCTTTAAATTCTCTGCATTGACAGGGTTACATAATATCATTAATTTGTATGTGTAAAAATTCTGAAGAGGGCTTATTTTTGGAGATAATGACTAACAAAGTGGGTGGGGTAAATTGACACGAGAAGCAAATTTTTACTTTGAAGTTGAATAACTGTTTCTGTATAGATCAGATCAAGATGAAATTTCGCATGTTCATTTAATGGACCGAGGATAATACATTTTAGGAATCATTACTCATATATATCAGTTTGTTGATTTTCTGTATTCGTTCTTCTGTCAATCTCAGATTTTGCTTACTTTTGATGTACTAACTTTACGAAATTATCTCTACAACATCAAGGTAAGTAAAACACCAGTTCAAACACAACTTATTTTAATAATGTGTACATCAGAATACATTCCTAGTTCAGTTAAAATGGAAAAAATATTGTCATTTCTTCAATATTGTCTATATAATTCTATATGGGGTCCACTGGACCCCTACTGGGGTCCAATGGACCCCAAGCTTCTTTTTGGCTATAGTATGAAAACCCTTCAGTGTGCATGGAAAATATTTTGTGCAAAGAACCATCGATGGACTGGTATAGATTACCTAAAATATAAATGCTGTAGCTTTTTAAATGACACCGTAGATATACCCAAAATACCCCTTGGGGTCCAATGGACCCCAAAAGTCCGGAATAGGGTTAACAGAATATTCTCTCAAGATATAAATACGCAAAATCGATAAATGATTGGTTAGTCCCTCTTGGACATTGACTACGCTTAACATGTCCGACATAAAACTATACAACAGAAAAGCAAGAAGGAAGAATTGTAAACAAAAACCAGATTCGAAGAAGTTAACTGAAACATTGCTGTAACTAGATAAGAAAAGGTTCTCCGAGATTCTAGAGAAAATACTTTACAAACGTCACCAATTTAGATTAGTTCAAGTTACAGGGCTTGGCAGGCGATAAAATGATTCTTACAAAGAGGACCAAATCTGTATGTAATTACACAATGTATAATAAAAGTACCGAAAGACAAGTAGAACACTAATAATTATCTTTAATTACTTGTTCGCTCTTTAAAGTGACATTTCACGGTTATTTTACCTAAATTTCATTTATATCTAATAAGAAAGAGCTTGTTTTCTTACAAAAATTCTGAAAATTTCAAGCCAAAATATTGAACCGTTTACGAGAAATATATATTTTTGTGCTAAAATTAAACAAATTGTTGTGGACAACAGTTCAGATTCATATTGAATTTATCATTTCTGTCTATACTTTGAAGGTGTATTTTTCGCTTATAAATAACAACTTCAAAAAACTGATAGCATTTCTACGCATTAGAATACACAATCTTTGCATCAAGACATACATGTACTTGTAAAAAACGAAATAAATGTGAAACGTCACTTTAAGATTTCGAAAATAACTACATGTAGACTTGATGAGGCTGGGCAATCTGATTTAAGCCCTGTGTTAATTTACAGCTTTACCTGACATGCACCAGTCAGGGGTCATTGTTAGTGACATTGGAAAACTAAAAACTGTTATTTGTTCTCTGATTAATGAAATACCTCGTTATATGACTTTCCACAGTTCTGCACTGAAATATGATCTCCGCCTTGCATTGTTTGCCTTGTTTTAATCGTTTTCAGAATTCAGTTAAGCGATTATATGGTTGCATAGAAGTCAATGTCATTGAAGATGATCCAGTACTGGTGTCTTTCAGATGTTATATTTATATTTAAAACCGGATTGTAACCAGAGGCGCGATCTTTACAGCGAGATTTCTTAAGATATCTCGAGATTTCTTAAGATGTTTAAAGATAAAGCGTTCTTTTGAGCAAGATTTTTAAGACGATCATTGGAAGCTGTCATTGCTCTATACTTCTTTCGGAACCACTCGGTAAATTCCGTAGAATCTTCATAGGATAGAATTGGCCGAGTTGTTCCGAATGCTCCATGATTCATATACCGCGGAGTTCTGAATGCTCAATACGTCATATAAATGACGTCATGATGACGTCATTTATATTAAGAATGGCACATTCGGAACACCTCACTTTCAATCTTGATCTCAAAAACGCTCAAAAACATCTTTAAAATTTAAAAAAAAAAATCTCGCTCTAAAGAAGCGCCTCAGGTTGTGAGGGTGGGTAAAGGGAAATTTGTCCAACAATTAAAATATGGAAGGACCATGAATAACCCCAATATTTCAGATGAGCGTGTAAGGACTAGCAACACTCGTGTTTGACTGGCGTGGAACTGCACCAAAATAATGAAATTAAATATTAATCGCGAAATAGCACGTCATTAACTTTATTCAAATGTCACGTTATAAATATGCATGTTCAACAGTTCTGTACGTTTTCGGTAACATTTTACCATTATTACCGAGAGCTTACTTTTTTGTAATTTATATAAATACGATTTGATCACACGTGTATAAAAAGCACGTTAATGTGGTAAATATATCAAGTCCTACATGGCCTACAATCCAGTCACGATTATATGGCACATGTTTACGTATTTAAAAATGTAAAAATGGAAAAGGCGGTCTTAATTATGATGCAATTTCACTTGCGTTAGTTCTAGTCTCGGGTGACTTACAATATATTGTCGCTTTCCTTCAAAATCTTGCAACTGTCGTCCGTTTTAACCCTTTCCCAAACGACAACATTTAGGTTGGTCCACTTCAAAAACTGCCACAAATGACAAAATGGAACTTATTAAAGTTAAAGTTTGTGTGAAATATGGTACAGAAAATATTGAGACAAAAGGAGAAACTGCTGGTTATCAGCAGTTTCTTCTTTTGTTTCAATGTTTTACTAAGCCTATTCTATTAGGGTCGTGAAAACTAGGTCTTGTTTGGGAAAGGGTTAAGGTCATCTTTATCCCTGTTAACAAAATCCGCTACATATTTCCTTAGTTCAAGAAGGCTATTTGCGCCATAATTTGATTGTATATTTCAAATGACCAGACTGGAGAAAACGGTTTAACAGTATATTAGGATGAACATAGGTTCTTCCGGCCAATTCTGTCAAGGAAAAGAATCAAAGTGCTGAGAGCACTGTAATTGGACGTCTCTGATTGATTGAGCGGGATTGTACATGAACGAAAGATCGGTTTCGGACATAAGAAATGAGCTTTATTACCAGAAAACCCCTCTAAGGCTTCAAATTGATTTGATTGCCGTTTCAAGACAACTGATTTGTCTCTATGAATAATGAATAATGAAAAGTGGTTATAAGAATTGGACGTCCGAAAGACGTCCAATTAAAAACGACAAAATTTTAGTCGTTATATTCAGTTTTCCTAAGTACTCACCACATATCCCCGGTCATAGTATATTCAAGTTCTAAGAGGGGCGTTAACGTCACGTCAATTTACTCAACCCTTTCCCAAACAAGACCTGGTTTTGACGTCCCTGAGAAAATTGACTTTGGCAAAACACCAAGACAAAAGAAGAAAATGCTGGTAATCAGCATTTTTTCCTTTTGCCTCAATGTTTTCTATGCTATATTATTCACCAATTTTACGTTAGATAACATCCATTTTATTGTCTGCAGTAGCCTACATTTTAATTGGATAACCCTATTTTTCATGCTTGGGAAACGGTTAATAAAACAGGTTTTTTAACGTTAACAGCCCAATTTCTGTGTTAATGTTTGTCTCCAACGGCCCTGAAACACACATTTTATGCAATAACATAGAACAGCGTTGATCCTCGGTGTTTGAGGTCGATGATTGACAGAGGGTTTCAAAATACTAAAATGCATTTCTATTGCACGTTGGTATTTTTGTACAGATGAAATAGTGTATCCTATGAGAAATATTGCTCTAACGTTTGCTGTACCAGAAATACTTGTGTTCTAGTAGCATTTTCTGTATGTCATTTAGCACTTCAATTTCTCGTGGGATTTATATATTTATGCAGTTGACATTTCAAATTGCAAATTCTGTTTCTATTAGTATTTTGGTGATAATTAAAGTATGATTTGGTGCTAAGATTAGTTATTCTCATTTGCTTTAATGGTATTAGTTTTTTTTTTTTTTTTTGTTTTTTTTTTTTTTTGTTTTTTTTAGATTTGTTGCTGATGAGTCAGAAAAAAAGTTGAGACGGAAACGACAAATTTAATTTAGACTTATCCCACCGGTAGACTTGTTACCACCCTTGAAACGACATTGCGACACACAGATAGTAGTTATCTGTGTGTACCAATTAAATTGTAGTTGAAAAAAAATCTTCGTAAAAGCCAAAATCATTTGATTTAAAAAGATCAGAATTTCTGCATTAAAACGTCCTTTTTCAGAAGAAAATAAAAGTGCATTTAATGGGCGGATCTAGAGGAGGGGTCGGGCGGGTCCGGATCCCCCTGGCATTGGCCGACTATATAAATTTAGTGTAACGTTTGGGCTTGGACCCCCCTGGAAAAAATTTGGGCTTGGACCCCCCCCATAGAAAAAAATCCTGGATCCGCCCTTGATTTTTAATAGAATATTTATGGGATATGTCTTGAGTAGAATATCACACAAATAACGATGTATTATAAAAATGACTAAGATAATCTAAAGGTATAAAACATTACGGAAGTAAAGGAAGTTTTTTTTTTAATTGTTGTAGTCGTCATTGCCTTTCCGTGGCGTTTAATGGTTTGCGTTCTCATTTAGGCCTACTTCTTATCAATCGGTTACATACATGTAGTTATCGGACCACTCAAAACTTCCACATTCTAACAAGAGGGCCGTTGGCCCTAGATTGCTCACCTGAAATGGGGTTTTATAACAGATCAGATTTCTTACAGGTAATGCAATAAAGGGTCAAAGATCATATGAACGTCGCTATGCGATTTCAAACCATAGAAAACCCAGAAAACTACCATAATGCAAAATCATATGTAACTCAAACGTGAAGTTTCATCCAATTCGGCTATGTGGTTATGGAGAAATTGCTTTGGACAGATTGAATTAAAACAAAACATACAGACTGACAAACAAACAGAAATTTACAAATTGACCTAGATCTATGACCTTGAACCTACCTTAATATATATTTCAAATAGAACATCTACTCATTATAAAGAACACATTTACCAATACATTTTTTAAATCCATGCATAATTGTAGATGCTATGCAGATTTTTACAAGAAGTCCCCTTTTTCTGTGACAAGGTTTTGAAAAGCAAAGAAAAGTACCTCTTAGCAATATCATAAGTAATGCAAATATTAAGTTTTGTCCAATTTGGCTCTGCGGTTATGGAGAAATTGCTTCTAACAGATTTCACGTTATTTCTCTTTTTCTGTTGCCATGGCAACCCGAGTTGGTTTTTTTTAATAAATTGCAATTCTGTTAACAATTTTCTAAATGTGACCTCCTAAGGAATATTTCTGCCTAGTTTGGTGGAAATATGCCTGTTGTAAGTTTAGGAGGAGATATCATTCAACGATGTCATTGAGATTTGGTGGAAAATCTCCTTTTCTGTTGCCATGGCAACCACAGCTTTTAAAGGATTTAAATTCTTTTAGCAATTTTTAAAAGGAACCTCCTAAGAAATATTTCTGCCAAGTTTGGTTGAAATTGGCCAAGTAGTTTTGGAGGAGATGTTGTTCAAAGAAATTATTGAGAATTACTCCAATTTCTCCTTTTCTGATGCCATGGTAACCAGAGTTTTTAGTCAATTTCAATTCTTTTAGCAATTGTGAAAGGGGACCTCCTAAGGAATATTTTTGCAAAGTTTGGTTTAAATTGGCCTTTTAGTTTAAGAGAAGATGTCATTCAAAGATAGTATTGAGATTCAGTCAAATTTCTCCTCTTCTGGTGCCATGGCAACCAGAGTTTTTTATGGATTTCAATTCTTTTAGCAATTCTGAAAGGGGGTCACCTAAGGAACATTCCTGCCAAGTTTGATTGAAATTGGCCAAGTAGTTTAGGAGAAGATGTCGTTCAAAGATAGTATTGAGATTCAGTCAAATTTCTCCTTTTCTGTTGCCATGGTAACCAGAGTTTTTTATGGGTTTCAATTCTTTTAGCAATTCTGAAAGGGGGTCACCTAAGGAACATTCCTGTCAAGTTTGGTTGGAATTGGCCAAGTAGTTTAGGAGGAGATGTCGTTCAAAGATAGTATTGAGATTCAGTCAAATTTCTCCTTTTCTGGTGTCATGGCAACCAGAGTTTTTTATGGATTTCAATTCTTTTAGCAATTCTGAAAGGGGGTTACCTAAGGAACATTCCTGCCAAGTTTGGTTGAAATTGGCTAAGTAGTTCAGGAGGAGATGTCGTTCAAAGATAGTATTGAGATTCAGTCAAATTTCTCCTTTTCTGGTGCCATGGCACCCAGAGTTTTTTATGGATTTCAATTCGTTTTGCAATTCTGAAAGGGGGTCACCTAAGGAACATTCCTGCCAAGTTTTGTTGAAATTGGCCAAGTAGTTTAGAAGAAGATGTCGTTCAAAGATAGTATTGAGATTCAGTCAAATTTCTCATTTTCTGGTGCCATGGCAACCAGAGTTTTTTGTGGATTTCAATTCGTTTTTGCAATTCTGAAAGGGGGTCACCTAAGGAACATTCCTGTCAAGTTTTGTTGAAATTGGCCAAGTAGTTTAGAAGAAGATGTCGTTCAAAGATAGTATTGAGATTCAGTCAAATTTCTCCTTTTCTGGTGCCATGGCAACCAGAGTTTTTTTTTTATGGATTTCAATTCTTTTAGCGATTCTGAAAGGGGGTCACCTAAGGAACATTCCTACCAAGTTTGATTGAAATTGGCCAAGTAGTTTAGGAGAAGATGTCGTTCAAAGATAGTATTGAGATTCAGTCAAATTTCTCTTTTTCTGGTGCCATGGCAACCAGAGTTTTTGATGGATTTCAATTCTTTTAGCAATTCTGAAAGGGGGTCACGTAAGGAACATTCCTGCTAAGTTTGGTTGAAATTGGCCCCAGTAGTTTAGGAGGAGATGTCATTTAAAGAAATTGTTGACGGACGACGGACGACGCACATACGCACGGACGCCGGACAAAAGGTGATCACAATAGCTCACTTGAGCACCTTGTGCTCAGGTGAGCTAAAAATGTGTTGATTAACACATTTTCATTATCTATTATTCATTCTTTTGCCCAGTGATGCCTTTTAACCTTTCCCTCACAACAACATTCTTAGGATGACCAAATAAAAAAGTGCTGTAGAGGACAAAATGGTTCTTTATAAAATATTATTTGTAGGCATAAAGCACAGGAAATGGCAAAAGTAGAAATTGCGGGTTATCAGAATTAAATGTTCTTCGTTTGCCTTGGATTCTCCCAAGCTTTTTCTATACGGAATGTCATTACCATGTCTCACTCGGGAAGGGAAAACACTTTAATAAGGTACCTGACCTAATACATTCATTGAATATGATGATGTCTTTAATTGCTATATAACATTAGTAAATTGAATGAGACAAGTCGTCTTTAATTGCTATATAACATTAGTAAATTGAATGAGGCAAGTCATAACATCAAAAGGAATATTTGATTTATTTCAATATACAAGTATGTACGTTATGTCATTTCCTTGTGACAATAAAGGATATAATACAGTAATGAATTCAGATACATATTTGTGTTCAATGAAGGTATACATTGCATGAATAGAATTTTAAGTCAATCCTAGATCAAGATATGAAATTATAATTGTTGAGACCCTGATATAGGCCTAACTTTAAATGTATTTTTTTCCAAACAATCGGCTCAACTCAAGGCGATCTTTTTAAATGTGACAGCTACAGTTTTATCATTACATTTTACTCAAAGTTTTATCTATGTATGCAATCTTTTGGAAAACATTTGTGACCCGTCACACTATAGTCAGGACAAAATTCTGAAAAAGTCGCTTAGTTTTTAAGGTATAGGCATTTCGTGAAGAAAAGGGTTTGAGATCAGTTCTAAGGGTATTTTGGTATGCTGAATCCGAAAAACAATGTTGCCAAGCTGAAAAATGGCTCCTTCATCATCTAATTTGCATATTTTCAAAATGGCCGCCAAAACCTCAAATATGCAAAACTAATATAGTTAGTTATCATTTTTCCGACATCTTTTGTTCTGAATGTCGCAAATTTCTTGTTGACAGACTAAACTAAATGATTAAGTAGATAAAAAATAGAAAAAAAAATATTCATTTTTGAAAATTACCGTAAAAATGGCAATAAAACCCATTGAAACAATGACATTAATCTACATTTTATTTTTCCCGTGTGAAATGTAGTGAAATTATTCAAAGTACTATTTTGAAAATGATATATTCATTAAGGGTAGAGTTTCAAAGGCAGATATGATAAAGAAAACAAATTTGAACACAGGCCCTTTGACCAAATATCAATGCTTAAAATTAGCAAACCCCAAACACGTCAATTTAAAAACCATGTAAATATAATATGTTCATATGATTTTGCAAAAATAGTGATAAGTCATATCCACTATACTGAAATCATGATTTGATTAAACTTGTTGCCAAGATATCCACAATAAATTCTTAGAAATATAAATCAATGTCCAAAAATTTTGGAAAACATTTTACCGTATTCATTCTAATAAAGGATAGTGTAGTTTAGGATCTTCCATTTTGTTGAAAATTCATTTTTTGCACTTTAATATACACTCATGATTCCAAACTGCTGAAGATATAGGTATTAAAAATCGTTTTAATTTACATTTTGATATCCTTGGAAATTGAATTGTGTATATTTGAAATTGTACACATATTTTAGGTACCCAACTAAGGCACTGGGCAATATTAAAAAGTACATTTATCTTTATCTTAGATTTTAATTTTTTGTTAGATTACAAAATTAGTTGAATGTGGCAAACCTAGTGCACTATGGTATGTTGAACTTCAATGTTTCAGAAGAAAAACTAGTTGTTCATTTTGACACTATTTCAAAGCTGCAACTTATTAATCTACCTAAGATATAGAAAATACTAGAAACTGGATAAAGTAACTAATACGTACACTATATAATACAAATGTTTTAGTCAACAAATGCACTTTACATAAACTTTAATGATTGAATCGGGTTGAATTGTTAGTAACATTACAGTGACTGATGCGCATATTCATTATAATCCTGACACAAGTTAAGTACAACATCCAATCAAAGTATATAGCTGCTTATCACACGTACATGTCGATTGATTCATCCTTTGGTTACAGACTTTTTGTAATACGTCAAAAAGGATTTTGACACCCATGGGTTCGAACCCACAAGCCCTGGATAGATAGTCTCTGTTGTTATTTATTGAACTACATGTATCACAGCTTTATACGAAACTGTAAGAACTATACCATCTATGTAATAATAATAGGTAAAGTATTGACAGTTTCACCGAGAGCCCCTATCATTGCTTGGTTGTGCACTGCGGAAGGAAAGACATAATAGCATTTCGTTGTTGTAAATGCAAAACCTCGTATCTCGTTTATGGAAATTTTTAAAGGGGAGGGAAAAAAGTGTAATAACTTTTCCCAAACTGAAATGGTTTGCTTGAAATTTGGACATATTGTTCACAAATAATGTGTCATTAATACTGATCAGTACAAATATCCCAAAACCTGCGAGAATTTTCTAAACTGAGCACATAAGTTTGTACTTTGAAAATCGCCAAAATCGACATACGAGGTTTTGCATTTACACCGATGATTTGTATGAAAATACCTTTTTAGTTGTGCTCATGACAAGAGCCATATCATTTGTCATGAATTGTCATACATATAAAATATGGCTTTCTTGGTGAATACCCCCATGCCTTCAAAATTGAACAAGTTTAAAAGATGGTTCAAATATGGATGCCACATCAGGACATTAATAAGAATTGCCTAGACAGGGGCATTGGCGTTTTCAATGTTCAACATTTCTTCACACAAGGCAACCTTAACCGAAAGGCAAGTAAGAATAAGGAAATGCTTATGATAAGAGAATCGGTTTTTCGCCTGATACTGCACAGAGACATTAATAGCTTCATTATTATAGACATGAAGGAATCAAATTCTGATATTTCAATTTGGCTTTGTCATATAATATGTTTGAAGAATACAATCTGAAGCTTATGTTCAAGTATTAACCCACGCTCTGCAGATTTTTACACCAATTTCATCGGTTCTCATGTATGAATAATCCCAAATAGGTACACCTAGTCTCAATATCCAGCTCCATCTCTTACGAAAGTTTATTGTCTTTGTATGTATACGACTGTATATTAAATATTGAAAGCTGAAAAATCAGATATGTTACATAGAAAAAAAAGCATTGTAATAATCTTTTTGGAAACGAGTGTTAGGTATGTTTCATATGATAAATTATGCCACTGTACCGAAAACAAATATTCTGTTCAAAGCTTTTGATAATTCTACACTTCGTTGCTGACCCAAGATTTGCAAAAATCATTTAAATGTAGTCGGTTTTAAGATGCGCTTTTTGTGTTCTAAAAAATACAATAACCGACTTATCTACATGTATCAAAACCTTGTGTTTGTTGACAACGCCTTCGTTATTTCTGATAAAGACAGCTGATTTACATCTTCTAATCAAATGTTTCATTTTAATACTTCTTGAGATCAGTGTAGTCATCATTTATTTCATGCATGTTTCAAGACAACTTTTCTGTGTTCTAAGAGGGTCCCATGCTAGTATGTCAAACATAAAAGCAGGTAAAACATATTTTCAATAAATATCATATAGATTGGTTAACCTGTATGGGTAGATACTTACAGTATCATGAAAATTCGCATCAAATTCATTTAGTCCTTCTAAATCAAGTTTGTATCTTACTTTACCTACCACATTATTAGTTTCTTATTACATTTATAGGAGACTAATCTTTGATGAAATTTTTGGTACCAACGACATAATCCTTTTTCTGTCTAGAAAATACGATGTGCATACCACTTAATAAACTCTGATAGTCCCCATGTTGTTCTGATGCCTGAAATTTCTAGCACAGCCCCCTTTAGATAGACAGGGGAATGTCTAATCACCAGCGACAATATCAATTTTGTGTAGGATCGTAATGTGCTAGCACTTAACGTTAGATTATACGAAGGTAGTAATTTTATATTCACTCACGTTCTTTGGCATGCAACTCAATTTAAAAACCGTATATAGGGTGTATTCTCGGTTTTATTGGAATAAGTATGGTGCTTAGCTCTTATGACATTTTCTGTTATCAAATCAATTCAGGTATAAGTGAATTCAGATGATATTTTTCCATAATGCAAGTGGAATTACGGAGCTCATTTCAATCTAGTCATAAGTACGAAATATGTGTTAAAATATTTTAGCTTAGCATTATATTGAAAATGACCGAAATAATTTTATGTAGGCTAAATCTAAAATGTCCATTTTTTTTGTCAATCAAAATGTATATGTAAACGTCTAAAATAGTACTGTTGATAAAAGCTGTGCGTTTTAACAGCGCTTTTTTAATAAAGATAAAAAATGAAATAAATAAATTCAATGTGAAAGTGATATTATGTATGTTTAAAAGGCTTTTTATTGCCAGTGATATGGTAAAAGGTTATTAAGAATAGTGTCAACGTGGTTTCTATTTACTTTTAAAATTATTCACTCATTAGTTTTAAACAATTTATAGCAATACATCTCAACAATTTGGTTAAGATTATACCAAAAACTCTGATACTATATAGCGGATTTCATGTTTTGGGCGGCCATTTTGAAAATATGCAAATTAGATGGTAAAAGAGCCATTTTTGTTCCTCATTTACTCGATAAACCATTTATCTTTAGTCTGTTAACATGAAATTAGCAATATTTAGAACAAAACATGTCGAAAAATGATAAATAACAACATAATTATTGCATATTGGAGATTTTGGTGGCCATTTTGAAAATATGCAAATTAGATGATAAAGAAGCCATTTTTCAGCTTGGCAACATTGTTTTTTGGATTCAGCATACCAAAATACCCTTAGAACTGGTCTCAAACCCTTTTCTTCACAAAATGCCTTTAGGTGATAACTTTTCTAAATTCGTGCCCTGACTACTACGAAAAAAGGACCTTATCCGAACTAAAAAGAAAACAAGGGTCAACCAGATCCCATATGCGAAAAATGAACAAATAGTAAGACAGGGAAAACATTTCGGATTTAGAAAATTACATAAGAGTGAAAAGTGTCGGCCCTAGTCTGGCTGCGCGGACAGCTCAGACTGACTAGGGTCGATATTTCTCACACTTGCAATAAGGTCCCTTTTAGCGTGCTGGGTCACAATTATGATTTAACTACATTTGATATTAGGAATTAGGATAGGAATAAATTGTGTATTTATTAGTATTTGCTGGAATAGTTCATTTAGTTAACCACTCCCAATTCAATGCATGGTTTTCATGTCCTAATACAAAACAAGCTTATAAAATCAAGGCAAAAGAATGAAATGCTGATAATCAGCAAATGTTCCCCCTTTGTCAGAACATTTACTAAGTTATATTGTGAACAAACCTTATCTTGATCAATATCAATTTGGCCGTCTGTGGCTGCTTTCAAATTTGACAAGTCTTTACCCATCACAAGACGGCATATTTCAGACTATTTCAAATAGGGTTCGGTTTTCTCGTGTAAACAAATACGTCATCGTCACGCCTCACTGGTGTAAAAATAGATTGGGAATTCTCTATCGTACAAATATGGCTGTGAATCTCGCGAAACTTTTCCACGTTCAACTTGCCGAAGATGACGTTCTAAGAGCTGGATTGCCGTAATAATATTTTGAGAAACATTATAATTCAGAGTTTTGAAGGTTGCTGCACTGTCGAGTACTTTTTAAGATAGGTAACTATGAAATAACAAGTTGACAAGTAATGTTTACACATACGGCCCTGCCTTGGCTTCGTCGTGCCTCTCGTGCGTACTCGCTTACCCTCTCCAAAACGACAAAATGTCATATTGCACCAAATTGAAAAGTCTGCAGATGACAAAACGGGTGTGAATACTTTTAGTGTTTTATGTCAGAGAAAATATCGTGGCAAAAGAAGAATGATCATCAATTTCCAAAGAAGTTATTCACACTCATTTTGTCTGCTGTGCAGGTCTTTTCAATTGCGTCGATCATCATTTTCTTCTTTTGCCTCAATGTTTTCCAAAGAATTTTCTGTTGAGGACGTCAAAATCGGTCTTGTTTGGGAAAGGATTAATCTAGAAAAAAACTAGAATTTGTCGCTGAATGTGATTTGATACCCCCACAGGCTTTCACTACAACAAAGGGCAATAAAATACAAAATAAGCATGGTAGAGTTATGCTCTTTGTACATTGAACTTCTCCTTGGTTAGATCTATCTACATGTACCTGCGAAGTTTCATGATCATAGTTACTTTACTTTTAGACTTTTCGATGTTTTTTCTGTTTAAGCTGCTGAGGAATCCCAAGAAAAACATTTGTCATATCTGGTTTGTCTCTGTGTCTGGTAGGCCTATCTATGTTGCATGTTGAATATGCACTATGTTTCGTAGTTTTAGTTCCCGCCTGCATTATCTTTGATCGACTAATATCTCGCTTGAAAATAATATGTTTTCGCTAACACTGTTACGAAACAAGAGCAGGCATGTGACGAGTACTGACTTTTTAATACTCGAATAATACTTGAGTATTTCAGATTTGGTACTTGTACTTATGAGTACTGAGTACTAAACTGGTTACAGTACTTAAGTAGTACTCAAGTAGTACTTAAGTATTCTTGAGTATATATGAGTACTAGAATGACATGCAATATACACTGAAATTTTAACAAGAAAAAGTTACATTTGGTGTTTAACATGGTTTATTGCTCAACAAGAAATCCTGCTAAGAAAAATAAATATGTTTATGTAGTACTTAGCAATCACACTGATGTTGCAAATGAATGCTGATTTGTGCAGTACCAGATTTTATTAAACAGTATTGAATCTCTCTCTCTTTTGTAAGGAATTACATGAATAAGCTGGGAATAAACTTGAGTTCATTTTCTGGTATTGACCAACTTAAAGGTATACAATTTTAATACAGGTTAGCATCTATGATAGACTAACAAAATATATAGCCAAACAATACATAACAAAGGATAAGTTTATCATAATTGACCATTACCAGACGGCAAAAATTTAGACTGATCCAAATTCAAAGATGTTGCAGACGACAAATTCAAGTGAATGTAATTTAAAATTTATTGGTCTTTTTGCATAGAAACATTGTGGTAAATGAAGAAATTGCTTGTCACAAGCATTTCTTCATTTTCCACGATGTTTTCCTAAGCCATTATCTCATGGGGAGTCAAAAGGCGTCTCTGTGTGGTAATGGGTTAAAGGTGTGAATTGTGTCATTGATAACCCTTTCCTAAATGGCTAAAGTTGAGGTTGGTCTAATTTGAAAGCTGATGCAGATGACAAAATGGGTAATGAGAAAGATTGGATTTGTGTACATTATAGCTTGGAAAATATTGAGACAAAAGGAGAAAAGACTGATTATCAGCATTTTCTTCTTTTTCCCCAATGTTTCCCAAACCTTTTCTTACAGGTATGTCAAAACCAGGTCTTGTTTTGGAAAGGGTTAAACACAGGTAAAACTGTAAAATAATGACTGGTATACTGAATGTGGTCCATGCATTCGTATTCTGATTGAATCATTAATTTTGTTCTTTTGAAATCTGTTTTCTAATATAAAGTACTCAAAAAGATTCATGAGTACTGAGTACTGAAGGGTCAGTACTTGAGTAAGTATGAGTATGAGTGCTCATTTTCCCCATGAGTATTGAGTATCAGTGAGTACGGGGAAAAGTGGTACTTGTACTCATAATACTTGAGTACGAGTATGAGTATCACATGCCTGAACAAGAGATGTTTGTAAAACATATATGCCCCCTCAAGGGCGTACATTTGATTTAGGTCAAAGTCCAAGGTCAAGTTAACAAGGTCCAAGGTCATTGTCAAATATGAAAGGTCTTGGTAGGAGGTGTCTATGTGTGAAATATCAAGGCTGTATACATAAAAGTAAAATGAAATATAGGCCAGGTTAAAGTTTTTAAAAGTAGGCCAAATGCCAAGGTCAAGGTCATGGTGAAATGTGAAAGGTCTTGGTTGGAGGTGTCCATGTATGAAATATCAAGGCTGTAGGTGTGAAGGGACATGATATGATATATGCCTGGTTTAAGTTTTTTTTAAAAGTAGGTCAAACTCAAGGTTGCAATATTCAAGGTCATGGTCAAATGTGAAAGGTCCTGGTAGGAGGTGTCTATGTGTGAAATATCAAGGCTGTAGGTGTAATAAGATATAAGATAAAGGCTAGGTTAAGGATTTCTAAGAGTATGTAAAAATCAAAGGTCAAGGTCACACAGGTCAAGGTCATGGTCGAATGTGAAAGGTCTTGGTAGTAGGTGTCCATTTGAATAAAATATCGAGACTGTATAGGTAACAGGACACGAGATATAGGCCTAGTTTAAGTTTTTAAAATTAGGTCAAACTCCAAGGTCAAGGTCCAAGGTCATGGTCAAAATTGAAATGTCTTGGTTGGAAGTGACCACGTGTGAAATATCAAGGCTGTGTGTGTAAAATGACATGAAATAAAGGCCAGGTTAATGTATTATAGAAGTAGGTCAAACACCAAGGTCAAGGTCACAAGGTCCAAGGTCATGGTCAAATGTGAAAGGTCTTGGTCGTAGGTGTCCATGTGTCAAATATCACGGCTGTATGTGTAAAATGACATGAAATATAGGCCAGGTTAATGTATCATAGAAGTAGGTCAAAGTCCAAGGTCAGGGTCACAAGGTCCAAGGTCATAGTCATATGTGATAGGTCTTGGTCGGTGGTTTCCATGTGTCAAATATCAAGGCTGTATGTGTAAAAGGACATGATATATCGGCCAGGTTAAAGTTTTTAAAAAGTAGGTCAAACTCCAGGGTCAAGGTCACAAGGTCCAAAGTCATGGTCAATTGTGAAAGGTCTTGGTATGAGGTGTCCATGTGTGAAATATCAAGGCTGTATGTGTAATAGGTCATGAGATATATGCCCGGTTTATTTTTTTTAAAGTAGGTCAAACTCCAAGGTCAAGGACACAAGGTCCAAGGTCATGGTCAATTGTGAAAGGTCTTGGTAGGAGGTGTCCATGTGTGAAATATCAAGGCTGTATGTGTATTAGGTCATGAGATATATGCCCGGTTTAGTTTTTTTTTAAAGTAGGTCAAACTCCAAGGTCAAGGTCACAAGGTCCAAGGTCATGGTCAAATGTGAACGATGTTGATAGGAGGTATCTATGTGTGAGATACCAAGCCTGTATGTGTAAAAAGACACGAGATATAGGCAATTTTAAGAATTAAGTGTAAATTCAACAAAGGGCAATAACTCCAAGAATTTGATCGGCAAGGTTATGGTTTCAATGCACTGCACCTCTCCATAATGAAATCTATCCACCTGTAAAGTTTCATGATTCTACCTTACATACTTTTAGAGTCATGCTCCAGACAAGAATCAAGTTATAAAATCAACAAAGGGCAATAACTCCAAAAATTTGATCGGCAGAGTTACAGTTCTTGTGCACTGCCCCTCTCCACAATGAGATATATCCATCTGTAAAGTTTCATGATTCTACCTTACATACTTTTTGAGTTATGCTCCGGACAAGTATCAAGTTATAAAATCAACAAAGGGCAATAACTCCAAAATTTTGATCGGCAGAGTTACAGTTCTTGTGCACTGCACCTCTCCACAATGAGATCTATCCACCTGTAAAGTTTCATGATTCTACCTTACATACTTTTTGAGTTATGCTCCGGACAAGAATCAAGTTATAAAATCAACAAAGGGCAATAACTCCAAAATTTTGATCGGCAGAGTTACAGTTCTTGTGCACTGCACCTCTCCATAATGAGATTTATCCACCTGTAAAGTTTCATGATTCTACCTTTACTACTTTTCGAGTTATGCTCCGGACAAGATTTGGTCTACGGACAGACCGACGGACCGACCGACCGACCGACACTTGCAAAGCAATATACCCCCTTTTTCTTCGAAAGGGGGCATTAAAATGACCGATTCATGGCCGATAAACAAAATATTAGACTGGTACCCGGCAACCGTTGTTGAGGAATTACCCATCAGAAATCTATTTTTAGCACACGATCCCGCGAAAATTGTTCCTTATTCAAAGATGCTGTAGACGACAATTTAAAGTGAATGGAATTTTTCATTTTTGCGGCTTCGTGGAAAATGAAGAACGAGCAATAATTTCATTTTCCGCAATGTTTTGCAACGCCTTTATTCTGAATGGCGTCAAAGGAGGTCACCGTTTTGAATGGGTTAATTTATATCGTTTTGGAAAGGATAAACTTTCATAAAGATGCTTACAGAATCAATAGTTGTTTGCCGGCTCCCAAACAAACTTGTTTTGACGTAACTCATAAAAAATGAGAAATATTGAGTCGAAAGACTAGTCATTAACAATTGACGTTTTATTTTATTTTTGTCGCTAGGAAATGTGAAAAATACATATTTAACTTTTATCTTTCCTTTCAGACTTCAGTAAAGAGAACTTCGTATGCTTTGCATTTGCAGGAAAGGGGCTTTTGGAACTGACTATGATTTGTAGTAAATCAGCTCTGATTGGTATGTTGAATATTGGAACATATTGGACTTTAGACGGACGATAGCGACCGTAATTTCAAATGGTGTTTTTGTCGTTGTCGTTGTTGTTATTTTGAATGTTGTTGTCGTCGGCGTCTTACTGTTGTTGTTCCTTTGAAAATTATAACACATGTCTACAACATGTATTATGTTGTTACAGGAGGATAAACAAATAAGCAAATTACAAGATTTTACTCTTGACTGAAATCAAAAATGTTATAGACGACGATTTCAAGTCAATAAAATTTTACATATTTTGACATTTCTTGGGTGAAAATATTTTTTCAAAAGAAGAAATTGCTTGTGACAAGCAATTTCTTCATTTTTTCACAATGTTTTCCAAATTCTTTATCTTGAGAGGTTCAAAAAGCGTCATTATGTGGGATCTTGTTAACCCTTTCCCAAACAAGACCTGGTTTTGACGTCTTTGATAGAATAGGCTTGGGAAAACATTGAAACAAAAGAAGAAACTGCTGATAACCAGCAGTTTCTCCTTTTGTCTCAATATTTTCTGTGCCAAATTTTACACAAATCCTATCTTTAATAACTTCCATTTTGTCATTTGTGACAGTTTTTGAAGTGGATCACCCTAAAATTGTGTCGTTTTGGAAAGGGTTAAACAGCGCCATAACATTCTGTCTTTTATCAAATATGTATCTGTCTTTTTGTTATTGTTAAGAGCTCAGAATATATGATTTAACCCTTTCCCAAATAAGACCTGGTTTTGACGTCCTTAATAGAACTGGATTGGGAAAACATTTAGGCAAAAGAAGAAAATTCTGATAATTTAACATTTTCTCCTTGTGTCTCATTTTTTTCTGGGCAAAAAATACGCACAAATCATTCATTTATTACTATCAATTTTGTCCTTGAAACTAAATGTTGAATACTAGATGGGACATGTTTCGAAAAAGTATTGATTTTAACAATTAGAAGGTAATTAATACACCCGAAAATGCTAAAAGTGTCATGTAAACGCTGTGAGAAGATGACCATTTGTTTTTTGCTTATTAAATTATAAATCTATCACATCACCCACACTGCTAGGATTTTGGGTTACTGTAACATTTTGGTGATCTTTACAGTTTGGTAAATTATAAAATGATATCAGATAAACGGTCACAAAATGCTACATCGACATTTGAAAATTTTATTAACGCAATAAAGATGTTAATTTTCATCAATTATAGATCGAATTGCTTAAGTTACATTTTCATGCCAAAGCTAAACACAAGAACAGCCGGGCCTTCTCCTGCTCACCCAAGCACAAAAAGATGGTGTCGGTTACGTTCGGAAACGCCTTAACTATATAGCTTATTTGAGTTGTATTTACGACAGTTTGTTTCGAACTCAACCAATTTACTTATCTCGAAGTCAAAGGTTGTGTTGATTTACCTCGACATATCCGATGTCTAGTCTTGTAAACCAGAATTATTGGTGCAACTGGGTTACAATTTATTTCCAGTTTCTTCTATTTTTTCTATCAAATTTCGTTTTCGAACGACGTTGATATGGACTATTTAATTTCGTTTTCAAAGGTTGGCACCAGACCGATACCTACCAAAAGGGGTTCAAGTTACTAGTAACCGGTGTCGAACTATTGAATGACAATAGTTTACATTAGACATTCTTACTCAGTGCTCCCTCAAATAACAACATAGATGCATAAAATTGCCCTAAATATGTATTAGCAACTTTAGATTCCTTTATTTACCTTTCATAAAACAATCACCTCATTTACAACCATTATCTTATCATCTGTAGTTGTTTGCAATCCGGGTGTAAGAAAAACTCGTGCAAAACAAATAGACATACATGCGCCGTCGAATTGGCAAATTTTGCATTTATAGCTTAGAATTAGGGTGATCTTACACTGTTGTTAGATATTAACACACAATCAGAATGAGACAAACAGAATATGTTGCGTCCAACATTTAAAAGGACAACCATGAAAATGTAAGAATGCCATTGTTACGATTTTTGTAACTGGCGCTTTTCCTTAAGGGACGGACCCATGCATAGCTGTCCAAAGTAAAAACATTTCAAAGAGGTACATGTATCTTGTGAAACGGTCAATCTGCTTAACTAGAATATTGCTGTCCAAGGACATGAAGTTCATCTAGTCCTTCTAGGCCAAATCTGTTTATAATTGACCTACCCGCCTTTTATATTTTAAGTGATATTTATGGAGAATCAGACCTTAATAAACAGAAAAAGATTTGGTATCTGCTCTAATATTTCCTTCTCTTTGAGCCCCTTTAAAAGGATCTATAAGTGTACGAAGTTGTTGGCTTATCATGTCATAGGGCATATGAAAAAAATTAAAATTGAAATTAACAAAGGACAATAACTCGGAAATTATGAGTGTCAGAGTTGCGATTCTTAAAGAAATTTTTACTAAGTGGGATATGTAAGTGTAGGAAGTTGCTGGTATGTAGGTTAATACATTCCAACACATTGACCCTTATTGACTCCCCAACAGATAAGGATTTGGAAAAAAATGTGGAAAATGAAGAAACAACTTTGGACAAGCAATTTCTTCATTTCCCATATTTTTTTACACAGACAGATGATAAAATGTACAATTTTATTCACTTGCAATAATATTATTGTCGACTGCAAATATTTGATTTTGACTAGTCTAAATTTTTGCTGTCTATAAATAGGTTAGAGATATATGCGAAAATGTGACACCGTTAAAAAACGTTATTTTAACAAAAGGCAATCGTAAAAGTAAAAGGACCAGATATATGGTTTTTGCAAAGCAAATCTACGAGGGACGGTCGGAAAGTAGTTGGACTTTTGACTAGATCTCTAAAACCATTCAACTTTTTAACGAAATTCTTTCTACACTGTTTGAACAAATTGTCCATCTATGTCTATGCATTTCTGCAATATTCATAGAAGCTTTATTTGTCCAACTATTAACCATGACGTAGACCCACTGTATTAGGTACAGTGAAACAGGCGAAATCAAAGGCGCCATGGTCTCAAAATTCTTCCCAGCAAACATTTCCTCAGTTCTAGACACAAATAAAAGTCACGTGGGGCAAGGTCTCGGCTATAAGAAGTGTAAAACAACTATTGCCATGTGTAATAGTTGATAATCTCCACTGCAGGTGCGGTGATATGGTAGCATGCCTAATCATGAAGTAGAAAACATTTTTCTTTGCTAATCTGGGACGCGTCTACTTCAGCATTTATTCTTAAATTTTTCTGAATAACTTCAGAATTGTACTTGGCATTGGCAGTTTTTACCATTTGACATGAAATGAGTAACTATCAATCCTCGTGAATCCCCAAAAGCAACAAACATGGCTACCAACCGAAGGTAACGACTTAATCTTTTCAGGGGTGGGGAACCAGCTTGTTTTAATGACTGCTTTGACTGATTTTTTATCCCAAATTCGGAATTATGAAATCTTATTTAATCTTCAGTGATAATGTAGTTCATAAACTTAACTCCTTCGCGATTAAAATGACTAGAATGTTCTTTTGTTTTGATTACCCCATTGTTCCTCTAACAAATGGCCTATGATACATGAAACATCTAATACCTATCACATATAAGTGGGCAGAATATAGTATATATACAACTATCTTTGAAAATAAACTGACCACATTGTGGGCAAATGGTTGGAGATTCCACCAATATATAATTTGTGTTTATACAGTTGCAAATGGAGAGACAGTAGCACGAAAAGTCCAACTACTTTCCGACCGTATTTGAGGAATTTTGTCAAGACAAAAATTCAAGATGAAAAAGTAAAGATGCCAGATTTACGTTCTAGCAAATGACACTTCCTTTAGCATATAAAGTTCGGGATATATTGATCGGACACGTAGGGAGGTACTGTGTATTGAGAAACAGAGTGTCTCATAAGCCAAAACTGGGTGGCCCTTTAAATAGGGATGACACTATAATAAACAAACCTTTACCTTTACCTTGGCCTACACCTGACGCCCGTACACGCTTACGCAAGTACAAACATAAAAACAAAATAACAACAAGTTCATCCAGCTCCTTACATAGCGGGCTCGACTAAAGTTGTGTTTATTATGTTATAAACAATGTTGAGGGGAAAAGAGAATTTGCTGGTTATCAGCAATTAAATATTTTACCTCAATAGTTTGCTAAGCCTACTCTACGTCTAAACCAGGTGGTGTCTGGGGAATTCATCCAGAATAGCCTTAGTCTGGTCACGATATTATGCAACAAAATTTACCTAAAAGCACAATAAGGAACCAAACACCTCTTTAATCCATTACCAAACGACAAAACTTAAGGGCGGTCCGAATTGAAAGATCCTGCAGACGACAATTTCAAGTGAATGTTTTTTTTTTAATTTTTAGGTCTTTTAGGGTCGTAAACATTGTGGGAAATGAAGAAATTACTTGTCACAAGCATTTTTTTCCTTTTCCAAGATGTTTCCATTGCCATTATTTTGTGGGTAGTCAAAAGAGTCATAGTGTGATAATGGGTTTATTTACGTGATGATTCGAATTTTTTCCAGATGCCTTGTATCTGTAAGATTCGAAGCAACTCATGCAAAATTGCATTCGAAATAAACAACGCATTTCCAAATGTTTACACAGATAAAAAAAATTATAAACGTGATCGCACAGTATGCACAGGTGAGCTAACCAAATGCAAGTACCCTTAATCCTTTCCCATACGTAATTTTATCTCAGTTAATTCAGTCGTTCCTAGCGACAAAGTATTTGATATCAGAGTCGAAATTGTTTATTTAATTGCAAAGAAATATTGGCGTGAAAAAAGAAATGCTGGGGATAAGCATTTTCTTCATTTGCCATTGTCGTAATGTTTTTTTTTCAAATGTCTTTTAGGGACGCCAAAACTAGATTTTATTTTGGAAAGGGTTTATCAATGAGAGATACATACAACATAAATATAGGTTTTGTGTTTCTTGACAAATGACGCGTACATTCCGTTCAGATTGTTACAAGTTCACACAATTTAAATTAAACTAGTTAAGTCGATATCAGTTTATTCGAACGAAGTTGTGTTTGTTTTTTTTTCGCGCGTGTGTGTAGAAAAAATAATCATCTGACATTTTTGTTAGTGGGAATGGTAGACGGATGTCTTCTTTTTTAATTTTTACAGAAGAATCGTAGAAATATAGCAGACAAAAAATCGGTTTTCGAACACTCTTTCTCCTTTGTTTGTTTTCCAAACGGCTAAAACACGGTATTCGGAAACAAAGTGTCTCACCAGGGTTAACCCACCCTTCTAGCTTTCTTGACATAAAATAAGTTTCCAATATCAAAAGTTCATTACTTGAATCATCAAAACTGATGTGTGAATAGTTTCTGCAGCTATTAGTGAAAAAAATTTTAACTTGTTTTAAAATACAAAATTGATCTGATTTTTTTAATCAGATATTTAGCTGCATTTTTGTTTGTGTAGTGTCCGTAACCTTTACAGTGCAATAATGCAATAAAAAGTCCTGAGCTTATGTTAACATGAAACAGATTATTTCATTTAGGCTACCATATTGAGAGTTGTAATATTCTAGACTACTGAAGTTTTGTTGTAAATGGATCCTTTGAAAAATCTCCATTGTAACAATTGGTTACGGACACTACATATTCAAGCTAGGGTCTTTAAATGTCCCATTTTCTGAGACACAACACTAAAAATGTGGGTACAATAGACAACCAAAATTTACCTTAGGAACTGTTCTATCAAATCAAAATAAAGTTGTTTGGAAACAATCAAATATAACTCATCACATGTACCTTGAATTCTAAAATTATTTTGGTGAGACAATATAACGCCCCAAAATGGCCATTTTCTGAGTACATTTTCAATCATTTCTCAATGATCATAGAAAATTGACTCATGAAAATTTTTGGACATCAAAACTAGTCTTACCTCATAATATGAGCTTTTTGTAGATATATTTTAGGCTATAGTATTTCAGAAAATCATATATAACATTGAAAAACCCTTTTTTCCGAATACCTTGTTTTAGCCGATAGCTTTCTTACATAGGCAAACTTCGAAGCAAATGCCGGGTTCGTCCATTTTTATGTTCCTCGAATGCGGCTCGTTCGTTTCTATTGCTAAGGTTTTGTCGTCACTATAGAGACAAAATGGACCAAGATAGATTCGATGCTTACTTATATGACAATATCATAACATCTGTAAAACAAATTGTTGACAATAAACTGGATGTAATCCGTGAAGAGATAGGAGAACTTAAGGACAAGATTGCATATATGAACAATGAGTGTGATAAGCAAAACAAAGGAAATCAGAAGAAAAGGGTGGAAAGGAGGCCAACTTATTTGAGTCCAACGTCGGCCTATAGCAATGACATTGCACGTTCCGCTTCTGATAATTACTTCACGTTACCCAATACTATCAGTGTAAACTATGATCTGGACAAAGCAGGTGGTTCACAAACCAATGAGAGTCACTGCGACCATATTGGTGATGAAGATGATAACTTTGCTTCCAAGGTCAGATCTTTTTTCGAGTCCAGCACTCTCCATGGTTTCCATAACCTTATAGATACAGCTATCTGGGTCAGAGTTTTGTGGATCTTGGCCATGACAGGTAAATTGTATATTGTGTTTTAAATGATATCTCAGCAACATCAAACCATGAACATTAATTTATCAACACGCCTAAATCTATTATCTTGTGTAATTCTTTTAGAATTACAATTTGGGCAAGTTATGCCAATCTCGACATTCCAGTTATGTTGGCACAATTTTTGAAGAACAAAAATAGGCTGGAAAAAGATTTAAATCACGATTGAAAAATGCACTGATAGTGCTAAAATGACATTGCCTATTATAGACCATATTCAATTCTGACCATAATGTAGGCTTTTATTGGCTAAAAATTCTACCATAAGAGAGATATGGTTTTATAAATTTCTCGATGTTAAATTCAGCAATATTTTCTTTTCCCTTAAATTTTCCCTGATTTTCAGTGTTAGGGACGTCAAAGCCAGATCTTAATTAGAAAAGCGTCAACGTTTTCTATTAAAATGACATTTCACTTTTTTCTTAAATGTTACTTTTATTTTTATCTGAAAGAGCATATTTTTTTATGAAAAATTCTGAAAATTCCAAGCCAAAATATTGCACCATTTACGAGAAATATATAGTCTGCGCCAGAATTTAGTACGGCGCATTATGTCCATTTTTTAGGTTCTGCTTGATGTGAGTGAAAGAGGTTCCATCATGTGTTTTCATAATCTTAAGACATTGCTCTACTCATTTAATTTTGATAGACAGCTGTAAAATCAAAAATAAAAGGAAAAATGGTGACTTAAATTTATAAAATTTCTAACCCGTTATTTTACAAATGTGCTTTACTTTTTTAATAATCATTATTCCTTTATTAAATTTTACATGTACATTTACAGGAATAATAAACATCGATTGTCATGGTTATTTTTCGGTAATATTTATATTTAGAGGTTGCATTATTAGCAAAGCTTTAAAAGCTCTAATTCGACTTAGAGCTCGAGATATTGCATTTGAAAATTTTGAATTATCACCGAATAATAGCAAAAAGCCGGACAATAAAGAAAAACACAAAATTATGATATTGTGTATTGTATTAAGTCTGCAATAGAGAGAAAAATATTGGTGGGTGGGGAAATCGTGGTGTTTTATTCTATCAGACAAAATTAGAGTAACAGTATGTCCATATTTCAGGTTCTGAGGTAAGTGAAAGAGCTGCCCATCCTACATTTTCATAACTACAATACGTTGCTTTAATTATTTGATTTCGATGGACAGCTGTAAAATCATAAATACAAGCAATAACTGGCTTAAGGACAGAACCTCTAGTTGTTACTGCGAAACTTTCTGCGCATATCCTAAATAACGAAATAAAGATGTTTCAGTAGATGGCCTTTTCAGCAAATGTATTTTTTACATTTAGTTAATGTTTGGTTGATAAATGAAGAGACCCTTTTCGGTTATTATCATTTTCTCTGTTTGGTCAATTAAAAGTGTAATAGTACTCGGATGGTACATTTCGCTTTCTGTTACGCGCTCAACATGTGGCGTTAGCGATAGGAAACGCAAAGTGACGTCTTTATGAGCTAGTCGGCTTCAGATGGACACAAAAGGCGACACTTTTTATTATCTAAAGCTGGTAATAAGGAAGAAAATGGATAAAAGTAGTGAAACATTTTCGGACAAAAAGTAAACCAAATTTTACTTATAACTAAGAAAACGCTTGGTTTGATATATTTTTCATGTCTATACCAAAAAAAAAAAGAAAAAAATCTTACCGTTGGAATATTTTTTATTATCAGAAAAGTTGCGAAAAATGAGCAATTTCAGCTACTTTTGAAAGAATGCTTTACTAAATTTCATCACTAAATTTACCCAAATTAATACTCATTTAGACAGAATAAAACATAAAATCCTAGTAATTTCGAACACCTTTTTTGTGAGTATTTGAGTGAACATCAGTTTTGCAATTTTAGACAAGAGTAGTCTCCCTTGAAATTCAATAACTTTTTAATTCGATTAGTGACCTATAGTTTCTAAGTCATTTTTTTTACTTCTCATATACTTAAGGGGACATTTCATTCCAATTTCTTTTTTTTAAAGTATGTCTTGATGCCAAGATTGGTTATTCTAATGAGTATAAATACTATTAGTTTTTTTAAGTTGTTGCCAATAAGCGAGAAACACACATTTAAAGTTGGGACATAATCGATAAATTGCATATAGATCCGAACTGTTGTCCACAACAATTTGTTCAGTTTTAACACAAAAATATAAATTTCTCGTAAACGGCGCAATATTTTGGCTTGAAATTTTCAATATTTTCATAAGGAAATATGCTCTTTCAGATAAAAATAAAAAAAATTAAAGACAAAAAAATCTGAAATGTCACTTTAAGTATCAGAAAAGAAAAAATGAAAAACAATCCTACCGTAGGAAATAAATGGATGATCTGTCCTTAAAGAGTCAATACATACTAGTCAAAAGTTCTTAACTGCAACTTTGCAAATGACCATATTTTAGCTCGCCCGGGACGAAAGTCTCGGAAGAGCTATTGTCATACCCCGGATGTCGGCGTAGGCTTCGGCATCCGCAAAAACTTTAACCTACATATCTCATGCCCGGTTAGAGATAGAGCCTTCATATTTCACCTGTGGGTACGTCTAATGAAGACCTTTAATTTGAGATCATGACCTTTGACCTTAACCTTGGAGTTTGACCCACTTTTTGACCATTTAAAAAAATAACCTGGTCTATATCTCATGCACCATTACACCTACAGCCTTCATATTTCACATATGGATACTTTTCACCAAGACCTTTCATTTAAGACCTTGTAACATTGACCTTGGAGTTTGACCTACGTTTAAAAAACTTTAACCTTGCCTATATCTTATGCCCTATTACACATACAGCCTAGATATTTCCCACATGGACACCTCCTACCAACACCATTCACGTTTGACCACGATCTTGGACATTATGACCTTGACCTTGGAGTTTGACCTACTTTTAAAAGACTTTGACCTGGACTTTATCTCATGTCCTTTTACACCTTCAGCCTTGATATTTCACAAATGAATACCTCCTACCAACACGGTTCATATTTGACCATGACCTTGGACACAGTGACCTTGACCTTGGAGTTTGAGCTACTGTTAAAAAACTTTAAACTGGCCTATATCGCATATCCTTTTACCCATACAGCCTCTATATTTTACACAAGGGCACCTACCAATACCATGTACATTTGACCATGACCTTGTGACCTGGACCTTGGAGTTTGACCTATTTTTAAAAAAACTTTAACCTTGCCTATAACTCATGCCCTTTTACACCTCCTTGATATTTCACATATTGACGCCTCCTACCAACACCGTTCACATCTGACCATGACCTTGGACCGGGTGACCTTGACCATGGAGTCTGATCTACTTTTAAAAAACTTTAACCCGGCCTATATCGCATGTCCTTTTACACCTACAGCCTTGATATTCTACACATCGACACCTCATACCAACATGGTGCGCCCTTGATCATTACCTTGAACCTCATGACCTTTACCTTGGAGTTTGACCTACTTTTAAAAACTTTTACCTGACCTATATCCCATGTCCTTTTACATCTACAGCCTTGATATATCACACATGGGCACCTTCTACAAACACGGTTCACAATTGACCATGACCTTGGACCTCGTGACCTTGACCTTTGAGTTTGACCTACTTTAAAAAAAAATAACCTGGCCTATATCGCATGTCCTTTTACCCATACAGCCTCTATATTTTACATAATGACACCTCCTACCAACACCGTTCAAATTTGACCATGACCTTGACCTTGTGACCTTGACATGGCAGTTCGACCTACTTTTAAAAAACTTTAACATTGCCTATATCGCATGTTCTTTAACACCTACAGCCTTGATATTTCACATATGGACACATTCCAACACCGTTCGTATTTGACCATGACTTTGGACTAGGTGACCTTGACCTTGAAGTTTGACCTCCTTTACAATAATTAACCTGGCTTATATCCCATGTCGTTTTACCCATACAGCCTTCATATTTTTACACAATGACACGTCTTACCAACATGGTTCACATTTGATCATGACCTTGGACCCTGTGACCTTGAACTACTTTAAAAAACTTTAACCTGGCCTATATATCATGTCCTTTTATCTCTACAGCCTTTATACTCCACACATGGACATCTCCTACAAAGACGGTTCACATTTGTCCATGACCTTGGACCTTGTGACCTTGACCTTGGAGATTGACCTACTTTTAACAAAATCATTTTGAGCCATGACCTTTTTACCCTGACCTAGGAAATGACTTTTCTTTGTGACAAGCTCTAATTAGGGCGATCTTTATTGTCCGTGGACAATTCTTGTTTTAATTGTTATCATATCTTCATGAGGTTTTGTATGTACAGTAGCAGGAATCCTTTTCATTGGTTTTGGGGGATATTTTGTTAGAATTAACCAATTGAATGCTGTTATGTGAGCAAAGCTCCAAAAAGCTCTAAATCCACGGAAGATCAAGATATTGAATTAGTTAAATTTAATCTAGGCTCCACAAAATGTTTTTCAACAGCTAGACCCTGATAACAAACTAAATCTGATGACATTTAAAAATGCGCATGACCAAATCACAGAGGAAAAAACACAAACAATTCAGCAAAGTTTTGTTTTGATTGGTTTGTATACTCAGTTCCAAAAGAAAATGTGCACTTTTAAATTTTGAATATCTCGAAAAGTATACCGTCTACTGCAAGGAAATTTTGCACCACGTATCTCAAGACTATTGACAAGCGATATATTGATGAAGAAATCACATAGGACGCACGAATTTTCGGCTTGATTGCGATTTTGCATTTTTAGTGTTTTACGTATGCCTCACGTGCTGGATTAGTTATCGCACAGAAATGACACTCGCTGCACTCCTTTTGGCATATCGTAGCATAAAATCACATGTTCATTACATTTGTACATAGTGCATTAGGGTGAAGCGAATTACAATTAACGTTGAGCAAGACCGAACCTGGCGAGAACAAAAACCTTCCGAAATTTGAATGTGTACGTTATTTATAATCTAATAGCAATTGGTCATTTGTATGGCATCTTAAAGGAAAACAAATTCGCTTTAGAACGTTATTGCACCGTTCGACGGCTATTTACTAGACTACTAACGTAGCGATTACTAACGTTGACGTACATGTAACGTCTACAAGAAAGTTCAAGCTTTAACGTGGAAATGTCTTGGAAGGTCTGGACAAACCCTACAGCGGCATATAAGCTTGTAACTCTATCTACAGGAAAATCTGTAAGGAGTGCAAATCTCAACACCATCAACGCCATAATGATCTGACTCTGTGTATGGAATATGAGCAATTCTATCGACATCTGTGTTGATGACAATTTTCTTTAAGGTCTTATCTGAAGTATGCTATCATTTTTTCTCCCTAAATTGCCACTAACTTTGTAAAAAAATAAGGTAAAGGTAAAACGCAAAAGTACACACTTTATTTTGGAACTGAGTATATTTCTAGCAGTTATAGTGAAAAGGGTAAAAAAAGGCAAATTTGTCATATTCAAAGGCACATAACTTTCAATCTGTGATTCCAATCAATTAAAAATTGTACATATGCAAGTTCAGATTGTCCCCAACATTTTGTCGAAGATTTGTCTTAATTAGTCTATATGTATGGCTGTTAAAGGGAAGATTTTGTTGAAATCGGCAATTTTGAAAAATCCAAGGGCTGATTACTCTAGACATGACGTTTCTATTCAGATGAAAATTTCACTGATGCAATCTCTTATAGTCATCAATATCTTGTATAAGTTTTCTTTTCCTTTCTACTTCAATATTCGTGGCTGTTATACTGAAAAAATGCTGAAAAGGTAAAGGAAAAGAAAATTCAAGGGTACATAGCTCTAAATGTTCCATACCGATCAAGCTAACAATCGCCCTTATGTAAGATTCCACATTCACCAACATTTTGTATTACTTTCGTCTAAATAGGTAAATACTTGTGGTTGTTCTAGAAACAACAAGGCAGAAAAGGCAATTTTGTCAAATTCAAGGTTACATGTACATAACCCAGGGTGTGACGTTTCAATCAATTTGAAAATCACACTGATGCATGATCTTATATACTCGGCAAAACTGCTAACGCATCACTCAGATCTTTGTTAATATTTTTTTAACGAATATACAGAAAACCTTCAAAATTTGCACATGCTGACTACCACTATTTGATAAGAGATCTATGACATTTCATAGTAAATGTTACCGTATCTTGTAAAATATTGAACTTTTAATAAGGACACCCTTAATTCTAAAACTCATAAAGTCTGAAATTTGATTAAAATGGAAAATTCACGCATAACTTTCAAACCTTTTGTATATGCTGAAAGAGTTTCTGTTTACAAAAGTTACCATTCAAAAAACAAACCGACGGCTTTAACTTTTTTATGGGCGCGTAATGTATTCCCACAGAGGCATTTTACATCACTAGTGCCTTAGGTATCATTGATGGCGTCGACGGCGACGTAGGTTACGTAGACAAAAACGTATCGGTCTATATCTTATGAACTGTATAAGATGCAGTCTTGATATTTCACACATAGACAGGCCCCAGCAAGACCTTTCACCTGACACTATAAAATTTGACCTTGTGACCTTGACCTTGAAAAATTGACATTTTCTTTCAAAAAGGTGCGTCTATGCGAGCTACGTTGTCCCGGAACAGCCCTTGTTATGTTAGATAGAAAATTATTTTTTTCAGACTTTAATTTTACAATAAACCAGCTTTCAAAATCAATTCAAACAAAAATGATTGAAAAAGATCACAAGTTACACGAGCCGAAAAACTGTTTTGGACCCCTTTCGTATGACACGGTCACACAAGAAAGAAAACTTAGAAATAGTTTTATGAATGAGTGCAGAAACTTGTGGGATAAACATTTGCCAAATTATAAATCTAAATCTTTGAAAATAAAGAAGTTATGCAATTTTAAAAAGTGATGCGTTAGCTCTTTTGCTGGGTATATTATCCCAATTTTTGTCCAAACTTTCGTTCAATAATAATAAGAGGAAACAGAAAGTTAAAAACTGTATTTTTTTATAAATTCAAGGAAACTCCAAAAGTTTGAGTCTGATCAGACTAAATAAATCACATAATATACAATCTTTTAGTCACCAGCATATCATCAAAGGTTCGTCTTAATTAGTCGATATTTATGGCTGTTATAGTAAAATCAAGGCCGAAAAATTAATTCTACAACATTCAAGCGCACATAAATCTGGATACGAGGGGCGTTCAATTATTTTGGAACTGGGGTTCTACAAGCCATAGTTGTGTTGCTATTCAATTTTAAGTTTCGCCAATCCTTCGAAGTAATCCTATTCGACAACCACACACTTCTGAAATTTTGAGATCCATTACTTTTATGCCTATAAATGGGCCTCTTTTGGAACAACCCACAGACACTGGTAAATTGTACTGCATATGGAACATGAAGGCCTATACCGACGACCAGAGGCTTTTTTCGTCATCATGGGTAACACAAAAAAAAGCCACAAGGGCTTAAGCCCGGCTATTAGGGTAAATGGAGACTCTGTGCGGCATGTGTCTCTTCCAAGAAGTCTTGGACAAGAGGACACCTGTGGACAGCTCCGCTGTCATGGAATTTGCACACGCATCTTTAGTCGGTCATAGACCTGCTCTTTTTGCGATATTTCTTTTCTTTCACCGACATACATTTCTTGTATGAATGACCGGCTATATAGTGGTACTATTTGAAACAAAAATTTGAACAATACATCCGTTACATTTGAAAATTACCGCATACAAAACTTTTTCCGCGCTTTTAATTTTTTTGGCTTTTACGGACTTTGCCTGATCTTTTCACAACCGTTGCTTGCTAATGCCACGCCATTGGTACTCAAAATAGTAGATTACTGTTCAATCATATGTATGAAGCTAAGAAAGCCCACTTTTGTTGCATTTATTGCATTATTTCAACATATATTTTACCACCTTTACACGGGTGGCTCTCTGTCCTTTAGCCAATAGGTTAGGAACCCAATGAACATAAACCTGTCTGTGCTTCAAACCTTTCGTCAAAATCGTATAACATGTCCCCAATGAAAACCAACTTTATCTGCTATTTCTTGCACATTGAACCATGCGTCTTGTTCGGCCATGTCGGAATCTACAGCAACATTTGCTTTGGCACTAGGTCTACCCGGGTTGCCTGAGAGGGGGAATCAGTCAGGCCAGTTTTACCAACTTTAATTTTTATTAACTTACTAAAAATTGACGTATGTTCAACGTTCGAATGTCCATGAATTTGATATTGTTCATTAAATACACGGGATGCAGATATGTCAAAGCCTATGCGACCTTTAATGTAGACCCGTACATCCTACTTCAATTAGTTTTCCATTATGCGCACAGCGAAACAGCCAGTGTATATGACTGAACCAACTTAAAAGTTCAATAACTTTTGAAAGTGAGAACGAATTTGCCTCACATTTTGACCAAGTATAGACAGTAATTTTCCCGTCAAATAACCGCAAGCACCACTAGTTTTATAGAACCGTGAGGTATGGTGGACCATTAGTACCACTTTTAATTGAACATCCCTCGTATAAGTTTTCGGTTAAGCTAAAAAGTACATCGAAGAAAGATCTTATAGTAACCAAAAGGTTGCACAAGCTTTGGCAGAATTCATCCATAATTGTGGCTTTAAGAGGCAAAAGAAAGTCAAAAACCGCAATTTTGTCAAATTCAAGGGCACATAACTCTGTCTCTTTGCGTCCTATTCAGCTAAATGAAATCCCATACATAAAGCCATATAGTAGACAACATTATGTTTAAGTTTTGTCAAAACTGGTCAATATTTGTGACAATTATAGAGAAAACATGATCAAAAAGGCAATGTTGTCCAATTCCATGGCCCATTACAATGAATGTAAGACCCCGATCAATCTAAATATTGCACTTGTATGCAAGGTCTTATAGTCACAAACGTTTTGTCCAAGTTTTGTTTCAATTGGTCAATATTTGCGGGTAGAAGAGGGAAAATAAAGTCAAAAATGGCAATTCTGTCAAATTCAAGGGCACATAACTTTAGACATGAAATTGCAATTAAACAAAAGAATTACCCGATGCAAAAACCTATAGTCACAAACATTTTGTAAAAGTTTTGCTTTAATTGGTCAACATTTGTGGTAATTATGGCGAACATAAAGTTAAAACGGTAGTTTTTGACAATTTCAAGGGCACAAACTCTAGATATCAGATTCAGATCAAGTTGAAAAAATACATCCATGCAAGATCTTGGCATGACCAAAATTTTATCGAAGTTTTGTCGATGTATTTAAAACTTTAGTGAAACAAGGACAAAACAGCTATTTTTACATTCAAGAGCAGATAACTCTTTCTGCTCCAATCAATCAACAGATATGTAATAAGGAGAGATCACATACGGACAACATATCATCAAAGTGTCTATTGATGTGATTATTAGGTGAATACAAAATTATATGGGGAAACTAAAAAAGAACGCGTTAAATAAAAACGTAACTTTTATGACGTCATATAAAGTTCATTTTAAGGCTCATGACTGTCCATCAAACTTGTCTGGTGATGTCTACATATCCTTTTTACGAATCCATGTGATTGAAACCTCTTTCACTTACATCAAACAGAATGGACAAGTTTCACCTAAGACTCCCCCCCCCACACACACACTCCGGAAGTCGTCCTTAAAGGCAATTTTTTTAATGACTGTAAATCCAATAACATAACCATCTTACCGGCTATTAACGAATTCAATCAATTTCATAGTTTTTGTTCCACTTAAAAATTCGCTGTATCGATGTATATTGAATGCACGTGCACTTTATCGCTGTATATTGAATGTACGTGCATCGTCATTTTTTTCTCCACATTTTTGGGAGCCTCGTTTTGAGAATGTCGATTCGTTACTATTTTTAGTAACTTGCCTCCGGAAGTTAATCTGAGTCTTCTCTGATGATGATTCGCTCTTTGATATTTGGATGTCGCTACTTACATCAGAGCGCTGTCCCATTCAAAAACAAAAGAAAATTCCGAGACAGCGACATATCGTGTGTCGGAATTTTCTTTTGCGTTTGAATGGGACAGCGCTCTTTTGTAAATAGCGACATCCAAATATCAAAGATCAAATTTTCATCAGAGAAGACTCGGATTACAGGAAATGTTCCGCGGGTACGGACTAAAACATAAATGAAAAGAGTCTATTACACAACGCACCGAACTAATTGTTGTGGACAACAGTTCAGATTTATATTGAATTTGTTATTTCTGACTCAACGTTAAATGCGTATTTTTCGCATATAGATAACAACTTCAAACAAGAGGGTCATTGGCCCTGACGCGCTTACCTGAAATAAAAGATTTATGTATATTCTGTAGTTAGCCTCTAGAATGCACACAGCTATATAAAAATTTGACCTGGTAACCTATTTATGACCCTAGATGACCCGATTTCAAACCTGATCAAGATTATGTCAAGGCAATCATTCTGACTAATTTTCAAGTTGATTTGGCAAGAAACGTGGCTTCTAGAGTGCACACAGGGTTGTTATAATATTTGACCCTGTGACCTCAGATGACCCAATTAAAAACCTGTCCAAGAATTGATCAAGAAAATCATTCTAACCCAATTTCAGGCTGATTGGGAAAAACTTATTGTCTCTAGGGAGCACACAAGGTTTTTCTAAGATTTGACCTAATGACCTTGTTTATGACCCTGGATAATCCAATTTTGTACTTGTCCAAGATTTTGTCAAGACGAGTCATTCTGACCAATTTACAGGTTGATTAGGCAAGACAATCAATCTGACCAATTTTCAAATTCATTCGACAAAAAATGTTACCTCTAGAGTGCACACAAGGTTTTACTATGATTTGACCTTGTGACCTAGTTTATGACCCAATTTCAATCTTGTCCGAGATTTTATCAAGACAATCACTCTGGAGAATTATAAGGTTAATTGGACCACACATATGGCATCTAGAGTGCAAACAAGGTTATACTAAGAATTGACCTAATGACCTTATTCATCACCCTGGATTACCAGTTTCAAACTTGTTGAGATTTTACCAAGACAATCCTTATGACCAATTTTACGATTGATTGGTAAAAAAATATGACATCTACAATGTGCAAAAGTTTTTACTAAGATTTGACCTTTTGACCTAGTTTATGACCCCAGATGACCCAATTTCAAACTTGTCCGCGATTTTGTCAAGACGACCATTATGACCAATGTACAGGTTGATTGGGCAAAAATGTGACCTCTACAGTGTGCACAAGGTTTTACTAAGATTTTACCTCGTGACCTAGTTTATGGCCAAGATGACCCAATTTCGAACTTGTAAAATATTAAATCAAGACAATCCTTCTGACCAATTTTAAGGTTGATTGGGAAAAAATGTGACATCTACCGTGTGAATAAGTTTCTGCTAAGATTTGTTCGAGATTTTATCAAGAAAATCATTCTGAAAAAAATATGAGGTTAATTGGACCACAAACGTGGCCACTAGAGTGCACACAAGGTTTTACTAAGATAAGACCTCATGACCTAGTTTATGACCCCAGGTGACCGAATTTCAAACTTGTTCGAGATTTCATCACCACAATCATTCTGGCCAATTATTAGACTAATTGAGCAACAACTGTGACCTCTAGAGTGCACACAAAGTTTTTCTAAACTTTTGCCTATTGACCTAGTTTTTGACCCCCAGTTGACCCAATTTCGAACTTGCCCGAGATTTCATTAAGACAATCATTCTGACCAATTTCCATGTAGATTAGACAAAAACTGTGGCCTCTAGAGCGCACACAAGGCAAAGTTTGACGGACGACACACGATACACGCCGGGCACAGCGGTATCACAATAGCTCACCATGAGCACGTACGTGATCAGGTGAACGAAAAACAGATAGCGTTTCTTCGCATTAGAATAGCCAATCTTGGCATTAAGGTATACTCTCAAAAATTGAAATGGGAGTGAAAAGTCCATTTAATGAGAAACTATGTAGATTTTTGATCGGATATGTCTTATATAGACCAGGAAGTGTAGGAAATTTTGATCAAACAAAGTCATCGCATTTGGTTAAACAGTGTCCAAATTATAAAATTCATGTTCACTAACTTTTAGCTAAAATTGTGTGCACAATCTTGCAAAATGACAACAAAAAGTGTTTCACTCCTGACAGCATATATATTGCACAATATGAGAAATTGTAACCCACGAATCACTAAGTAGTAGCGTGCAGAATGTCCACAAGGTTGATGGCTTCGTAAAACAGTTTGAGTGGTAGATTTCTGGCTGAATAGACAAAAATGAGAACACATTTTAAGAAATAAAAGTGTTTCACTCCTGACATAAAATTTAGAGGGTTGTTGTATAAACAGGCTCCACATCCTAAACCAGTGAAGATAAGATGAAAAGGTAATTTTAAGATGATGACGCACATGTTGTTTTATGAATTACAATTGCTTATTGTAGAATCCTGTCACTATCTTTTATCTACCATAGCTTAGAAATCTGGTCAAAGTGCTAAGTGTCACACAAAAAGCGTTTCACTCCTGACATTTTTGACATGTTTAAATGACATATCTTTTTTATTTGTGAAGCAATTTTCTTTAAACTTGGTACCCAGTATAAACACACAATACTGTAAAAGTCTATTTATTCGCTAGGACTTAATTTTCGCTAATTTTCGCGAGTAGGCTATCTCGCGAATTCATCAATTTCGTGAATATATCAGTCTCAGAATGCCGGAGATTACCGATGGTTCTTCGGAATCCGGAACATTCCGAAATTCTATATGTTCATTAAAACACTTCAAATCGGAAATTTTGATCGTTACCCACCTTTCAATGTATGAACAATGCAATTAACATCATAATGTTATATTATTATGATGATATACATTGTACATGATTACAAATACAAAGTATAAATGTTACATGTGTTTTCCTGGAATATGGTCATAAAAGGGTGACCTCTTTATCGTTTACAATTCAGAAGTACAGTACATTTAATGGAAAAATGAAGCAGTTACGTTCTTATGTTATTCACTTTTTGTCATACATGTAGGGACAATACATGTATTGTCCTTTTAACAGTTACATATGAAAAGGTGTGAAAACAATTTAAAGAGAAGACAGGTGTGATAAACATTTTGTCTAACCATCGCTTGTGCATTTATCGGGGTTAAACGGACATGTACGGAATATAACGAAGCGAATATTTCCGGAAAACAACGGAAATACCCGAGCTTTACATCAAACACGCGCGAATTAATAAACTCGCGAATAAATCCCAGACAATGATATCGCGAAATGTTGAGCTCGCGAAAATAAAGACTTTTACAGTAACACATCTTTTTAGCTTTGATTGAGTGGAATATATTTCTCTGTAAAAGCCGAGGCATGTAAAAAGTGAACAGTCACATTTTTTTTAAACTTGCCCATTTACAAATATCGACCAGAAGTTTCTCTGACAGTTTCTCCATTCTCTTAGGCCCTATAACGCCGCGAGAACTGAGCGCTGCCCAAACAGTAACTTTATCACTATGTAACGACCTTTCATCGTGAAACTCCGGTTTATCAATGCTCCAGTACCTTAGGTTTTGTTTGTGTACAGCACTGTTTAGGTAAAAGTGTGCTTCATCAGAAAACCAAAAGTCATCAACAATTGTATCGTTCTGTTCAATCCAATTAACAAATGACAGTCTAGCCGTGAAATCGGTGTCTTTCAAATGTTGCATGCTTGTTGTAAGTCCCCCACCGGTTACCGGTTGGGGGACTATAGGTTTCCTCAATTCCGTCTGTCCGTCCGTCTGTCACACTTTTGTCCGGGCCATATGTCTTAACCATATGTGCTAGCAACTACAAACTTTGTACACTTATAGATCTCATTGAGGAGAAGTGTCATGTTTAAGTACTGTTACTCTGCCATGCCCACTTTTTTGAGTTATTGCCGATTGTTATTTTTACCCTTACATTCTTGTCCGGCAGATATCTTCTAAACCATATGTGCTAGCAACTTCAAACTTTGTACACTTATAGATCTCATTTAGGAAATGTGTCATGTTCAAAAACTGTTACTCTGCCACGCCCACTTTTTGAGTTACTGCCCTTTGTTGTTTTTACCCTTACATTCTTGTCCGGAACATATCTCATAAAGTGTAGGTGCTAGCAACTTCAAACTTTGTACACTTATAGATCTCATTTAGGAAAGGTGTCATATTTAAGAACTGTTACTCTGCCATGCCCACTTTTTGAGTCATTGCCCTTTGTTTTTTTAACCTTTACATTTTTAATCACAATCTATCTTCTAAAGTGTAAGTGCTAACAACTTCAAACTTTGTACACTTATAGATCTTATGGAAAGAAGTGTCATGCACAAGAATTGTTACTATGTCACGCCCACTTTTTGAGTAATTGTCCTTTGTTGTTTTTAACCCTTACATTCTTGACCGGATTATATATATATTCTAAACCATAAGTGCTAGTAACTTCAAACTTGGTACACTTATAGATCTCATTGAGGAGAAGTGTCATGTACAAGAATCGTTTTAACTCTGCTACGCCCATTTTTGTTTGGGAGATTTTGTCCAAAACCTAATGTGCGAGCAACTTCAAGATATAGTAGGTAGGAGATATAATATAAGAAAGGGTTTTTTGTTATCCGGTGGGGGTCTCCTGTATTGCATCGCTATACGACATGCACTTGTTTTGTACGGTTTAAAATTCTTATCGAACTTAAGAATTCTTCTTACTGTACCATAGCTTACACCAATTGTATTTGAGGTGTCCTTCATAATACCCCTAATTGATATCCTTGGAGTTTCCGTTATGAACAACTTCATGAACACTCTCATCATTGTCTTCTGTACGCCCTGTGCGTGGTCTGCCGCTTTTTCCAGATCTCGTGTCATTGACAGTTCCTTTCACTTCAAACGTAGACACAAGTCTTCTTATCTGCTTTCTGGACGGCACTGTAGCATTAGGTACTAATTTTTCGTCTAACAAGAGCTGGATATTTACCTAATTCATATAACAGTTTGACTATTTTTGCATTTTCAGCCATCTTGGAACGCTGAGAATATGATGACGTCATTGAAGTTACCATGAGGCTCAATGACGTTCTTCTGCACAGCCATTAAAAATTCTTTTTCCTGCCCTTTCTATCAATAACTAAAATAATGCTACATGTACCACATTACGCAGATATATTAAATATTGTTTGTGGAACATGTTTTTTTGGATCACCCTGTATTTCATTGACGCTTAAACTGAAAATAAATCAATAAATTTTGCAATGATTTTGAAAAGTTCTGGTTGGTTAAAGGTGCGGTAACATGATAATCTCATGACAAAACATAGAATTATGGATAATTTGTATTCATATGATATCTGAACCTGATCTTGTTAATGCGAGGCTCCGTCGGTTGAACACGCGACCTCGAAAACAGTGGTCGTGAGTTCGATTCCCACCAGAAGTGAACAATTTTCTATACGCAGGTTATAACTTGAAGGCTTTAATAGACAACATTCTGCAAAGACGTCACACACGGAGACAATAATGTCACGAAGGATCTTCCAACTTTATATAAATGCTTTATGCTATATCGTAGATCTACACAATTCCTTTATTCTTTGAAATAGTGCTAGTATACTCAAAGTCTTTTTGCATCTATTAGTCCGGCAGATATTCCTCATTTTTTTGGCTGAACCTTGCAGTGGAGTACATAGTTTTTTTCTTTGTTGATTCCTGAAGTAGACATCCTACTGTAAAAGAATCTGACGGGTGACATCTTGTCACCCTTTAGCATTTCGAGAAATTCAAGATGGCCGCCAAGATGGCGGAATACCATATAAATAACCAATGTAAGGGTTATATATGCATATGGAAACTGATTTTTTAAGGCAAGATATCTCTAATGCACTTACTGTTGCCCTAAGAAGGAAGAACAATATAGATATGACACATTTTTTCATTTCTGTCGATGCTGTTGTGTAACTTACGTTACATTAAGGAATATTAGATTTTTTTATTCACATATCTACCATTATTTGACCATAAGTTGTTTAAACACAACATTTAATGATCTGGTTATGAATTTCTCTATTTAAAGCTTTTGGTTAGAGTAAAACAACAGTTGCATAAATATATTATGTAACTTACGTTACCTTAATATAAGCATTATAGGTTCATTTGATCACTTATTTCCTATCATTCGGCCAAAAACCCTCAAAACACAACAAGTATGGTTTGCATATTAATTTCTTTACATAAAGATTTTGGTAAAGTGAAAATTAAAGTTCCATAAATCATTATGTAATTTACGTTACTTTTATTTCAAGTACTCTTAAATACACTTTTAACCATAACAATAGCATTGTTAGTTACACACAAATCCCTGTCAACTGGCTATTGTTAGAAGGATACATTTGTAAAATAGATTTAAAACTTTACGAAACAAGGCTATCCTGTAGTAAATAGTTGACACACCAATTTTGATTTAAAATCAAAAGAATAGTGAAATACGTATTCCTAAGCAGGTGGCGATGACTAGCATTGGTACATGAAGACATTTGTTGAGCATTTAATGTAGGGCAAATTCGCCTAATTTGGTATATGACAAACCTCTGCCTTGGTCAGGACTCATTCACCCATCGAATTTCGTGTTTCTAGATCAAACAGTGCATGAGATATAGAACGGACGGGAATTTTAGACTTAGTGTGCTCAAGCGTGTAAAATATATTCCAATGAGATAGTTTTGGTACACGACAGATTATGACATACCTTTTGGTCATGCCTCGTTAACACATCCAGTTTGATGGCACTAGATAAAACATTACAATGGGATATGGAGCAGAAGAAAACTTTGAATTAAATGCGCTCAAATATGAAAAGTAGGTCACAATGACTATTTAGTAAATGAGGAACCTGTTGGGTCAAGACACTTCTCACTTGAAAGTGGTGTCTCTAGGCCAAAGAGTACAGGAGATATGGAGCAAAATAGAGACCGACGGACTCCGACCGCCTGCCTGACACCGAGTATACCATAATATACACACCAAGTTTTCTTTGCGGTATATATATTGTATTTTTACATTGTTTTATTAGACCTGCTCAAAGAAGATATCGTTTGATACTGCACTGGCTTTTGTACAAGACACGTCAACTTTTGTCAAACAGATTGACATACACAAAAGAGACTTATAAAATTAGTAAACATAATAAGTTAAGATGACATAAGTTATGCTGCGGTATTTCAATAAAATTGCATGTATTTCAATAAAATTGCATAGAATTAATATTATCACCGTTACAAATATTTGTCTGTTCCACACAGATCAATAGATAACATAGTTATTCATATTTTTGTTTTCAATGTTTCCATTGTTATGTAGTACTTCTCTGTGGTATTTAAAAAACACAGAACATCCCAGTCTAGCCCCAGCATAACCTTTTCTAGTTGAAAATAGGATACATCACTTCCATTCGTCCATTTGATTGTTTGTGATGTACAAGGAGCTACAACTGCACTCTAGGCTAGGGGACAGTGACTTTTACTAGCACTTGATCCCCCGATCCCATGTATGGTAGATTTTCTCTAACAGCGTAATTCTAATTTTATGTTCAATAGTGAGTCATTTTGTCCTTATCTGGAAATACTTCTGTAGTTTGAGGGAATGGTACTAGCTTTTCACACACTACCATAGAACCAGGCTCATTGACTGAGGTTGTATCTGGAGCTCATGGCAATATCTTGTAAATGATCTAATGACAATGTGAGCATTGTGCTTCCTTATTCTTCAACTGTACAGTGTATTGCAAACGCCAAGGGAGTATAGTTTGAAATAATACTCTAAGAAACCAGAAATACGAACGAAAAATGATCTCTGATATCTTTATATGCAACAGAAAAGATTTGGTCACTTAGCAGTTCACCACGGGTAATATGTTAGACTTAAGGTAACAGAGATAATATGATTATCTTCTGTTATGTAGGTCTTACAGAACAATATAGAGATTCACCTTTCATAAACTCACCATTTACAAACAAATGTCAATTTTAACCGACTATAAGTTAATTGTATATATTCTTGCTTAATGAACATTGTTTGGGTTTTATACCCTGCCAGGAAAAAATGGCGGAGTATTATGGTAAAGCCTGTGCCAGGCAGCCGTTTTTGGTTACACTCCTTAACTGCTGCGACCTTCTTTTCACGTTTGAGTGCTTACAATACCATCTACTGTTGATGTTAGGGACCCCAAATTTGTTGAGTTGATGAGCCACAACACAAAACGTGTAGTGTACCAAAATTAGGTACAGGACAGGTTGCCTATATTGTACACTTAGGCGCACTTTTCTTTGTGTGTATAGAACATGATGGATGTGTGCATCAGTGGCTACATACATGTCTTGTTGCATATACTATAAACTAAATTATATCCATTTGACAATTACCAGCTGACAGGCCTTTCTGTTAAATAAATATTACTTTTGTTACGTTTACAAGTAAATATAATGTACTAGTACTTGAAATTAAAGTATCGTAAATTACATAATCCATTTATCCAACTGTTATTTTGCTCACGTAGAAAAGCTTCAAGTAAAGGAATTGATATGCACACCATTTCCTTCTGTGATTCAATGATTTAATGATTCATGACCTAATTGTAGTAGATAAATGAAGCTAATATGCTGATATCAAGATAACGTAAAATACATAATACATTTATGCAACTACTGTTTTGTGTAAAGAATATGATGGGTATGTGAACCAATGGCTACATGGGTGTCTTGATTCACATACTATAAACTCAATTTTATCCAATTAAAATTACCAGCTGATAGCTTTTTCTGTTCAATAAATATTACTTTTGTTATGTTTACAAGTACATGTATAATTATGTAATGGTACTTAGAATTAAAGTAACGTAAATAACATAGTACATTTATTTAACTGTTGTTTTGACCGCCTACAATAAAAAACTTCAAGTAAATAAATTGACATATAACTCAATGTTTATAACTCTAGACTTGTGTACAAACATTAACTTCTTGTTGTTGAAAATGACCCAACACAAACACTTTCTCTTTCGAGAATAAAGGGAAACGAGTCAAGACATTAACTCGCTCGTTTAGCTCACAGTAAATGGTTTGGTAAAGATGAAAACTATGTATTGGTTTAAATTGTGTTTTTATACAAATCTACAGTTATAAACTTTGAGCTATACAATCTATTTCCTTCTGTGTTTTAATGATTAATGAACGAATAATAGTATATAAGGGAATAAACGAAGCTATTATGCTGATATTAGGTAACGTAAATTACATAATACATATATGTAACTATTGTTTTGCTCTTATCAAAGGTTTTTAAAGTAAGGAATTTGGTAACCAGACCATTCGTTGTTGTGTATAAATGACTTATGTCCAAATAATAGCAGAGAAGTGAATAACTGCATCGAATATTCCCTAATGTAACGTAAGTTACACAACAACATCGACTGAAATCACAGAAAAATACCATAACTTTATTTCTCTTCCTTCTTAGGGTATTAGTAAGTGCATTAGACTTATCTGGCGTAAGAAATATCACTTTCCATATGCATATATAGTCCTTTTATTAGTTATTTATGTAAGATTCCGCCATCTTGGCGGCCATCTTGAATTTCTCAAAATGCTAAAGGGTGACACGATGTCACCCGTCTGATTCTTGAACAGTAAGGTGTCTACATCAAGAATCAGCAAAGAAAAAAACTTTGTACTCCACTGCAAGGTATAAGTAGATATCTGCCGGACTATATCTTATTGTCTACAGCAGCATTGAAATTGGATTGGAAGGGTTTAAGAAGTGTTGTTTTTTGCAATTTTCTCTCGCACTGTTTTTTAAAATTGTTATGTTATAGGTATGTTCTATTTTATTTAAATCTGCTTTTGTTGAAAGCCTTAAAGTAAGCGATTGGCTGCTTTGCTTTACAAGTGTAAATAATGTTTATTTTTGTCGATAACTTCCCCCTTTAATTTTGAATTTTCGAAGCGATATATTTAAATATGATGTAAGGTATGCTACATATAATAGATATACTCTCAAAGAGGATAACTAAATCTGAGACTTGTTAGGGATTAGGATGTTGTTATTTTCAGATAGACTACTAGCATCACGAATTTGTCTTCAAATAATACATTGATGTTCAGTTTTTCTATAGATTGAAACTACATTGAACCATTTCTATCAAATGTATTAATCCAATGAGCCGAATTCAAACGATAACACCGACAATTTGGTCGTTCTGTACTTATTCAGCGGTGCCAAATATACAGTGCTGACAGCACTTTGTTATTGCTTCTGTTATAGAATAAGAAACACTGATACTGTAACTGAAAACGTCAGGTGAAATTTTGCGTTTTAAGGTTTGGTCAGAGACTTAGTTTTATCTTTTTTCTTCTTAGCATTAAATTAATTGATGTATACAGCAGTTACGATATAAATGGAATTTGTAATTTATGTCTCAGTTTTAAATGCGTTTGTTTGGCTTATCAGCAACACTTTCGAAAAAAAACGCATTAGAATAACGAATCTCGGCAGCAAGACATACTTTCATAATGAAATGGGAATGTTATGTCCCTTTAACTATTCGCCTTAAATAACTTGACCCAGAAAAAGAATTCACCAGAAAACTGCATTTTTGTTAAGGACATTTTTTTTTAAATTTTACTAAAAGTGCTTTGAAAAATTCTAAAGGTCTCGTGATAGTTTTTGTTTGAAAATCGCTATTTTTCTATATTCTTTTTTTTTTCTTATTTTGAACCCCATTTACTAGTTTAAATCATGAGTAATTTTCATTATTCTTTAAAAGTTTTTTTCTTACTAAATAAAGATATACCTACAGTGATTGGCCATATTAGAGTCATCAATTAAAAATCAAATTAGCTGACATGGTAAACAACAAGAACTTTTAAACTGAACTGCAAACTAAACTGTTTGGAAGCTTACTTGTTTTAGCCTGATATTGGGGCCCATGCTAGGTTTTTATGCTTCCGAACTGTTCGGGAACTCATATTTGTGTATGGAATAACAATTTGCAATGCATACAAACCTCAACCACGGCGAATAACCATCTTTCCTTTGCTATAAATCAATCCTTTATAAGCGTGTATACACATTCTATTTTTTCCTTAAAAAGAGACAATGTCAAGGTCAACGAGACACACCTCCGCGGTATTAACACACAGTACAACCGACTGTGACCTTATTTGCGAGGGATACATGGAAAGGTTTATTTTGTACAATTACTGAACATTTAATACGCGTATTTATCAATTATAGAATACCAAAGATCCTTTCGTTAATTTATACAAGTAAATTCATTTGACCTACCATGCACATGACGTCAGGTGCCGAATCTGTCTTCGCTGACTTTCGACGCAGCCGGTGTGTTGAATCTCGCTGAGCACAGATGAGGTACCTCTGACGTAAGTGATTTTTGAAGGTTTGGCATATGTAACCGTTACAAAACAAAAACAAAGACAATATGAAATGAGCCCGCACGTAATTAGTTGACTAGGATTTTTTTAAATACTTTAAAATAAAGCTTGAAGAGTGCTAACAATGGACATAAGTGATCTACCCATTCAGGTTAGTAATTTCATACGTTATTTCTGGTTTGTAATTATTGTGCCATTTGCATTTTCGACAGCCTAGCTGGTCCCCCTTTTAGCCTTGTCGGGTGTAAAGATTAAAGAATAACCCTGTAGTATAACTAATTCTGTTTATTTTACAGGAGCATTCATTCCACTGTCCATGCAGGTGATTGGGCTAGCTAACGATTATCTATCTTACCCCGTAACCACTGACGTCAGCATTCACCAAGGCGACAAGATATTCCCCGTCATTACCGTGTGCAATAACAGAAGATTCCTCACCAGTAAAGTCGCCGAATTGCCTCTCTTCGTCGAATATAAGAAGCAAAAAATGAGCTTACAGAATTGGCAATTCCAAATAAGCAACCAATACATTAAACTGAAACCAACAGACTTTGCAGACCTCGGAGCTGAAGTAAATGGAACAATAGCGGTGGAGGAGAATGGTAAATATATACCAACTGTCATTAGCTTTAACCCTTTCCGAAACAGCAAAAGTTTAGGGTGATTAAATTTGAAAGAAGTTGCAGACGATAATTATAGTGAATGAAATTGAATACTTTTGTCTTTTGGGGTAGAAAACATAGTGGGCAATGAAGAAATTGCTTGTCTCATGCAATTTCTTCAAATTCCACGATGTTTTCCCTAGCCATTATTTTGTAAGGCGTCTAAAAGCGGCAATGTGTGAGAAAGGGTTAAAACTACTGATATCATTGTCAAATCCTCTTCATCGAACGACAACAAATAATATTTGTCGGTTTGATAAGAGTTGTACAAGACAAATAGTCCGTCTGATGACCCAGGTAAAAAATGATTTCGCTGCACCCCCCTAGGTACCAAGGTTGTTATATACCATTTTAAAGCCTGAAATATGCTGAATATGATGTACAATGTTGTCAAGTTGTAAACCTGTGCAAATCCCATAGAAACGCACAAATATGTGGGTGGGGTAAGATAACATATGAATTATTTGAAATACATTTGTCAAATAAAAATCGTCTTAAACCCAACAACTTAGGAATGTACTCCTTCAAATTAATAAAGATATTATGAAATAAACCAGAAGAAACATACAAAACACATTTCAACCGATTATGCGTAGAAATAAGGCTAAGATATCTCGTCAATTTGCATATGGTGGGTGGGGTAATTTTTGCACAGTAAAACACTTGACCGCAAAAACAAATAATCGCTTTATTGTTCCGTGAAACGTTTGTACAACCGTTTTTAGATTGAATACAACTTATTTGGATCTTAGCTAAACACATTTACCAAAATTCTTATCGGATATACACAAGAACCGGTTCTAGGCTTATCTTGAAAGTATCCCTTATTTCCCAGTAAATTACAACATCGTCCGTCAAATGATTTCAAACAAGCATTCTAAAGTATTGCAAAACAATACCAAGTCCCCTACCGGCTTTATATATGTGTTAAGAAAAAGAAGCCCAAAAATTTTCAAAGTTCAGCATCCGTATCTTCCTAAAAAATCACTGGACCGGAACAAAACTCAACCTTGTTCTGTAACTTACCAATGCGGGTCTACATACCAAAAATCTGCTCAATAGCTGCGAGCATTAAGAAAAAAAAGTGTGAAAACTAATTTCTCAGAAATTTTCGAAGTCCAGCATCCATATTTTCCCCAAAAATCACTGGACCGGAACGAAACTCAAACTTGTTCTGTATCCCATCAATATGTGTTCATATATCGAAAATCAGCTCAATATATGCAAGCGTTTAGAAAAAAAGTCTGGAAAACTGTAATTTCCCAGTAATTTTCTAAGTCCAGCATCCATATCTTCCCCAAAAATCACTGGACCGGAACGAAACTCACACTTGTTCTGTAACTCATCAATGCGAGTCCACATACCAAAAATCAGCTCAGTAGCTGCCAGCATTGAGAAAAAAAGTCTGGAAAACTGTAATTTCCCAGAAATTTTCTAAGTCCAGCATCCATATCTTCCCCAAAAATCACTGGACCGGAACGAAACTCAAACTTGTTCTGTAACTCATCAATGCGGGTCTACATACCAAAAATCAGCTCAATAGCTGTCAGCATTAAGAAAAAAAGTCTGGAAAACTGTAATTTCCCAGTAATTTTCTAAGTCCGGCATCCATATTTTCCTCAAAAATCACTGGAGCGGAACAAAACTCAAACTTGTTCTGTAACTCATCAATGCGGGTCCACATACCAAAAATCAGCTGAATAGCTGCCAGCATTGAGAAAAAAGTCTGGAAAACTGTAATTTCCCAGAAATTTTCTAAGTCCAGCATCCATATCTTCCCCAAAAATCACTGGACCGGAACGAAACTCAAACTTGTTCTGTAACTCATCAATGCGGGTCTACATACCAAAAATCAGCTCAATAGCTGCCAGCATTAAGAAAAAAAGTCTGGAAAACTGTAATTTCCCAGTAATTTTCTAAGTCCAGCATCCATATCTTCCCCAAAAATCACTGGACCGGAACGAAACTCAAACTTGTTCTGTAACTCATCAATGCGGGTCTACATACCAAAAATCAGCTCAATAGCTACCCCCGTTTAGAAAAAAAGTCCGGAAAACTAATTCACCGGACTGACGGACAGACGGACGGACGGACGGACGGACGGACGGACGGACTGACGGACTGACTGACGGACAGAGTGCAAACCTAAAGTCCCCTTCGGCTTCGCCGGTAGGGGACTAATAAGGCGGATTTGTATGGAGATCGCTGCACCCACAAGCCCGATGTACCAAGACTGTTATATACCATTTTATAGCTTGGAATACGCAGGATACAATGTATGATGTTGTAAAGTTGTAAACCTGTGCAGGTCCCGTGTAAACAAATACATATGTGGGTGGGGTAAGATAAGATATGATATATTTGAAATACATTTGTCATATAAAAATCATTTTAAACCCAACAACTTAGGAATGTACTCATTCAAAATAATAAAATTATTATGGAATAAAGTAGAAGAAGCATGCAAAATACATTTCAACCGATTATACGAGGTAATAAGGCTCAGATATCGCGTCTAATTGCATATGGTGGGTGGGGTAATTTATTCAAAGTAAAACACTTGGTCACACAAACAAATAATCGCATTATTGTTCCGTGAAACATTTGTACAACCGTTTTTAGTTAAAATTCAACTTATTTGGATCTTAGTGAATAATCTTCACTAAATATCGTATCAGATATGAACAAGCTACAGTTCTATGCTTATCTTGAAAGCAACCCTATTTCCCTGTAAATTACAACATCGTCGTCAAAAGATTTTAAATAAGGAGGTTTTTAAAACCTAACCCCTGATGTACCAAGGATGTTATATACCAGTTAAAAGCTTGGAAAATGCTGGATACAATGTACGATGTTGTCAAGTTGTAAACCCATGCAGGTCCCGTGTAAACACATAATTATGTGGATAGGGTAAGATAATAAACAAATTATATGAAATGCATTTGTCAAACTGCAATTGTCTTAAACCCAACAACTTAGGGCTTAACAAATTCGAATTCGTGAAATTATTATTGAATAAACCTGAAGGTATATGCAGAAAACGTTTCAATTTATTATAGGCAGAAATAATGCTCATATATTTCGTAAAATTGCACATGGCGGGTGGGGTGTTTTATACACGGTGATATACGTAGCCACACAAACAAATAATAGCATTATTGTTCTGTGAAACGTCAGTCCAACCGTTTATAGATTAAGTACAAATTATTTTGGATCTTAGTAAAACACCTACACCCAATATCTTAACAGATATTCAAGACAGGGTTTTAGATGCACTTGAATATGCCCCCTGTAACTTACAACATAGTCCTTTAGATGATATCACACATGTGGGCTATTGAAGGAGTTGCTGCATCCGACCACAATTAACCAAAGCTGTTACATACCACTTTAAAGCTTAATATATGCTGGGTAAAAGAACGATGTCGTCAAGTTGTAAACCTGTGGAGGTCCCGTGTAAACACACAAATATGTGGGTGGGGTAAGATAAACATTTTTTTAAATGCATTTGTCAATTATATATCGTCCTAAACCCACCATTTTAGAAATGTTCTCATTCAAATGCATGGAATTATAATCGAAATTACTTGACGAGATCTACTAAATACATTTTAATCGATGACGCCAAGAAAAAGGCTACGGCGGATCCAGGATTTCCTCTAAATGAATCCATATTTCTTCAATATTCGACATCAAAAAATGGAAAAATCAACTAAACTAACTTCAATTAAATAAAAAAATGTGATGTCAGTGTCCCGAGGTCTTGGTAAAAATTTCTGTTTTGGTCCAGGGCCGGTGGAATTTGGCAAATAGCGACGTTTTGTCGTAAATTGGGGAAAACTAAAACATGTATGACAGCTATCAATTAGACTGTATGTATGTAAAATACACTTGTAAATACTCTTCTTTAAGAACATTCATCAAAACTGTATTCAAAACGTTTGTAAATGAAGATATTGCCTTATCTTGGGGAAATCTGGGTGCTCATTGGGAATTTTCACTCAAGAATTGGAATTGGAATTCTCAGTCTCAATCTAATAACGATTAGATTGTGATCAGAAAAAAAATGCAGAGATTATTTTTGGGGTGATTCACACCACAGATGTGCTACCGGTGCACATAATCGCACAATTATAGCTTACAATTGTGATGACTGCAGTGATTATGATAACCATGGGCATCAGCCATGTAACAGTTATTAAACTGATTGTAAGGTGTGAGTCTCCGAAGTTGGATTAAACATAACGTAGGTGTAAGCTAAGACAAAAAAGCCTTTAATCATTTTTTGGAGGACACTTAACTCTTGATACAATGGTCTGATATATTCGGAAGTGCTAATAGAAGAGTTAAATTTCAAGCCTAGTTGATCACAATAGCTGAATTGTGCCCCTCATTTCTCATTTTTAATTGATTAATTAAAATAGAAAAATAATCAAGAAATGTACAAAATAAGGGAAAACAAAACCATTCTCTAACAGAGAATTTTTGCTTAGCCCGTGGAAGTATTTTACTCCCAAAAGTGTCATTCAGAAATAAAATACACCCCTGTATTAATCATTAACGGACTGTCTTATCGATCTCAAGTTGACATATACATCTTTTTACGAATCTTTGCTGTCCTTAAAATTATTTGTATTATTTTTCCACATCAATTTAGAAACAAAATGAATGTTGTATGCGCCTATTCCATGTATAAATCTGCTGTTGGCCGTCATATTGGACGCCATCATGTTATTAGTGTGTTGTCCAATAATACCACAGTAAAATCTTTTTCATGCACAAATCAATATATCTTATATCAAAAATGCTAAAATATTTTCAAAAGATGTTCTTGCTCAGATGAACTGTCCATACAATATGTATTTTTTGCTATATGACTATGGATACTTAAAGCAGAGATTATTGTAAGTAAGAGGTGAAGATCGAACATGTGGGAGCAGCTTAGAACTATTATGTCTTGTTTATATCTGTTTAATTGGGTGAAGATGTTGTACTAATCTCCAAATAATTGTATTTAATCTATAAATGGTTGTACAAACGTTTCACGGAATAATAATAGGATTATTTGTTTGTGTGGCTAAGTATTTAACTGTGTATACATTAACCCCCCCACACACACACACACACCAATCGTATGCAAATTGACTAAGTATGTATCTGGAATTATTTCTGCGTATAACCGATTGAAATGTGTTTTGTATATAGCTTCTGGTCATTTCAATAATAATTCCATGCATTTGAAGTGTGAGAACATTTCTTGTGAGTTTAAGACGATTTATATTTGACAATTGCTTTTCAAAAAATGTTATCCTACCCCACCCATATATTTGTATGCTTACACGTGACCTCCACATGTTTACAACTTGACAACATTGCGCATCGTATCCAGCCTATTTCAAGTTTTAAAATGGTATATAACAGCATGGGTACATCATGGTTGGATTCAGCAGCTCCTGTAATAGTCGACTTGTGAAAGATCAACTAAAAGACTATGTTGTAAGTAACAGGGGGTGGGTTGGAGATTTTTAAGCGCAGTCTACAACTCTATCTTGTATATATCTGATAAGATATTGGGTGACGGTGATTTACTAAGATCCAAATAAGTTTGCATTTCATCTGCAAACGGTTGGACTGACGTTTCACAGAACAATAATGCGGTTATTTGTTTGTGTTGCTACGTATATCACTGTGTATACCCCCCCCCCCCGATGCATTTTTACGAAATATCTGAGCATTATGTCAGTCTACAATCAATTGAAACGTTTTGTGTATATCCCTTCAGGTTAATTCAATGATAATTTTATGAATTCGAATTTGCTAATTCCTAAGTGGTTGACTTTAAGACAATTTTGATTTGACAAATGTATTTCAAACAGTTATCTTACCCCAGCCACATATGCATTTGTTTACACGCGATCTGCACAGGTTTACAACTTGACAACATCGTACATTGTATTCAGCATATTCCAAGCTTTAAAATGGTATATAACAACATTGGTGCATCGGGGGTTAGAGGTGCAGAGATCTTCTTAACACCCCCCCTTATTTGGAATCATTTGACAACGATGTTGTAATATCAGAGAAATAGAAGGTACTTTCAAGAAAAGCCTAGAACTATATATTGTTTATAACTGATTAAGTTTTTTCTGTAGATGTTTAACTAAGATCCAAATAAGTTGTTTTCAATCTAAAAACGGCTGTACAAACGTTTCACGGAACAATAATGCGATTATTTGTTTGTGTGGCTGAGTGTTCTACTGTGTACAAATTACCCCACCCACCACATGCAGTTTGACGAGATATCTGAGCTTTATTACCTCGTATAATCGGTTGAAATGTGTTTTGCATTTCTCTTCTGCATTATTCCATAATAATCTTATGAATTTGAATGAGTACATTCCTAGGTTGTTGGGTTTAAAACGATTTTTATATGACAAATGTACTTCAATTATATTATATCTTATCTTACCCCAACCATATATGTATTTGTTTACACGGGACCTGCACAGGTTTACAACTTGACAACATCCTACATTGTATCCAGCATATTCCAAGCTTTAAAATGGTATATAACAGTCTTGGTACATCGGGGGTTAGGGGTGCAGCGATCTCCATACAAATCCGCTTTATTTGAAATCATTTGACGGACGATGTTGTAATTTACTGGGAAATAGGGGGTACTTTAAAGATAAGCCTAGAACCGTTTCTTGTGTATATCCGATTACATTTTTGGTAAATGTGTTTTACTAAGATCCAAATAAATTCTATTTAATCTAAAAAAGGTTGTACAACGTTTCATGGAACAATAATGCGATAATTTGTTTTTGTGACCAAGTGTTTTACTGCGTGAAAATTACCCCACCCACCATATGCAAATTGACGAAATATCTTAGCCTTATTTCTACGTATAATCGGTTGAAATGTGTTTTGTATGTCTCTTCTGGTTTATTCAATAACGATTTTATGAATTCGAATGGGTACAATACAAAGTTTTTGGGTTTTAGACGACTTTTATTTTACAAATGTATTTCAAATAATTTAAATGTTATCTTACCCCACCCACATATTTGTGTGTTTCTACTGGACCTGCACAGGTTTACAACTTGACAACATTGTGCATCGTATCCAGCATATTTCAAGCTTTAAAATGGTATATAACAACCTTGGTACCTTTGGGGGTGCAGCGAACTCCTTAAATAGTCCCCTTATTTGATTTCATCAGACGGACTAAAAGATGAATAAAACATACTGTCTCTTTTCGTAACAAAAAACTTGTAACGGCAGCTTGTTTTAGCGGCAATTATGGGGGTTTTGTTGAAAAATAGCGATATACAATGTGGAAAAGTGTATTCTAAAGCTTTGAACAGGAATGTGGGAAAAAGTACGTACAGTTCACACTCATCTTAGAAAAAGAAAACAAAATTATACGCATTGCAAAGCATAAAATGATTTTTATGTTGTGAATAGTAAGTAATCAGTAAATGTTTCTGAATTGGAAATAATGTATTATCCCCCAACAATTTAAATATTATGTGCTCTTGAATTGCAAAAACTCAATTTGCAAAAGATGTGGAAGGTAAACAGCTGTCTACCTTCTAAATATTTTGAAAATTTGCCTATTTTTTAAATATTGACAAAATAGATATTTTCTCATCGACTTAAATACAAACTTTATAGCTAGTGTTCTCCATTTTGAATTATACTATAACTCCGATACCGGCGATTAGCCATTAAAAGTTATTTAGTCTATTTGTTCGGTACTGGACAATTAACTGTAAGTGGTGCATTGACTATTCGTCCGGTTATGATGGCGGGAATGCCGTTCATCTGTCCGTAAAAAAAAGATTCGTTGTAAATGACGTCACATAGTTGCCCAATTTGTTATTTTGAACCGTCTTAACTTATGTCAGTCTGACAACGTAACAAATTATTTGCACACTATTCCCATTTAGTTAGACCTACACAGAGAGGGGGAGGGATCGTGGGAAAGAAGGGAGATAGAGAAAGAGAGACGGATGTTGATTAAACGGAATAGGAAATAGTAAGGATTGCTATCTAGAGGGACTAAGATAGCGATTAGAATGATATTGATACAGTTAGAAATAGACAATGTGAAAGAATGAGAATAAACAGAAGGTTACTATGTGTATTAAGAGAAAGGGAAGAAAGGTGGAACGAGAGTGAAAGAAAGAAATGTGGGGACGAACGAGAAAGAGTGATAGAATAAGAGAGAGGAAGACAGGCATACATAGAAAGTGAGAGAGACAAATCGCAGACCGTTAAACACATGGAGAGACGACGACACAGAGAGACATACAGACAGGCAGAATGAAAGACAGAGAAACAGATAAAGACACTAAGAGAATGACACCAAGAGACAAGCGAAAAGACACAGAGACACACTGAAAGAGACACAAATAGGAGACACACAGAGACATAGAGATTAAATGAACAAATGTGATATGAAAATTATTTAAATCGAATGGGGTTAGATGCGGTTAAAAAACTCGTCCTAGCGGACTCGTTTTTTCAACCGCACCACACCCCATTCTCGTGAAATAATTATCATATCACATTTGTTCAGTTAGTTTATCTATTTATTACACACCTATTTTGGAAATTTAACCCTCAATTTGGGGTAAAATCTTTTAAAAAATAACGTTCTTATTCCAATCTGATCCAAGGCTTTACACCGCGCATGTATATATTTTCTTTGTGTATTCAGAAAAAGCCGCCATTTTGTTTAAATTTTGAAGCGAGCAAAGAGTGAAGCATCTATCTGGACATTAAATTATCAAAAATAATTGTAATAAACGAATAAAAAGCGAACTGAATACATTTCAACCTTTCTAGTCTAAATTTTCCAAAAGTCCAGTCTAAGTTACCAATAAAAAACAACAACAAGGTCAACAACTGGAATGACAGATTTAAGGTATACGACCCATCAATAGAAAAATAAAGATACATAAGTAACTATATATATCTAAAATCAGCATGGTATCCCGCATCTAATTGCCATTTTTTATCAACTTTGATCGTTTCGTTAGTGAAATTTTGATAATTTTATATCTTGCATCAGGGTCATACAAAATCATAAAATGCCAAACACCCCAAGTGATCTTTTACACACAAAAACTGCATGATTAAAAGCAATAAACACAAGTGTTTGCATCTAATCAATAGCTTATATGATCACCAACAATGGACTAACAAGTAAATAAATGAAAACAAGCAACAAAATATTTGTTTTTGCTTTTGTAATTCATGGCTACCATACTTTCGACAGGCTTTTGAGACGAATGTGAATCAATAGTCAATTCTAAATAACATAAATTCCGATGATATATCAAAATGCATGGCACAAGAGGAAGATCATAATTTTCCTATGTGTATATTCTTTAAAAAAAAAAGTAAAAATTAAACAGTTTCGCCGTACACAAATTAAAAAAAATCACTTTGACTAATACACCCCCTTTTTTTACCACCGCCCATTTTTTTCTGGAAAATAGCACTTTTGTTCATTATATTTGAATAAATTGTTCCATACGAATTTTACAGGTTTTTTATTGTTAAATGTTTGTATTGGAATATTTATATAATAGTAAATGTTACTATTAAAAACACATATATAAACAAAATTGTTTATAAAACAAGAGTTGTCAGTGGACAGGATAGCTCAACGAAAAAGTGTTGGATTGTGAAATTTCATTGGATGAAAAGAATTAAAAGTCTACTCAAATAGAAATTTGAAAGGGTAATGAATCTTTACCCAGTCTTTATCCTTTATAAGGAATATATATACATGTCTGACCACAAGCATGTGTGCAAAGTTTCAATACTTTAACGATGGTAGAAACAAAAATGTTTCAAGTAGGCCTATATAATATTTGCATGTAAATCGTTAGCCAAACATGTCTACGTCGAAAATTTGTTAAAATGCCACAGAAAATTGTGTGTCTGGGTGTGAGTTAAGGACGGTATTATCATCACAAGAAACATTTTGAAAAAATAAAGCCAGGACTGTTGTAGAAAGATAGGTCTCTGCCAAAACTTGGTCTTGTTTGGGAAAGGGTTAGGTGAACAAGCAACTTTTGAATATCAGTTTTCTGATGTCATGTTTGAATCATGTTTGCTGCCTTATTAGTAGCTAAAGAGATGCAAAAGACGAGACAGAAACACAAAACTATAAAATCAATTAGAAATTCTACAGAGAAAGTGAATACAACTGGTTGTATCAGAATTTGCTTCTTTTCTCTCATTGGTCCTAGCGTAGAGAAAGCATCAGTTGGTCTTATCTTGTGTCTAGTTTTTTGGGAAAGGGTTAAACAGAAAGAAAAGGCAAAGGTCAAGCTTACCTTTTCCTAAAGAGAAAGCCCAAATTACGGTAAACAAAGTGACCAGTTATGGAACGAAATATTTATGGTGCGAATCAACCTCCAAACAGTGACATATTACGTCAGAGGTACGTAATTCTGATTCAGGGGAGATCACTGGGTGCGCTGCAGTTGTTGTTGATGCAAAGGGAGGTCATTCTAACTGCCAAAATATTTTGATTTTTTCGTCTTTTGTTGTTTCATTTGACGTTTTTATAAATTCATCGGCCGGGATTCGTTGTAGAATCTGTTCGTACAAATTCAAATCTAATGTAGAAGCGTTTTTAAAAGAAATGTTTTTAAAAAATCTCCGTAAATCCGAACATGCTCGATTATTTCCGTTGTTGCGGAAACAGCCGACATTACACGAATCATTTAGAGCTAATGATGGGTCGTATTCCTTAATAAAGAAACAGAATTTTCAGCGGAAAACTATTGATTTAGCGTGATTTAGATTAAAGGGATGGTCTAGCAACAATCTTTATCCAATTCTGTAATGTGTCGTTCGGTTGCTTTGAGTAGGCGTGAAAACAACAGTCTGTTCAAGTGATTTGAATATAGGCCTTTCACGGAACAAATTTCGTCATGTTTCCCTTCCACACTCCAGCGCTTGATAGATCTTCGCTTCCATGATAAAAATGTAGAAAAAGGACGAAAACAAAGAATATAGGTTAGTTCTCTTTAGATGTTTTTCTTTTTTGCAGGTAGATCTTATTTGACATACATTTCCGATGTTATGCATGCATGGAATCTGTAAAGGATAATGAATTAATGGGGAGAAAAGAATAAAAAAGTAGTTTCGGCAGGAGTGAAATATTTCACTGCAGTGAAATATCAAAATTTATTTCACTGTGAAAATCCAGGATTGCACTGCTAGGAATGTAATAAAGTCAAATAATCCACCAGAGAGACACAAGGAGATGAATAGAGACACATACACAGACAAACAGAGACATACAGTGCCAGACAGATAGTGCTACGCATTCATCCAGTGACAAACACGTAGAGACCAACATGTACACACTTGAGACAATTAGGCACACACATAGAGACGACCAGAGACACACATAGAGACAAACGAACATACAAAAAGATAATCTGATATACATAGATACAAACAGACACACACATAGAGACAATTAGAGACGCACAGAGAGACAAAAAGAGACGCACAGAGAGATTAAAATTCACACACATAGGTGGATAACTGCTATTGTCATACCGCGGCGGCTTGATCACCTAACCATGGATTTCTCATACAAGTACTACCACAAGACTTAACTGAGACAGACACACAGAGACACACAGAGAGACACACAGACAGACTCACAGAGAGAGACACAGAGAGACACACAGACAGACACACAGAGAGACACACAGAGAGACACACAGAGAGACACACAGAGAGACACAAAGAGAGAAACACAGAGACAGACACACAGAGAGACACACTGACAGACACACAGAGAGACACACAGAGAGACACACAGAGAGACACACAGAGAGAGACACACAGAGACAGACACACAGAGAGACACACAGACAGACACACAGAGAAACACACACAGAGACACACAGACAGACACACAGAGAGACACACAGCGAGAAACACAGAGAGACACACAGAAAGACACACAGAGAGACACACATACAGACACACAGAGAGACACACAGACAGACACACAGAGAGACACAAATAGAGACACACAGAGAGACACACAGAGAGACACACAGAGAGACACACAGAGAGACACACAGAGGGACACACAGAGAGGCACACAGAGAGACACACAGAGAAACACACAGAGACACACGGAGAGACACACAGAGATACATACAGCGGACACACGGACAGACACACAGAGAGACACACGGAAAGACACACAGAGAGACACGCAGAGAGACACAGAGAGACACACAGAGAAACACACAGAGAGACACACGGAGAGACACACAGAGAGACACAGAGAAACACACAGACAGACACACAGAGAGACACACGGAATGACACACGGAGAGACACACACAGAGACACACGGAGAGACTTCCAGAGACACGCGGAGAGACACACGGAGAGACACAGAGAGAGACACAGACAGACACACAGAGAGACACACGGAGAGACACACAGAGAGACACAGAGAGTCACACAGAGAGACACACAGACAGACACACAGAGACACACAGAGAGACACAGAGAGACACACGGAGAGACACACAGAGAGACACACAGAGAGACACACAGAGAGACACACAGAGAGACACACAGAGAGACACACAGAGAGAGACACAGAGAGACACACAGAGAGACACACAGAGAGACACACTGAGAGAGACACAGAGAGACACACAGACAGACACACATAGAGACACACAGAGAGACACACAGAGAGAGACACACAGAGAGACACACGGAGAGACACACAGAGAGACACACAGAGAGACACACATAGACAGACACACAGAGAGAGACACACAGAGAGACACACAGAGAGACACACGGAGAGACACACAGACAGACACACATAAGGACACACACAGAGAGACACACGGAGAGACACACAGAGAGACACACAGAGAGACACACAGAGAGACACAGAGATACAGACAGACAGAGACAGACACACAGAGAGACACACAGAGAGACACACAGAGAGACACACAGAGACAGACACACAGAGACACACAGAGAGACACAAAGACAGACACACAGAGACTGTCACGCAGAGAGACACACAGAGACAGACACACAGAGAGACACACAGAGACACACAGAGAGACACACAGAGAGACACACAGAGAGACACACAGAGACAGACACACAGAGACACACAGAGAGACACACAGACAGACTCACAGAGAGAGACACAGAGAGACACACAGAGAGACACACAGAGAGACACACAGAGAGACACACAGACAGACACACAGAGAGACACACAGACAGACTCACAGAGAGAGACACAGAGAGACACACAGAGAGACACACAGAGAGACACACAGAGACAGACACACAGAGAGACACACAGAGAGAAACACAGACAGACACACAGAGACTGACACGCAGAAAGACACACAGAGACAGACAGAGAGACACACAGAGAGACACACAGAGAGACACACAGAGACAGACACACAGAGACACACGGAGAGACACACAGACAGACTCACAGAGAGAGACACAGAGAGACACACAGAGAGACACACAGAGAGACACACAGAGAGATACACAGACAGACTCACAGAGACTGACACGCAGAGAGACACACAGAGACAGACACACAGAGAGACACACAGAGACACACAGAGAGACACACAGACAGACTCACAGAGATAGACACAGAGAGACACACAGAGAGACACACAGAGAGACACACAGAGAGACACACAGACAGACACACAGACAGACACACAGAGACTGACACGCAGAGAGACACACAGAGACAGACACACAGAGAGACACACAGAGACACACAGAGAGACACACAGAGAGACACACAGAGAGACACACAGAGACAGACACACAGAGACACACAGAGAGACACACAGACAGACTCACAGAGAGAGACACAGAGAGACACACAGAGAGACACACAGAGAGACACACAGAGAGACACACAGAGATACACACAGAGAGACACACAGAGAGACACACAGAGAGACACACTTAGAGACAAACAGAGAGACACAGAGAGAGACACACAGAGAGACACACAGAGAGACACAAAGAGAGACACACAGAGACAGACACACAGAGAGACACACTGACAGACACACGGAGAGACACACAGAGAGACACACAGAGAGACACACAGAGAGACACACAGAGACAGACACACAGAGAGACACACAGAGAGACACACAAACAGACACACAGAGACTGACACGCAGAGAGACACACAGTGACAGACACACAGAGAGACACACAGAGACACACAGAGAGACACACAGAGAGACACACAGAGACAGACACACAGAGACACACAGAGAGACACACAGACAGACTCACAGAGAGAGACACAGAGAGACACACAGACAGACACACAGAGAGACACACAGAGAGACACACAGAAAGACACACAGAGAGACACAAAGAGAGACAAACAGAGACAGACACACAGAGAGACACACTGACAGACACACAGAGAGACACACAGAGAGACACACAGAGAGACACACAGAGAGAGACACACAGAGACAGACACACAGAGAGACACACAGACAGACACACAGAGAAACACACAGAGAGACACACAGACAGACACACAGAGAGACACACAGAGAGACACACAGAGAGACACACAGAGAGACACACGGAGAGACACGGAGAGACACAGAGAGACAGACACACAGAGACAGACACACAGAGAGACACACGGAGACAGACACACAGAAAGACACACAGAGAGACACACAGACAGACACACAGAGAGACACACAGACAGACACACAGAGAGAAACACAGAGAGACACACAGAGAGACACACAGAGAGACACACAGAGAGACACACAGAGAGACACACAGAGAGACACACAGAGAGACACACAGAGAGACACACAGAGACAGACACACAGAGAGACACACAGAGACACACAGAGACTGACACGCAGAGAGACACACAGAGAGAGACACACAGAGAGACACACTTAGAGACACACAGAGAGACACACAGACAGACACACAGAGAGACACACAGACAGACACACAGAGAGACACACAGAGAGACACACAGAGACACACAGAGAGACACACAGAGAGACACACAGAGAGACACACAGAGAGACACACAGACAGACACACAGAGAGACACACGGAGAAACACACGGAGAGACACACAGAGACAGACACACACAGAGACACACAGACAGACTCACAGAGAGACACACAGAGAGACACACAGAGACACACAGACAGACACACAGAGACAGACACACAGAGAGACACACACAGAGACACACAGACAGACACACAGAGAGAGACACTGAGAGACACACAGAGACACACAGACAGACACACAGAGAGACACACGGAGAAACACACGGAGAGACACACAGAGACAGACACACAAACAGACACACAGAGAGACACACAGACAGAAACACAGACAGACACGCACAGAGACACACAGAGACAGACACACACAGAGACACACACAGAGACACACACAGAGACACACAGACAGACACACAGAGAGACACACAGAGAGACACACTTAGAGACACACAGAGAGACACACAGAGAGACACACAGAGAGACACATAGACAGACACACAGAGAGACACACAGACAGACACACAGAGAGACACACAGAGAGACACACAGAGAGACACAGAGACAGACACACAGAGAGACACACAGAGAGACACATAGACAGACACACTGACAGACAGACAGAGAAAGACACTGACAGACACACAGAGAGACACAGAGACACACAGAGAGACACACAGAGAGACACACTTAGAGACACACAGAGACAGACTCACAGAGAGAGACACAGAGAGACAAACAGAGAGACACACAGAGACAGACACACAGAGACAGACACACAGAGAGACACATAGACAGACACACAGACAGACACACAGAGAGACACACAGAGAGACACACAGAGAGACACACAGAGAGACACACTTAGAGACACACAGAGAGACACACAGAGAGACACAAAGAGAGACACACAGAGAGACACACATAGACAGACACACAGAGACAGACACACAGAGAGACACACAGACAGACACACAGAGAGACACACAGAGAGACACACTGAGAGACACACAGAGACTGACACACAGACAGACACACAGAGAGACACACGGAGAGACACAGAGACAGACACACAGACAGACACACGGAGAGACACACAGACAGACACACAGACAGACACACAGAGAGACACACTGACAAACACACAGAGAGACACAGAGACAGACACACAGAGAGACACACTGACAGACACACAGAGAGACACACAGAGAGACACACATAGACAAACACACAGAGAGACACACAGACAGACACAGAGAGAGACACACGGAGAGACACACAGAGACAGACACACAGAGAGACACACAGAGAGACACACAGAGAGACACACAGAGAGACACACAGACAGACACACAGAGAGACACACAGAGAGACACAAAGAGAGACACACAGAGAGACACACAGAGAGACACACTGACAGACACACAGAGAGACAAACAGAGAGACACACAGAGAGACACACAGAGAGACACACAGAGAGACACACAGAGACACACAGACAGACACACAGAGAGACACACGGAGAAACACACGGAGAGACACACAGAGACAGACAAACAGACAGACACACAGAGAGACACACAGACAGAAACACAGACAGACACACAGAGAGACACACAGAGACAGACACACACAGAGACACACACAGAGACACACAGAGAGACACATAGACAGACACACAGAAACACACAGAGACACACACAGACAGACACACAGAGAGACACACAGAGACAGACACACAGAGAGACACACAGACAGACACACAGAGAGACACACAGAGAGACACACAGACAGACTGACAGAGAGACACACAGAGACAGACACACAGAGAGACACACTTAGAGACACACAGAGAGACACACAGAGAGACACACAGAGAGACACACAGAGAGACACAAAGAGAGACACACAGAGAGACACACAGAGACAGACACACAGAGACAGACACACAGAGAGACACACAGAGACAGACACACAGAGAGACACACAGACAGACACACAGAGAGACACACAGAGAGACACACAGACAGACTCACAGAGAGACACACAGAGACAGACACACAGAGACACACACTTAGAGACACACAGAGAGACACACAGAGAGACACACAGAGAGACACACAGAGAGACACAAAGAGAGACACACAGAGAGACACACAGAGACAGACACACAGAGACAGACACACAGAGAGACACACAGACAGACACACAGAGAGACACACAGAGTGACACACAGAGACTGACACACAGACAGACACACAGAGAGACACACGGAGAGACACAGAGACAGACACACAGACAGACACACGGAGAGACACACAGACAGACACACAGACAGACACACAGAGAGACACACTGACAGACACACAGAGAGACACAGAGACAGACACACAGAGACACACACAGAGAGACACACTGACAGACACACAGAGAGACACACAGAGAGACACACAGAGAGACACACATAGACAAACACACAGAGAGACACACAGACAGACACACAGAGAGACACACGGAGAGACACACAGAGACAGACACACAGAGAGACACACAGAGAGACACACAGAGAGACACACAGACAGACACACAGAGAGACACAAAGAGAGACACACAGAGACAGACACACAGAGAGACACACACAGAGAGACACACAGAGAGACACACAGACAGACACACAGAGAGACACACAGAGAGACACAAAGAGAGACACACAGAAAGACATACTTAGAGACACACAGAGAAACACACAGAGAGACACACAGAGACAGACACACAGATAGACACACAGAGAGACACACAGAGAGACACACAGACAGACACACAGAGAGACACACAGAGAGACACACGGAGAGACACAGAGAGACAGACACACAGAGACAGACACACAGAGAGACACACGGAGACAGACACACAGAGAAACACACAGAGAAACACACGGAGAGACACACAGAGAGACACACAGAGAGACACACAGAGAGACACACTGACAGACACACAGAGAGACACATAGAGACAGACACACAGAGAGACACACAGAGAGACACACAGAGAGACACACAGAGAGAGACACACAGAGACAGACACACAGAGAGACACACAGAGAGACACACAGAGAGACACACAGAGAGACACACAGAGACAGACACACAGAGACACACAGAGAGACACACAGACAGACACACAGAGACTGTCACGCAGAGAGACACACAGAGACAGACACACAGAGACACACAGAGAGACACACAGACAGACTCACAGAGAGAGACAGAGAGACACACAGAGAGACACACAGAGAGACACAAAGAGAGACACACTTAGAGACACACAGAGAGACACACAGACAGACTCACAGAGAGACACACAGAGAGACACACAGAGAGACACACAGAGAGACACACAGAGACAGACACACAGAGAGACACACAGAGAGACACACAGACAGACACACAGAGACTGACACGCAGAAAGACACACAGAGACAGACGGAGAGACACAGACAAACACACAGAGACACACGGAGAGACACACAGAGATACATACAGCGGACACACGGACAGACACACAGAGAGACACACGGAAAGACACACAGAGAGACACGCAGAGAGACACAGAGAGACACACAGAGAAACACACAGAGAGACACACGGAGAGACACACAGAGAGACACAGAGAAACACACAGACAGACACACAGAGAGACACACGGAATGACACACGGAGAGACACACACAGAGACACACGGAGAGACTTCCAGAGACACGCGGAGAGACACACGGAGAGACACAGAGAGAGAGAGACACACAGACAGACACACAGAGAGACACACGGAGAGACACACAGAGAGACACAGAGAGTCACACAGAGAGACACACAGACAGACACACAGAGACACACAGAGAGACACAGAGAGACACACGGAGAGACACACAGAGAGACACACAGAGAGACACACAGAGAGACACACAGAGAGACACACAGAGAGACACACAGAGAGACACACAGAGAGAGACACAGAGAGACACACAGAGAGACACACAGAGAGACACACTGAGAGAGACACAGAGAGACACACAGACAGACACACATAGAGACACACAGAGAGACACACAGAGAGAGACACACAGAGAGACACACGGAGAGACACACAGAGAGACACACAGAGAGACACACATAGACAGACACACAGAGAGAGACACACAGAGAGACACACAGAGAGACACACGGAGAGACACACAGACAGACACACATAAGGACACACACAGAGAGACACACGGAGAGACACACAGAGAGACACACAGAGAGACACACAGAGAGACACAGAGATACAGACACACAGAGACAGACACACAGAGAGACACACAGAGAGACACACAGAGAGACACACAGAGACAGACACACAGAGACACACAGAGAGACACACAGACAGACACACAGAGACTGTCACGCAGAGAGACACACAGAGACAGACACACAGAGAGACACACAGAGACACACAGAGAGACACACAGAGAGACACACAGAGAGACACACAGAGACAGACACACAGAGACACACAGAGACACACAGACAGACTCACAGAGAGAGACAGAGAGACACACAGAGAGACACACAGAGAGACACACAAAGAGACACACTTAGAGACACACAGAGAGACACACAGACAGACTCACAGAGAGAGACACAGAGAGACACACAGAGAGACACACAGAGAGACACACAGAGACAGACACACAGAGAGACACACAGAGAGACACACAGACAGACACACAGAGACTGACACGCAGAAAGACACACAGAGACAGACAGAGAGACACACAGAGAGACACACAGAGAGACACACAGAGACAGACACACAGAGACACACGGAGAGACACACAGACAGACTCACAGAGAGAGACACAGAGAGACACACAGAGAGACACACAGAGAGACACACAGAGAGACACACAGAGAGATACACAGACAGACTCACAGAGACTGACACGCAGAGAGACACACAGAGACAGACACACAGAGAGACACACAGAGACACACAGAGAGACACACAGACAGACTCACAGAGAGAGACACAGAGAGACACACAGAGAGACACACAGAGAGACACACAGAGAGACACACAGACAGACACACAGACAGACACACAGAGACTGACACGCAGAGAGACACACAGAGACAGACACACAGAGAGACACACAGAGACATACAGAGAGACACACAGAGAGACACACAGAGAGACACACAGAGACAGACACACAGAGACACACAGAGAGACACACAGACAGACTCACAGAGAGAGACACAGAGAGACACACAGAGAGACACACAGAGAGACACACAGAGAGACACACAGAGAGACACACAGAGATACACACAGAGAGACACACAGAGAGACACACAGAGAGACACACTTAGAGACAAACAGAGAGACACAGAGAGAGACACACAGAGAGACACACAGAGAGACACAAAGAGAGACACACAGAGACAGACACACAGAGAGACACACTGACAGACACACGGAGAGACACACAGAGAGACACACAGAGAGACACACAGAGAGACACACAGAGACAGACACACAGAGAGACACACAGACAGACACACAAACAGACACACAGAGACTGACACGCAGAGAGACACACAGAGACACACAGAGAGACACACAGAGAGACACACAGAGACAGACACACAGAGACAGACACACAGAGACACACAGAGAGACACACAGACAGACTCACAGAGAGAGACGCAGAGAGACACACAGACAGACACACAGAGAGACACACAGAGAGACACACAGAAAGACACACAGAGAGACACAAAGAGAGACAAACAGAGACAGACACACAGAGAGACACACTGACAGACACACAGAGAGACACACAGAGAGACACACAGAGAGACACACAGAGAGAGACACACAGAGACAGACACACAGAGAGACACACAGACAGACACACAGAGAAACACACAGAGAGACACACAGACAGACACACACATACTTGTACAGCATACGATATAAGGACCTTGACTTTCCGCGTTATCCTGAGGACCCATGTTAAACGTTTGCGTATAAACGCAATTTTATGTCAGTTTCTTTTTGATTGCGTGGATTGCACAAAATTAATATTGTTTCCCCTTAACACTCAAAGTAAATCAGAGAAAACGTAGTGAGGACTTGTCACCTTTAGCCCAATTTATGAGGACCTTCAATATGAGGACCCTAATTTGCATATTTTACACAATACCTTTTATGGCCATAATTATGAGGACCTAACTTGAAATTTGTGATGAGGACTTGCACAATTCTTTCGTTCACACTAAAAGCGGAGTGTAATTTTACGGAACATACACAAAAAAGGAAAAAGCAGACCAATAGACATAAATGAAAATTGGGACCATAGAATAAGAGTGAATTTGATTACGTTTTATGAAAGCCTTATAATAACTCATTGAATTGTTATACAGGATTGTATGATATTCTCCATAGTTGAATAGCATGCGTGAATATTAGACTGTTTCATGTGAGTAATATTTTTAGGTATACACTCACTCAAACTTCTTTAAACGGCCACTTTAATTTTCAAGTTAAAACAAAACAAAACAATACAAAAAAAACATGTAGGTACTACGAAACTATCTTGTTAATTTGGAATTTTGGCCAAATGGTTTAATCTTCGACAGAGAAAACATTTTGAAGACCCGTGTGCAAGTCCTCTAATTGTACCGCAGTCCTCTAATCGTCGGTGTGCGTTCAAGCCTGGGTCCTCAGTTTGAGCCCTATACAAACACGGTTAATATCTGGGGGCAAGAGACGGATTTTTTAAAACCTTAATTTTCTTAAAAGTGAAACAAGAAAATGACACACCAATATGAAACTGCTACAGCAATGGTTTCCTTTTTCACAGTGTTTACATAGGCTAATTACGGTCTTTTGCTCTTTTAGATGACATTGTGATGTTTAGGCAGTTTTTAGTTATGATTTTTTCCGCTTTCGGTTCGGTTTATTCGCGATTTTGCATCGATTCAGAGGTTGCTTATCTGAGTTTCAGTACTTATGCAGTCTCAATAGCTCAGTGGGTAGCAATGTACATGCAAGCGGTCCCAGTTTGGAAGTGGTTCGAATACCGGCTCGGCCAACTTTCTTTTTGACGCTTGCTGAAAGTCACTGTGACCCGGTTCATTCGTCTTAAATGGACTTTTTTAACTGATAAAACATTGAATATCTTGGAAAGAACGTTGTGCCGGTGAAGAAATACCATGATCGCATGGATGGGTACACCTGGAAAGAATGTTGTGTATGGTTTACGCGGATTATTTGTTGTTAATTAAAGGAAAGCATGTACCCGGTTTTATACGCTTAACCCTTTCCCACATAATGACTCTTTTTGACTCCCTAAAAGATTATGGCTTTGGTAAACATCATGACAAGCAATTTCTTCATTTTCCACAATGTTTTCTACCCTTTTAGACAGAGATATGTAAAATTTAATTAACTTGCAATTGTCTTCTGCAACATCTTTCAATTTTGACAAGTCTAAAATCTTGCCGTCTGGTAATGGGTTAATACATACTTCTCATTACCGATGCATGTCGATAAAGAAGCTATAACTCGCCAGCAATGACTTTTTCCCACGATGCTTGCAATAGCTCCTTTATTTTGAATTTCGGTCGAATGGTATAATTTTCGACTTAGCATATCAAAATCAGTTTTGCAAGTGTGCAAGTCCTCCAATTGTACAACTGTCCTCTAATCGTTGGAGTGCATTCAAGTCTGGGTCCTCAGTTTGATCTGTATACATGGATTTCCCCTTAAAGTGACATTTGATATTTTTTTACATAAATTTTACTTTAATTTTTATCTGAAAGAACATATTTTCTTATGAAAATTCCGAAAATTTCAAGCCAAAATACCGAACCGTTTACGAGAAATATATATTTCTGTGCTAAAATCAAACAAATTGTTGTTGACAACAGTTCAGATTTACATGGATTTTTTCATTTCTGTCTCATCTTTAAAGGCGTATTTTTCTCTTACAAATAACAACTTCAAAAAAAAAAAAAAAAAACAAAAAAAAAAAAAAAAAAAAAAAACTGATAGCATTTCTACGCATTAGAATAACAAATCCTTACATCAAGACATACCTTTAAAATATGAAATTGAAATGTTATGTCCTTTTGATATTTTGTACCCTATTCACGCGCAGTTCTTTCGTTTTGGACAAGTGGAATAACTTTTTCAATTTCACACAGTTAGGCCTACGAAATGTCCTTTTTCCATGCGATACAAAGCCATCCTTTTAGAATGGTAGGTCATAAACTTTACTTAGATAGTCGTTTAATTTTACGTCTGAACCGCAATATCCAATTATCCCTTTCACAGACGACAAAAGTTTTGACCGGTCAAAATTCGAAGGTGTTGCAAACCACACGGGGAATTATAGTTTATGGAGGCAAGTGACTTTCTCTGGAATGGGGTTGATAGGAGACTGCTAGTCGCCAGCATCATCGCTTTTCAACACAAGAGCCGTCAGAGGCGGACAATGCTCCCCGAATAAGGCATTGTCACAATAAATGTATGCCATGCAGAGCTAACATAAAGCTAGCAAATGTTAAGCCCCCTTTTTGCATGACATAATTTTTATAACGAAATTTCACATAGTTTATTGTCAAGGGCATCTAATTTACTACTCAAATATGAAATTTCATCAAATTCTGACCATTCGACTAGGAGAAATTAGAGAAAAACTATATTTTACCTTAAGTCCCCTTTTCCCATGACGAGGCCTCAAATCCAGAAACCAGGGAACATACATCGGCATTATGTCATAGTGAGTTCACATTGTAAGTTTCAATTTATTTGGCCCAAGGGTTATGGAGAAATCACTTCGGACGGACGGACAGACAGACAAAGCGGCGACTATATGCTCTCCCTTCGGGGAGCATAAAAAACCTCGTAATTGCAGCTTGTTTTAAGCTGCAGTTACAAGTTTTTTTTATGAAAAGCAGCGACATGCTTGTTCTTTCTCTCAATGCGCTGTAAGGGACAACTGTTGTGGAAACCAATAAAGGGGACCAACATTTTCAAAATTTACTTGGATAGCCCTTTAATTTTTACGTTTGAACGGTAGGGTCCAATTAACCCCTCTTACTGAACCGGCTAAAATATTGTTGCTTTTCTTCGAAAACCTGGTAACTACAGCTAAAATCAAGCTGTGGATACGCGTTCTTTTTTTTAAGAAAGGCAACGTCATTCACCACATTTAAAAAGTTATCATAAAATTGTACGCTACGGAAATTGATGAATTGGCATTATTTAAAGGGACATTTCATTCCAATTTCAATTTTTTAAAGTATGTCTTGATTGCAAAGACTGGTTATTCTAATGAGCATAAATACTATTAGTTTTTTGAAGTTGTTGCCAAAAAGCGAGAAACACGCATGTAAAGTTGAGACATAATCGATAAATTGCATATAAATCCGAACTGTTGTCCACAACAATTTGTTCAATTCTAACACAAAAATATAGATTTCTCGTAAACAGCGCAATATTTTGGCTTGAAATTTTCAGAATTTTCATAAGGAAATATGCTATTTCAGATAAAAATAAAATCAAAATTTATGACAAAAAATTCTGAAATGTCACTTTAAATAGGTTCACATAAAATTATTGTGCAAAATTCGAAAACATTCAACATTCCTACAACCCGATTAAAACATAAAATTTGGGCAAACATTGTACAAAAGAAGATGCTAATGATCAGCATTTTCACCTTTCTTACAATATTTTCTATAGATGATTCTTTATTCATATATCCCTTTTGTCATCTGCAGCTGTTTTAAGATTGGAACAGTCTCTCAAAGGATTTCTGGGTTATATCATAGTGGCTGCAGCATCTACCTGTAGATTTTGGTTGTTTCTCACACAAGTACTATCACAGTATCCTACTCTAGCCTACAGCTACAAAACCACATAGGTATAACAGTTATCCACCAATTAGTGGCAGACATAACAGGATATTAAGGTAGAATACCCATTATGTAGCCATTTAGAAACATCAGATTTTTCTGAGCGGAGTCGTTAATTAGACCAACCTATTGAGGCGCAGTCATAATCATAAACATTTGGCAGTGTAAGTTTGACCGCCGAATGTTTTCGACTTTACCCGAATAATTCCGAAGTCATGCGAATCTCCTAAGGGTGGACTAAAATTGGAACAGTCTGAATAGTGTCGGTTGTGTAAATCAGTGTAGTGCAACTCCTCTCTTAAAGGGGGACGAGCTAGGCTGTCGAAAATGCAAATGGCACAATAATTACAAACCAGAAATAACGTATGAAATTACCAACCTGAATGGGTAGATCATTTATGTCCATTGTTACCACTCGTCGAGCTTTATTAAGTATTAAAATCCAAGTCAATTAATAACATGCTGGTCGTCCTTGTTTTTGTTTTTTAACGGCTACATATGCCCAACCTTCAAAAATCAATTACGTCAGAGATACGTAATCTGTGCTCAGCGAGATTTAACACACCGTACAACCGGCTGCGTAGAAAGTCAGCGAAGACAGATTCGGCATCTGATGTCATGTGCATGGTAGGTCAAATGAATTTACTTTTATAAATAAACGAAAGGATCTTTGGTATTCTATAGTTGACAAATACACGTATAAATGTTCAGTGCTTGTACAAAATAAACCTTTTCACGTATTCCTCGCGAATAAGGTCACAGTCATCGACACAGCCGGTTGTACGGTGTGTTAATATCGCGGAGGTGTGTCTCGTTGACCTTGACCTTGTCTTGTTTTGAAGTAAAAATAGAATGTGTTTTTACGCTTGTAAATGATTCATCTATAGCAAAGGAAAGATGTTTTTTCGCCGAGATTGAGGTTTTTATGCATTGCTAATTGTTTTTCCATGCACAAATAAGAGTTCCCGAACAGTTCGGAAGCATAAAAACATAGAATGAGCCCCTTTAAAAGATTTCTTTGTCATATTCTTGCAGGTGGATCATCTACCTATAGATTTTGGTTGTTTCTCTCACAAGAACTATTACAACATCCTTTCTTGGCTACAGCTACTCAACCACATACGGTTTTACAGTTATCCACCAATTAGTGGCAGACATAACAGGGTATTAAGGTAGAATACCTGTAATGTAGCCATTTTTAGATTCTTAAAACATCAGATTTTTTCGAGCAGCATCGTAACGTAGACGAACCTATTCAGGCGCGGTCGTAAATATTCGGCGGAGGAAAGTTCCACTGCTGAATGTTTTCGACTTTGCTGGAATAATTCCTATGTCGCACGAATCTCATTAGGGATGGACTACCTTAACCCTGGCTGGAGAGCTGGGACGTCAAAATCGACTTAAAGCACTGGACCTCATAATTGAGTTTGATGCACTCTGTCATTTGTGAAAGGGCTATATGGAAAATATTGAGGGAAAATGAGAAAAATACTGGTTATCAGCATTATCTTTTCTCTCAATATTGTTTTTATAAATCTAGCTATAATAGAACACTGATGCCATGAGTGACAATAGGCCTTGATACAGCAGATTTGCTTTGGAAATCTTTCAACAGCGAAGTACTGTCATATCCCGGTCGCTGGTGCATCTAACCATGGGTTCCCATTTTTTCTCAAACCAGTACTACCACATCCTTACCGAGCCTAAAGCTGCTCACCCAAATAGACTAACGATTATCAAACTATTGGTGCGAGACAATTTAGCCAGAATCAATGTTTGCTTCGGCCAGGGATCATACCCAGGACTCCCGGAACTTCGTAAGTGAGAGTCTGGTGTGCTGCCAACTGGGCTATGGCCACTGCTTTTGGGAATGTATCATATTACTTTGCATAGAAGCAGGTCTGAATAAGAGAACTGGTCACCGAATATTCATTTAATGTAGTTTTAATTATCAATATGTCCATGTACAGTATATTCACAATTCAATTTATGCATATATAGTTGACACTCTGGATGTATGCATGCCACAAGGGGCATCATAATACCTCAAAATATCAGACGTGTGAGACACATGTGATTTTGCAGTGTTTTGAAAAATTGTGTATTAAGGTAGTCCACTCCTGATGAGATTCATGAAACCACACCCAGTGGTAAAGGTTGGCAAGATAACATATGTTTATCACATCGCACAAAAATTTCGATGTCGCATGAATCTAATTAGGGGTGTACAACCTTAAGATTTTTCTTTCAACCAAACCCTTTCCCAAACAACAAAATTTTAAGATGGTGCTATTCAAAAGCTGCTTGAGGTCACAAAATGAATGTAGAAAAAGATTGGACTTGTGTACACTCTTTATGTGTGCAAGCCAAAAGGAACATCACAGTAATAATGACATTACCTCGAAATATCGGAAGTGTGAGACACATCTGATTTTGCAGTATTTTGAAAATTTGTTTATTAAGGTAGTCCAGCCCTGATGAGATTCATGCAACAACCCCGGCGCAGTGTAGGTTGGCTACATAAATATTTATCACATCGCACAAAAAATTCCGATGTCGCATGAATATCATTAGGGGTGGACTACCTTAAGATTTTCTTTGAGCTAAACCCTTTCCCAAACAACAAAAGTTTAGGATGGTGCAATTCAAAAGCTGCTTAAGGTCACAAATGGATGCAGAAAAAGATTGGATTTGTGTACACTCGTTATGTGTGCAAGCCACAAGAAACATTACATTGCCTCGACTTTTATATCGGAAGTGCGAGATACATCTGATTTTGAAGTGTTTTGATAAATTGTTTATTAAGGTAGTTTGACCCAGATAAGATTCATGCGACTTCACACCAGTTGTAACGGCCGGCTACGTAACAAATGTTAATCACATCACACAAAAAATTCCGACATAGCATGAAACTCATAAGGGGTGGACTACCTTAAGATTTTTCGTTGAACTTTTCCCAAACAACAAAATTTTAGGATGATGCAATTTAAAACCTGCTTGAGATGACATAATGGATGTAGATTTGTGTACATATAACACAGGTGATATAAAGGCAAAAGGAGAAGCTGCTGATCATCAGCATTTTCTTCTTTTGCTTCAATGCTTTCCCATGTATTTCACATTGTACTCTGTTGTTATATGATTTTTGCAAAATTATATGAATTTCAATTGAGAATAACATAGATCTTCATAAGTCTGTATGTATTTGCAGCCTAATAAAGGTCCATGTCTTTCTCTTATCTAGGCTGATGAGGTGGAATGCTCATTATAATATGGCCATTTTGAGATTTATAAAACATAAGACTTTTTCGAGCAGTATTGTTAGGTATCGAACCTATTCCAGCATAGTCGTAAACATTTGGTTGTGTAAAGTTCACTACTGAATATTTTTGATGTCACCCGAATAATTCCAATGTCGTGCAAATCTCATAAGGAGTGGACTACCTTAAACTTTTCTAAAATGCAAAAGTTCGGCCAGTGTACAAATCTATTGATGAGAGAGGGTAATAGCTTTTCCTGTTGCAAAATATATATCATAAATCGCCAAATTTTATGTAGTGGGTTCTCATTTGAATCCTCTTCTCAAAAAGATTCAATGTGACTGTGTACCCACAACAAAGGGATTGGATTTGAAGTAAATCTAAAATCCTATTACCCTATTCTATCTTATCATTGCTGAGTATAAATTTGAAAAGAGATGTCTAGATGTTAAAATGAACCCATGGTAGGTTGTCGGACAGGGGAACATGTTAAAAATATATTCAGGTGTTCAGGGGTGTTGGGATCAAAGCCTAAATGATGGCTTTAAAAAGTGTTAATATGCAAAGTTAAACTAACATCGTAGTCAAAATTTTATTTTAGGCCAATGCCAGGGACGTCTGGATTCCAACCCACACTCCCTCTAGATCCGCCCTTATTTCTGAGGCATCTACACTTATTTGTGCACTCATTAACCCATTACCACACAATGACTCTTTTTGACTCCCAACAAAATAATGGCCATGGAAAACAATGTGGATAATGAAGAAATTGCTTGTGATATGCAATTTCTTCATTTCCCACAGTGTTTTCCATTCACAAAGACCTAAAAATTTAAAAATCACATTCACTTGTCGTCTGCAGAATCTTTCAATTTGGACCGCCCTAAAATTTTGTCGTTTGGTAATGGGTTAAACACTTGTAAGGTATTGATCTGTCTGTAAAGGGAACAATGGTCTACATGTTCTAAATGCATGTATTCATCCCTGGCACAAAACTTGTTTGCAGAAACATGCTCAATTGCATGATGTCTCGTTTGGGGAATGCGTTTGCTTTCCCTGCTTTTCAAAGTCGTTTCTCCCCATAAGAGCTTGTGGATGAAATATATTCATTGCATTATCTGCCATCCATCTTGCCAGGCCAAGTACGGTGAACTTTAAAAATGTTCTGCAAGACTGGTCTTTAGTCTGAAAGTAAAAAAATACAATTATTTGGCTATTTTGTAAATATGTATTTACAGCAGTATCATCAAATCATGAATTGGGCATAATTCAATTGCTAATTTCATTTTCTGAATGTAGTATACCCGTAATGAGATTTGCGTGACGTCGGAATTATTCGGGCGCAGTCGAAAACATTCAGCGGTGGAACTTTCCACCACCCAATGTTTACGAACTCGCCCGAATAAGTTCAGATATGCAACGACGCCACTCGAAAACATCTGATGTTTTAGTTATCTCAAAATGGCCACATTACGGGTATTCTACATTAACCCTTTCCCAAACAACAAAATCTTGGAAAGGTCCAATTTGAAAGCTGTTTTAGACGACAAAATAAATGATGATAAATGTAGTATTTGTGTGAAATAATGCACAGAAAATATTGAGACTAAAGGAGAAACTGCTGGTTATCAGCAGTTTCTTCTTTTGTTTCAATGTTTTCCCAAGCCTTATCTACTATGGATGTCAAAACAAGGTTTTGTGTGGGAAAGGGTTAAGGTATAATATCCATGCAAATTTTTGAGAGATAAAGACAGCAATTCTGAATAAAGTTACATAAGTCTGTATGAGTTAAGGGTGGTCCAATTTGAAAGCTTCTGCCATCAAGAAAAGATTGAAGGCTTAATCAGCATAAATTTTATTCTTTTTTCCCTAATATTTTCTGTGTTAGCAAGTATGTAATGAAAATTGTATTTACGAACCCATTACCAAAGTACAAAATTTAGATGTGTCCAAATTCAAAGATGACGCAGATGACACATTTCAAATCTGTGAAATTTAATAAATTTTGGTCTTTCAGGGTGAAAACATTGTGGGAAATGAAGAAATTGCACAACAAGTCACAAGCAATTTCTTCATTTACAATCTGTTTTCTCAGCCATTTTTCTTGAGAGGAATCTAAAAGCATCATTGTGTGATAATGGGTTAACATAGTCCACCTCTAAGGAAATTCATAGGATTTCAGAATTTTTCGTGCCACTTCATAAACATTTCTTATGTATCCGAACATATTTTGGCAAATTAGGTAAACATTCTTTGAAGGAATGTTCTACCGTCAAATGTTCATGACATTGCCTTAGAAATTATTCTGACATCGCATGAATCTCATTAGAGGTAAATTGCCTTAACCTGTCCCATTTTCACTAAAATTTTGGACTGAAAATTTTATTTGAATTATTTTGTAGATGACAATTTCAAATTGATGAAGTTTTAGAAAAGTTTCTATTTTGGATTAGAAAACATATTGGAAAATGAAGAAATTGCCTGTACATGACAAGCAATTATTTCTTCATTTTTCACAATGTTTTTCTAAGCCTTTTCTCGTTAGGGAGTCAAAAGGCATCAGTATGTGCAGTAAACAGGGTTTCCTCCGACTCTAAAATCTGGGGGAACAAACCATACTTTTACAGCATGCTTACAAGTACCCCCTCTAGTAGAGACAAAGAAGCCTGCTTGCAAAAACTGGGGGTACAAAATTCATTTTGGGGGTAAAAAAAACATTTGGAGGTTTTTGGACACCCTGGTAAAGGGTTAAAATGAGATATTGCCTGACCAATACTTAAGACCTGCAAACCCACTTACACACATCTAATAAGGTCATCCATCTATCATTTCTCATGAACAGCAAAAAAATTTACAAATCAAATGCAAGGAAATCACAAGACACCTACCTGAATATTTCAGAACTTCACATTTGAACTTGACATTCCAAAGGAAAAATAGACACGTCTCTTGAGCTCTGTTTCAAGCATTCATAGTCTTTAAGTTTCTTTCTGCAAGTTTCTCCATGTCTGAAAATAATGTTCACCATATTTAACCCTTTCCCACACATTGACGCTTGTGGACGCCCCACAAAATAAAGGCTTTGGAAAACATTTGTGGAAAATGAAGAAATTGCTTGTGACATTCAATTTCTTCATTTCCCTTAATGTTTTCGACAAAGAAAGACCAAACAATTTTAAATTTTGTTCAATGAAAATTGTCGTCTGCAACACCTATCATTAGCCTATGAGTTTTAACTAGGCTAAAATTTTGTTGTTTGGTAATGGGTTAAATTTATTCTCTGACAATGAACTTATCCCAGGAATAGCAAAGACCGTCGGACCGTCAGGCATGTCTGATGAAATTTCCCTCGGTTAACCCTTTCCCAAACGACAAAATTCTAGGGTGATCCACTTCAAAAACTGCCACAAATGACAAAATAGATGTTATTAAAGATAAGATTTGTGTAAAATATTATAGCACAGAAAATATTGAGACAAAAGGAGAAACTGCTGGTTACCAGCAGTTTCTTCTTTTGTTTCAATGTTTTCCCAAGCCTTTTCTATTAGGGACGTCAAAACCAGGTCTTGTTTGGGAAAGGGTTAAACATGTGCAATAATAGACCGCAATAGAAAGGTGCTAAAGAAAAAATGGCAAATTTGATAAGTCCCGACATACACAGAAAAGATTTTTCAAAAAATGTGTGAGGCCTTATAAATAGGACTACTTTGAATATGGACACATCTAAATTTTTGCTGTTTGTTAATGGGATACTAATTCGTGGTCGGGCACTCTAAATATTGAACAACAACAAATCAAAATAATTGAACAAACAAAGAACAATATGATATCGATTATTTATAATCATTTATTTTAATATCATCACCGATTACATAAATCATTGATATTTTGGGGCCTCTTTTGGGGGCCAGTTTTACCGATGTAAAATCGGCATTGAGTCCGGTTTTACGGATATGGGACCGGTTTCACAGTACAACTTGCCGCTCCCATGAGAATAAGGGTTAGGAAATCAATATGAAAAATGAAGCAAACTGCGGCATTTTTCATTACTCACGATCTCTTCTACCAAGAATCAATGTACATAACAAGTTATTCTTCATGCAGTAGCGGATCCGGGAGGGTTCGAACGAACCAACCTCTGTAGCCTGATTATATCAATGTGCAGAAAATATCCCAGGCCAAAAAAAGATAATAATTATGTTGGGGGGGGGGCAATGCTACCAGTGTACATAGGCATAGGGTTTATGATATGGGGGGGGGGCCAAATGTTTAAGTGAATGGAACCCGACCGACGGTAGCGTTGCTAGGGGGTCTGGGGTCTTGCCCCCAGAAAATTTTGAATTCTAAAAAGCCATTTCCTGCTATCTGGGCACTTTCAGACAGCATTTTATATTTGCACCTTTCTTGAAGGAAAATATGGGTGAATTATTGGGGTCAAGGGATATGTAAGCCCCCCTTCTAAATTATTGGGGGGACGCCCCCCTCTCCCTACGCCAGTGTGTATTATTGGGAAGGCTATAGGATATGTTGGCCCACTTCTAAATTATTGCGGGTCCTGTCCCCCTTCCTACGTCAGTGTTATGTCCCAATGCTTTTAAATTTATCATCTTCTATCAAGGATATCAAACCCGGTCTTGTTTCGGTACCCGTCGTTACGTTAGTTACGTTATACAGGTACTTTCCCCCGCTTGCTCTCGTGGCACCACTAGCTATGCTAGTGTATGGACTCCGATGAGTCTGAGCGTTTGTGCTATATCTAATCGTCTTGTTTGGGAAATGGTTGTAGAAAGTAAAATTCACCTTTTTGACTGTCGAAGCAAAGGTTTGACACCTCTCTTACGAATCCAGTGGGATGTTACATCGGGCATCGTCATCTGCCATGCCAACCTGACAAATTGATTTGTCATAATTTATGCTTTTTATTGTCCTTTCGAGGCGAAAACGACTTGTCAAAGTGAAAAAACACATTTTCGACGCCATGTTGTTTGAAATCGCGATATGGGTAAAATAACCGGGCTTTTCGGTTGTGGTCGTCTCGAAAAATAAATTAAAAATCAACATACGAGAAAATGTATAAATTAAACATTCCCAAAACATTCAGGTTGTCAATTTCACGATGTTCTCAACTGTATAAGAAATATTGCTCAATATTTGTTTGGGAACAAAATCGCGATCAAAGTCTTCAAAATTATTCTTGAAGCACCCTTACCCATTTCAACACAATGACGTCTTTGATACCCTACATGATAAAAACTTTTGAAAACATTGTGGAAAATGAAGAAATTGCTTATGACAAACAATTTCTTCATTTCCCACATTGTTTTCTACCTCAAATTATCAATAAATGTAAAATGACATTCAAAAAGAGTTGTCGTCTGCAACATCTTAGAGGTTAGACCAGTCTAATAGGCTACTGTCGTTTGGTAATGGGTTAAACCTTCAACTTTGATACAATCAATATATTTTACGACTGAGTAGCCTGCCACCATTTGCTATATGTTATAAATTTATATTTGATTAATTGTGTCTATCGAAAAAAAGATACGCCTTATAAACTCGCACGGATTTGGGGACTTTTATCTTATTTTATTGTTTTTACCCTAAATTAACTGATTTAATATCTACGATTTCGTTTGTATTATTAATAATTCTCATGCTAAAATAACACTTTCACAAACAAGACCGGTTTTGACGTCCCTGAAGAATGTTTGCTTAAAAACCCCAAAGGGAAAATGCATTGCGTTGATGTTATAGCAAAACCTCGTAACTCCAGCTATATAATTAAGCTGGAGTTACGAGGTTTAGCAATAACACCGACTGTTTTCCTCTTTTCTCTCAAGGATTGAAAAGGAAACTCGCCAAAAATTATATAATTATTAAGAATCCACCTTATTAAGAATACAGTAGCGTCACGTTAGGACAATCTCAACGTGTGCAAGTCCTCTAATTGTACCGCAGTCCTCTAATCGATGGTGTGCGTTCAAGCCTGGGTCCTCAGTTTGATCCCTATACAAACACGGTTAATATCTGGGGGCAAGAGACGGATTTTTAAAAACCTTACTTTTCTTAAAAGTGAAACAAGAATCATCTTCACTAGCCAAGGTTGAACCCACCTACGTTTGTGTTCACCCTTGGCGGATTTAGTCCGATTTTCTTGAAATCGCGAAGCGCCGCCTAGCGGTTGTTCTGCTGGTTGTTTACGTCCATTATTGATGACGTCATTAACGCGCGTTGTCTTTCGCGTCATACGTTGTGCGGATTATGTAAAAGTTAGCTGCTTTTTTTGTCGAATTGTCGAAAGTATAATAATTCGTCGATTAAAGTTACGGAATTCCTGTATATTGCAGTGAAATTCTTAGGAAAAATCGCCCATCTTCGCGTTTTTGAGTTGCAAATGCAATGCTTTTTCCCGCCCGTTGTCATGATTTGGTTAAATGGTTCAGTCGACAATCTGATTGGTTCCAGCGAGACCTCGCTGGAACCAATGAAAACGCTTTCCAGGACACCAAGAAAGTCGGACTAAATACGCCAAGGGTGAATACAGAAACGACGTTACGTCGTAGATGTCACCCTTGGCTTGCGAAGATGAACAAGAATATGACATACCGATGAAACTACTACAGCAATGGTTTCTTTTTTCACAGTGTTTACATAGGCTAATTACGGTCTCCCGCTCTTTTTGATGACATTTTTATGTTTAGGCAGTTTTGAGTTATGATTGAAAAGAAAACCCACCAAAAATTATTAGGAATCCACTTTATCAAGTATAATCTCAACGTGTGCAAGTCCTCTAATTGTACCGCAGTCCTCTAATCGTATGTGTGCGTTCAAGCCTGGGTCCTCAGTTTGATCCCTATACAAACACGATTGATATCTGGGGACAAGAGAAAGATTTTTTTAAAACCTTACTATTCTTAAAAGTGAAACAAGAATAAGACACACCAGTGAAACTGCTACAGCAATGGTTTCCTTTTTCACAGTGTTTATGAAGGCTAATTACCGTCTCCTGCTCTTTAAGATGATATTGTGATGTTTCGGCAGTTTTTAGTTATGATTTTTCCGCTTTCGGTTCGGTCTATTCGCGATTTCGCATCGATTCAGAGGTTGCTTATCTGAGTTTCAGTACTTATGCAGTCTCAGTAGCTCAATGGGTAGCGGATTTGGGGACTTTTATCTTATTTTATTGTTTTTACCCTTAATTAACTGATTTAATATCTACGATTTCGTTTGTGTTATTAATAATTCTCATGCTAAAATAACACTTCCACAAACAAGACCGGTTTTGACGTCCCTGAAGAATGTTTGCTTAAAAACCCCAAAGGGAAAAGGCATTGCATTTATGTTATAGCAAAACCTCGTTACTCCAGCTATATAATTAAGCTGGAGTTACGAGGTTTTGCAATAACACCGACTGTTTTCCTCTTTTCTCTCAAGGATTGACAAGAAAACCCACCAAAAATTATTAGGAATCCACTTTATCAAGTATAATCTCAACGTGTGCAAGTCCTCTAATTGCATTTATGTTATAGCAAAACCTCGTTACTCCAGCTATATGATTAAGCTGGAGTTACGAGGTTTTGCTATAACACCGACTGTTTTGCTCTTTTCTCTCAAGTATTGAAAAGAAAACCTACCAAAAATTATTAGGAATCCACTTTATCAAGTATGACCTCAACGCGTGCAAGTCCTCTAATTGTTCCGCAGTCCTCTAATCGTTGGTGTGCGTTCAAGTCTGGGACCTCAGTTTGATCCCTATACAAACACGGTTAATGTCTGGGGGCAAAAGACAGATTTCTTTTAAACCTTACTTTCTTAAAAGTGAAACAAGAATATGAAACACCAATAAATCTGCTACAGCAATGGTTTCCTTTTTCACAGTGTTTACATAGGCTTAATATGGTCGTCTGCTCTTTTAGACGACATTGCGATGTTTAGGCAGTTTTTAGTTATGATTTTTCGGTTCGGTTTATTCGCGATTTTGCGTCAATTCAGATGTTGCTTATCTGAGTTTCAGTACTTATACAGTCTCAATAGCTCAGTGGGTAGCAATTTCCATGCAAGCGGTCCCAGTTTTGAACTGGTTCGAATCCTGGCTCGGCCAACTTTCTTTTTGACGCCTGCTGAAAGTCACTGTGACCCGGTTCATTCGTCTTAAATGGACTTTGTAAGCGATAAAAACAGTGAGTATCTTGGAAAGAACGTTTGAGTTTATTGGGGTTTTACGCCGTTTTCAACTACCAGGGTCATATCGCGGCGGCTGAAGCACCTACTCGTGGATTCCTGTTGTTTCTCAAACCAGTACTACCACAACACCCTTACCGAGCCTCCAGCTGCTCGCCCACTTAGGTTAACGATTTCAAACCCATTGGTGGGTAACAATTTTGTCAGAAAGTTGGAAAGAACGTAGTGCCGGTGAAGATATACCATGATCGCATGGATGGGTACACTTGGAAAGAATGTTGTGTATGGTTTCCGCGGAATATTTGTTGTAATTAAACAAAAGCATGTCGATAAAGAAGCTATAACTGGCAAGCAATGACTTTTTTCCCACGATGCTTGCAATAGCTCCTTTATATTAAATTTCCGTCAAATGGTTTAATTTTCGATTTAACATCAACATCAGTTGAATACAAAGAAAACATTTCAGGACCCGTGTGCAAGTCCTCCAATTGTACCACAGTCCTCTAATCGTTGGTGTGCATTCTAGTCTGGGTCCTTAGTTTGATCTGTACACAAAAAACGGTTAATGTCTAGGGACAAGAGACAGCTTATTTAAACCTGACTTTTCTTAAAAGTGAAACAAGAATAAGACACACAAATGAGTGGTTATGATATGCCACGGTATAGTTTAGAAAACTAGTCAATTACTATAAATGCTATATATTCAGAGCCTAGCCTAGTGCTAGTAGACAGGAAACACGAATAAGTGATCTATCGCCGTGATATAACTGAAAAGTAGTTTTGTAAAAATTGGCTTAAAACACCAAACAAACGAAATCGTGTCGATAAAGAAGCTAGAACTCTTGCGAGCATTACTTTATGCACAATTTCAAAACTCTTAAGAGTTTAAGTTCTGGATAACTAATTTATGAGGACCCTAATTTGCATATTTTGCACAATACCTTTTATGTCCGTCATTACGAGGACCCAACAAGCACACTCTCAAGTCACGTGACAAGAGCAAAGTGTGCATGTTTTGTGCGTCCAGACTACTTTTTCACGTTAAAATGAGGACTCGATTATTTTTCAATTTTCTGTAATAGTATATCAAAATCAGTTGAATACAATGCAAACATTTTGAGGACCCGTGTGAAAGTCCTCCAATTGTACCGCAGTCCTCTAATTGTAGGTGTGCGTTCAAGTCTGCGTCCTCTAATTGATAGCTATACAAACACACAGAGAGACACACAGAGAGACACACAGAGACACACAGACAGACACACAGAGACAGACACACAGAGAGACACACACAGAGACACACAGACAGACACACAGAGAGAGACACTGAGAGACACACAGAGACACACAGACAGACACACAGAGAGACACACGGAGAAACACACGGAGAGACACACAGAGACAGACACACAAACAGACACACAGAGAGACACACAGACAGAAACACAGACAGACACGCACAGAGACACACAGAGACAGACACACACAGAGACACACACAGAGACACACACAGAGACACACAGACAGACACACAGAGAGACACACAGAGAGACACACTTAGAGACACACAGAGAGACACACAGAGAGACACACAGAGAGACACATAGACAGACACACAGAGAGACACACAGACAGACACACAGAGAGACACACAGAGAGACACACAGAGAGACACAGAGACAGACACACAGAGAGACACACAGAGAGACACATAGACAGACACACTGACAGACAGACAGACAGAGAAAGACACTGACAGACACACAGAGAGACACAGAGACACACAGAGAGACACACAGAGAGACACACTTAGAGACACACAGAGACAGACTCACAGAGAGAGACACAGAGAGACAAACAGAGAGACACACAGAGACAGACACACAGAGACAGACACACAGAGAGACACACAGACAGACTCACAGAGAGAGACAGAGAGACACACAGAGAGACACACAGAGAGACACACAAAGAGACACACTTAGAGACACACAGAGAGACACACAGACAGACTCACAGAGAGAGACACAGAGAGACACACAGAGAGACACACAGAGAGACACACAGAGACAGACACACAGAGAGACACACAGAGAGACACACAGACAGACACACAGAGACTGACACGCAGAAAGACACACAGAGACAGACAGAGAGACACACAGAGAGACACACAGAGAGACACACAGAGACAGACACACAGAGACACACGGAGAGACACACAGACAGACTCACAGAGAGAGACACAGAGAGACACACAGAGAGACACACAGAGAGACACACAGAGAGACACACAGAGAGATACACAGACAGACTCACAGAGACTGACACGCAGAGAGACACACAGAGACAGACACACAGAGAGACACACAGAGACACACAGAGAGACACACAGACAGACTCACAGAGAGAGACACAGAGAGACACACAGAGAGACACACAGAGAGACACACAGAGAGACACACAGACAGACACACAGACAGACACACAGAGACTGACACGCAGAGAGACACACAGAGACAGACACACAGAGAGACACACAGAGACATACAGAGAGACACACAGAGAGACACACAGAGAGACACACAGAGACAGACACACAGAGACACACAGAGAGACACACAGACAGACTCACAGAGAGAGACACAGAGAGACACACAGAGAGACACACAGAGAGACACACAGAGAGACACACAGAGAGACACACAGAGATACACACAGAGAGACACACAGAGAGACACACAGAGAGACACACTTAGAGACAAACAGAGAGACACAGAGAGAGACACACAGAGAGACACACAGAGAGACACAAAGAGAGACACACAGAGACAGACACACAGAGAGACACACTGACAGACACACGGAGAGACACACAGAGATACACACAGAGAGACACACAGAGAGACACACAGAGACAGACACACAGAGAGACACACAGACAGACACACAAACAGACACACAGAGACTGACACGCAGAGAGACACACAGAGACAGACACACAGAGAGACACACAGAGACACACAGAGAGACACACAGAGAGACACACAGAGAGACACACAGAGACAGACACACAGAGACACACAGAGAGACACACAGACAGACTCACAGAGAGAGACACAGAGAGACACACAGACAGACACACAGAGAGACACACAGAGAGACACACAGAAAGACACACAGAGAGACACAAAGAGAGACAAACAGAGACAGACACACAGAGAGACACACTGACAGACACACAGAGAGACACACAGAGAGACACACAGAGAGACACACAGAGAGAGACACACAGAGACAGACACACAGAGAGACACACAGACAGACACACAGAGAAACACACAGAGAGACACACAGACAGACACACAGAGAGACACACAGAGAGACACACAGAGACACACAGACAGACACACAGAGACAGACACACAGAGAGACACACACAGAGACACACAGACAGACACACAGAGAGAGACACTGAGAGACACACAGAGACACACAGACAGACACACAGAGAGACACACGGAGAAACACACGGAGAGACACACAGAGACAGACACACAAACAGACACACAGAGAGACACACAGACAGAAACACAGACAGACACGCACAGAGACACACAGAGACAGACACACACAGAGACACACACAGAGACACACACAGAGACACACAGACAGACACACAGAGAGACACACAGAGAGACACACTTAGAGACACACAGAGAGACACACAGAGAGACACACAGAGAGACACATAGACAGACACACAGAGAGACACACAGACAGACACACAGAGAGACACACAGAGAGACACACAGAGAGACACAGAGACAGACACACAGAGAGACACACAGAGAGACACATAGACAGACACACTGACAGACAGACAGAGAAAGACACTGACAGACACACAGAGAGACACAGAGACACACAGAGAGACACACAGAGAGACACACTTAGAGACACACAGAGACAGACTCACAGAGAGAGACACAGAGAGACAAACAGAGAGACACACAGAGACAGACACACAGAGACAGACACACAGAGAGACACATAGACAGACACACAGACAGACACACAGAGAGACACACAGAGAGACACACAGAGAGACACACAGAGAGACACACTTAGAGACACACAGAGAGACACACAGAGAGACACAAAGAGAGACACACAGAGAGACACACATAGACAGACACACAGAGACAGACACACAGAGAGACACACAGACAGACACACAGAGAGACACACAGAGAGACACACTGAGAGACACACAGAGACTGACACACAGACAGACACACAGAGAGACACACGGAGAGACACAGAGACAGACACACAGACAGACACACGGAGAGACACACAGACAGACACACAGACAGACACACAGAGAGACACACTGACAAACACACAGAGAGACACAGAGACAGACACACAGAGAGACACACTGACAGACACACAGAGAGACACACAGAAAGACACACATAGACAAACACACAGAGAGACACACAGACAGACACACAGAGAGACACACGGAGAGACACACAGAGACAGACACACAGAGAGACACACAGAGAGACACACAGAGAGACACACAGACAGACACACAGAGAGACACACAGAGAGACACAAAGAGAGACACACAGAGAGACACACAGAGAGACACACTGACAGACACACAGAGAGACAAACAGAGAGACACACAGAGAGACACACAGAGAGACACACAGAGAGACACACAGAGACACACAGACAGACACACAGAGAGACACACGGAGAAACACACGGAGAGACACACAGAGACAGACACACAGACAGACACACAGAGAGACACACAGACAGAAACACAGACAGACACACAGAGAGACACACAGAGACAGACACACACAGAGACACACACAGAGACACACAGAGAGACACATAGACAGACACACAGAAACACACAGAGACACACACAGACAGACACACAGAGAGACACACAGAGACAGACACACAGAGAGACACACAGACAGACACACAGAGAGACACACAGAGAGACACACAGACAGACTCACAGAGAGACACACAGAGACAGACACACAGAGAGACACACTTAGAGACACACAGAGAGACACAAAGAGAGACACACAGAGAGACACACAGAGAGACACAAAGAGAGACACACAGAGAGACACACAGAGACAGACACACAGAGACAGACACACAGAGAGACACACAGAGACAGACACACAGAGAGACACACAGACAGACACACAGAGAGACACACAGAGAGACACACAGACAGACTTACAGAGAGACACACAGAGACAGACACACAGAGACACACACTTAGAGACACACAGAGAGACACACAGAGAGACACACAGAGAGACACACAGAGAGACACAAAGAGAGACACACAGAGAGACACACAGAGACAGACACACAGAGACAGACACACAGAGAGACACACAGACAGACACACAGAGAGACACACAGAGAGACACACAGAGACTGACACACAGACAGACACACAGAGAGACACACGGAGAGACACAGAGACAGACACACAGACAGACACACGAAGAGACACACAGACACACAGACAGACACACAGAGAGACACAGAGACAGACACACAGAGACACACACAGAGAGACACACTGACAGACACACAGAGAGACACACAGAGAGACACACATAGACAAACACACAGAGAGACACACAGACAGACACACAGAGAGACACACGGAGAGACACACAGAGACAGACACACAGAGAGACACACAGAGAGACACACAGAGAGACACACAGACAGACACACAGAGAGACACACAGAGAGACACAAAGAGAGACACACAGAGACAGACACACAGAGAGACACACACAGAGAGACACACAGAGAGACACACAGACAGACACACAGAGAGACACACAGAGAGACACAAAGAGAGACACACAGAAAGACATACTTAGAGACACACAGAGAAACACACAGAGAGACACACAGAGACAGACACACAGATAGACACACAGAGAGACACACAGAGAGACACACAGACAGACACACAGAGAGACACACAGAGAGACACACGGAGAGACACAGAGAGACAGACACACAGAGACAGACACACAGAGAGACACACGGAGACAGACACACAGAGAAACACACAGAGAAACACACGGAGAGACACACAGAGAGACACACAGAGACAGACACACAGAGAGAGACACACAGAGAGACACACGGAGAATCACACGGAGAGACACACAGAGAGACACACAGAGAGACACACTGACAGACACACAGAGAGACACATAGAGACAGACACACAGAGAGACACACAGAGAGACACACAGAGAGACACACAGAGAGAGAGACACACAGAGACAGACACACAGAGAGACACACAGAGAGACACACAGAGAGACACACAGAGAGACACACAGAGACAGACACACAGAGACACACAGAGAGACACACAGACAGACACACAGAGACTGTCACGCAGAGAGACACACAGAGACAGACACACAGAGAGACACACAGAGACACACAGAGAGACACACAGAGAGACACACAGAGAGACACACAGAGACAGACACACAGAGACACACAGAGAGACACACAGACAGACTCACAGAGAGAGACAGAGAGACACACAGAGAGACACACAGAGAGACACACAGAGAGACACACTTAGAGACACACAGAGAGACACACAGACAGACTCACAGAGAGAGACACAGAGAGACACACAGAGAGACACACAGAGAGACACACAGAGACAGACACACAGAGAGACACACAGAGAGACACACAGACAGACACACAGAGACTGACACGCAGAAAGACACACAGAGACAGACGGAGAGACACAGACAAACACAGAGAGACACACTGACAGACACACAGAGAGACCTACAAATAGACACACAGAGACACACAGAGAGACACACAGAGAGACACACAGACAGACAGCAGGCGTTAAGGTGCAGCAGACAAGTGTCTTTTAAATGGATTTAATTTGTTGTTGATTTTGTTCCAGCCCCGTTCAGTTGGTTCTGTCGTGTTTCCTACCCACGTTTGGACTTGGCTCTTTAACTGTGATAATGCATAACCAGTTTTAGAATTTTGAAAGTTTAGTAACACCGCATTTAAAATTGATTACCACCTAATGACATAGCGGGTGAGTTACCCCGGTCATTTTGATTTAATAAATTTTCAAAACCAATGCTTCTTTTAAGTGAATACTTTGCTTGCATATGGTCAACATGTTAGTGATTAAGTGTATACTACTAGAAAGGAAGAAATTCGGACTAAGTCACGAAAACGGCCTTATTAACACCCTTCCTTTCAGACCGACACGAGTTAAAGAGATGCAAAAAATATCAAAGTAACTGAAAGAATAAAACGCACAATATACCTATAAAATAAGGAACTTAATCGAGAGAAAATGTGAAGATATCCATTATAAAAATGTTCGTCCTTTACCCCGATATTTGACAAGAGCTTCGCAGAGCGGCGCATATGCGCTCGAGAGGGGTTTGTCGGTAAAATTGGCCATTCTTTTCAATTCAAGGGCAGATAATTCAAACATGAGAAGTTATCCAAATTATGCTTCCACACCCAGACACCATAGATGTTCATTGTGGCTAGTTTGATTGAATTCTCGTTGAAACTGTAGGAGATGCAACATGGGAAAATGGTCATTTAAAAAAAATGGGCATTTTTCCTTACATTCAAGGGCAGATAGTTCAGACACAAAAACAGTTATCTAAATTCTGCGGTGTGTACAATTTGACACCATGGGGATTCACTGTGGTTAGTTTGATTGAATTCGGGAGGAATCTGTAGGAGTTGCGCAAACGAGAAAATGTGTATTTTTGAGAAAATGGACATTTTTCCTTAAATTCAAGGGTAGATAATTCAATAACGAAAACAGTTATCTAAATTCCGTAAACAATGTGTACAACTAGACACCATGGAAATTTATTTTAGCTAGTTTGATAAAATTCTGATCGAAACTGTGGGAGGAGTTGCGCATACAATAAAATGGGCATTTTTTATTCAAGGGCAGATAATTCAAGAACGAAAAGAGTTATTTGAATTCCGTAAGCGGTGTGCACAACTAGACACCATGGATATTCATTATAGCAAGTGTGATCAAATTCCGATCAAAACTGTAGGCGAAGTTACGCACACAAGAAATTGCTGACGGACGGACATACGGACGAACGGGCCATAACATAATACGACCCTTCGGGCGTATAATAACAAAAAAGCATGTGTGAACTTAAAACCAAGTGGTTGGGGCGAGTAAAGGGTGATTTACTCGCAAATTGTGCAATTCCCATTTGAATAATATATCTGACAGATGTAATAATATTATAGTCACATTGAGCTTCCGTACTTTTAAAAATCGATCGCAGATAATTCTATTTAAAGCGATTTTTTATTTACTTATTCTCTATATTTATCCTTTTAATTTTTTAGTTATAATGAATACATTTTCCAATTTTCATATAAAATTCAATCAAACTAAAAACAATATGTGAAAAGTATAGTGTAAGAGAAGCACGTGGTACTCGAGAAAATGTATGGTGGTTAGGATAGACCAGTGTATTACGATCATATCAAGGCATCTTTTAGCGTGATTTAACACCATTTCCCCCCATATTTGCTCTGAGGACTTTTGATATGTTGATCATGATATAAACGACTTTCGTTCAGTTACAAAATTATTTCTGTTAGAATAAGTGGTACCCTAAATGCTAAAGTGACTTGCCTAAGTTGTTTTTACGCCTGCTCAAAACAACCGAACGGCACATCACAGAATTGGATAGGATTGTTGCTAGACCATCCCTTTTGTCTTAAACATGCTAAATCAATAGTTTTCCACTGAAAATTATGTTTCTTTAATAAATCTGTCATTCGGTTGTTGACCTTGATGTTGTTGTTTTTATTGGTAACTTGGACTGGAGCTTTGGAAAATTTAGACTAGAAAGGTTGAATTTGTTCAGTTCGGTTTTTATTCTTTCATTGCAATTGTTTTTGATAATTCAAAGTCTCGATAGATGCTTTATTCTTTGCTCGCTTCAAAATTTAAATAAAATGGCGGCCTTTTTTCTGAATACACAAAGAAAATGTATATGTGCGCGGTGTAAAGCCTTTGATTAGATTTGAATAAGAAAGTTATTTTTTTAAATGATTTTACCCCAATCAATTTGAGGGTTAAATTCCCAAAATAGGCATTTAATAAATAGATTAACTAACTGAACAAATGTGATATGAAAATTATTTCACTCGAATAGGGTGAGATTCGGTTAAAAAACTCGTCCTAGCGGACCTGGTTTTTTTTCACCTGCATCAGACCCCATTCTCGTGAAATAATTTTCATATCACATTTGTTCAGTTACTAAATCTCTCTATATACTATGTTAATTTCCATCATAGTATGTAGATCCGCTCCACAGTCGATAAAGCAATCGACTTCGAATATTGTGGTGTGCGAGTTCGATTTCCACCAGAAGCGAATTTCCATTTTTTACGTGCAGCTTTAAACTTGAGGTCTTTACTATAGACAAACATACTATACAGACATCGCTAACGACGAAACTGTTTTGTATCTCTTTATGCCAGTGTTTTGTTTATTTATTCATTAAGATAACATGCCTGAATAATGCTAGTACATTCAAAGTTGCTTTACATTTATCTTGTCGTCTGTAGCAGCTTTTTGTTGGAAGGGTTTAAAAAGTGCTGTTCAGCCATTCTCCAGAAATTGAAGCCATTTTGATTTGAGAAAAAATGATTTTTCGACCATTTGCAATTTAAATGGTTTTGCGTTATTTCTAAAGGAGAATACTTCAGGCGCTATTTCTGAAAATTTAACCCACACCATTTTTACTAAACGATTTTTATGACCCATCAAAGTAAGTATAAAAATAGGCATGTTACGGAGCATAGATTGTGTACTGACGGTTAGTTTTTAAAACGTTAGAGCACAATCAATGATCGAAAATAAAGCTGATAGGGCCCATTTTGATGGTGAAGCATAACTGGAGATATACAAATGTACTTTTCAGTGACATTGACATTTAATAACGTGAATCATTAAAATGGAAAACCTTTATACTCTACAGTTCTTTTGATTGTTTATACGGGGCTTGTGAAGTTTTTTGTTACTTAATAATGGTTTGAAATAGTACATTAAATGTTGTAACTAAGTATTGTTGTATTAAAGAGCTTGAGAAAAAACACAAGTATGTCCGGTGGTGCATTCCGTATAAAACGTAAACACATATTCAAAAAGACCACCCCTTCGTTACGGAGCATATGCATTGTTTCTTGATCTGGAAAAGCGTTCTTATACCTCCAAATTATTCGCTTAATGATATCTCAATTGTAATAAATATTTTTTTTTAATACAAATGGAAAGTTTCAAAACATTTTACGAAAAATGACAAAAAGAATTCTGTGAAATTACCCCAAAACCTGGGTAAATTCAAAAATTTGAAATAAACAATTAAAAACATCAGAATCGAGAGAAGATCCATTCCGAAAGCACCTGTAAGGATACCTGCATACGCATATTAAATTCACAATACTTCTTTATAGAAATTAACACATCAATGAAGCTTTCTTGTAAAATATATTAGTTACGGAACATATGTTATGGAAAATGATTTTTGTTGTGTGGAATATATGGCATAGTTTTACAAATCGCCAACTAAATTGTGAATGATTGTTACTTAAAGATTTCAAATATTTGTAAATCGTTTGGTTGTATTATTTTTGGGGCTATATACTTGTTCATCAATTCTCTTTAAGCTTTTCTATTGCAGTCTTTTCACTGGCATATACCGGTATTTAATAAATCTTGAAAACGTCTTCGGGATTTTCCCATTTTCCGCCCCTTTTAAATTCTGCAAATTTCCTGCACTTTGTAACATCGACTTTTGTCGTTTGCACACTCCATAAACTCTAACCTGTCTGAAATTTCGTTCTTGGGAGTACATGTATAGTTGATAAAAATGTCAGGGTTCGCGTTGAATCGTTGCAGACATTCTCTCCCCATAGTTTGTATTGCAAAGACACACTTTTGATGACAAGTGCAAGCTAAAGATGACATGAACGAAAAATACTGTAATAAAAGTTTGTTATGCCTTCATTTACTTAAGATCTCCTGGACAGTTTGCTTGTTAGATTTTAAAGGATACGTCTTCAAAAAAAAAAGTGTGCAGATAATCATAATAGGTGTGTGCCTTTGTTTTGGTACCTTTTTAGTTACTGTTACGTTGCATTTATGATTAGTTAAAACTGTGTTGTTGTCTTCTTTTCACGAAACTCCCCCCTGTCTAATCGCAATAAGCTTTCGTGGTTCTGCTGGGTGAAGGATGATGCATCCTTTTAAATACCTGTTTCTTGTAAGCCATATCAGTGAGTACCTTTCTCGTACAGCTATACTATAAATGAGACATTGTTACTTGGTCAAAATGGTGTTTATTTGCACAGACTTGTTACTTTAACCATTTGTTTTAATTCCGACTGAACTTCTCTCCAGTGTATTATGACCTATGGATCGTTAAACACTGTATCCAGTTTTATAACACAAGCTTTATATTAGTTGTTAAATGCAAAGGGGAGAAACATTATAAAGCCTTTTAATGGTCTTTCAAATGGTTTCAGTAAAAAATCTTTTTGTTTCTTGGTTCTTGACTTTAATAGATCATTCCAGAGAAAGCAATAGACATACCTTTTCAATTGATGCTCTACAATATCTCATGTTCAGCATAGTACCCCTTATCATACATTGAAAAAGAAATATCCACATTTATGGTATGAAATCATGTGACACAACAATTTAGAAAGGTTGTAGTTTTGTACTCATTGTATATTAAACTTTTCATTTTATCTATAGTTTTTCCTATTTTTTTCCATTTTCGGATAAAAAGTCAGTTGGTATATACGTCTTTTTTCATCAATCAGCTCACAGTAAATTAATTTTAGTAGTCATTACCACTACGATTCTTTTTTCTACGTTTATCTGCATTATTAAGGGAAAATAAGCATGTTTTTGTTTTGGTATCACATTGAGAACTATTTGAAATGGTAAAGTCAATAAATATATCTATTCCGATAGTTTAGTGTGCAATACTTATGTAGAATAAGAAAAACGTTTTGAATTTGGAAGCGTTGGATAGCTATAAAAGAAACATTCAAAATCATGTTCCATAACGCTAAGTTCCGTAACAGAGAAATCTATTAAATAATGCTATTTTTATTTAAGATACGAAAGTCAAGCGACTACAATGGTTTTAGCCTGGGTAGTGTGTCTAGACAGCGTACAGAAAAATCGTTTTAAGATTAGAGTTCATAGTTTTAAGAATTACGAAGTCACTATGCTGCAATCAACCGATGTAGCCAAATGTTTCACGGTATCCTCAGCCGGAAATCCTCATAGTATGTAAGTGCAAATTGATCCCGTTGTCATATACAGAGACATTCCATGTTAAAACTAAATGTTTCTTATAGATTTGTGTGATGCTGTTGACACAAATTCAGATTATAAATACGTTATGGAAACTAACAGTTACGGAAGCATGGTGACCAACGAACAAAAACAGTGACCACATTCTGAACATAACTGATATTCATAATGTTATAGTTTTGAAAATGTCCCCTATTATATCTTCATCGCCTACTATATTCATTTTCACGAAGAGCATTCTGATTCTGTAGATATGAGCGTTGTGGAAGCATAGCGTTTGAAATGCGACATTTCAATTTTCGTTTTTATTTGTCTGTACAGTATAAATCAACAACACAGTTGTTAAAAAATATGCTTTCCTGATAAGTTTAATACCTTGCGCATTTGATAAGGCATTAATTGTATGTTCTTAATACTTTTCTTTAGCAATTTAAGAACAAAGAAAAATCGTTACGGGAAAATAGGCTCTTGTGGCGACACATGCATTTGGATGTAAAAAGTAGTGAAAATATGAAGAAGATGCACAATTAGCTTTAAAACTGCAAGTCCCTATATATTCCACACATATTGATAACATTTTCTCAGTATGTAAGCTTTGTTTGAAGAAAAGAATAAGAAAGATATACAGAAAATTGGGTTGGCGACATGGGAATTTTAAGACCCCCATGGTAATAAATGACACATAATTTTCTTTGTTATGAGGTTTTCGCATCCGAATGTGCATAACTCATCTGGAAAATGGTTAGGTAATAATCATATAATGATTTCAATGAACTGCAAAACACCGAGTTTTATCCTTCAGCGCATATAAGCTGGCGACAGTTTTTAGCTCCACTGGCCGAAGGCCAGCGAGCTATTGTCATGGCGGTGTGTCCGTCGTGCGTGCGTCCGTGCGTCCGTGCGTCCGTTAACTTTTTCTTTAAAAATCTTCTCCTCTCAAACCAGTGGGCCAATTTTGACCAAACTTTGCAGGAATGTTCCTTGGGTGACCCTTTACTTAAATTGTTCAAAGAATTTTGATTGGTCCATAAATGTGGGCGTGGCAGGGCGGGGCTTATCAGACTTAGAGAAATCACAAAATAATTCTTTAAAAATCAACCATTTGGCCAACTTTGACCAAACTTGGCAGAAATGTACCTTGGGTGACTCTTTACTTAACTTGTCAGTGAAATTTTGATTGGCCTATAAATGTGGGCGTGGCAGGGCGGAGCTTATCAAATTTTGAGAAATCACAAAATAATTCTTTGAAAATCTTCTCCTCTCAAACCAGTTGGTCAATTTTGACCAAACTTTGAAGGAATGTTCCTTAGGTGACCCTATACTAAAATTGTTTAAAGAACTTTGATTGGTCCATAAATGTGGGCGTGGCAGGGCGGGGCTTATCAGACTTAGAGAAATCACAAAATAATTCTTTAAAAATCAACCATTCGGCCAATTTTGACCAAACTTGGCAGAAATGTACATCGGGTGACCCTTTACTTAGATTGTTCAAAGAATTTTGATTGGTCCATAAATGTGGGCGTGGCAGGGAGGGGCTTATCAGACTTAGAGAAATCACAAAATAATTCTTTAAAAATCAACCATTTGGCCAACTTTGACCAAACTTGGCAGAAATGTACCTTGGGTGACTCTTTACTTAACTTGTCAGCGAAATTTTGATTGGTCTATAAATGTGGGTGTGGCAGGGCGGGGCTTATCAAATTTCGAGAAATCACAAAATAATTCTTTGAAAATCTTCTCCTCTCAAACCAGTTGGTCAATTTTGACCAAACTTTGAAGGAATGTTCCTTAGGTGACCCTATACTTAAATTGTTTAAAGAACTTTGATTGCTCCATAAATGTGGGCGTGGCCAGGCTGGGCTTATCAGACTTAGAGAAATCACAAAATAATTCTTTAAAAATCTACCATTCGGCCAATTTTGACCAAAATTGGCAGAAATGTACATCGGGTGAGTCTTTACTTAACTTGTTCGTGAAATTTTTATTAGTCCATAAATTTGAGTGTGGCAGGGCCGGGCTTATCTGACTTAGAAAAATCACAAAATAATTGTTAAATTCTTTAAAAATCAACGATTGGGCCAATTTCAATTAAACTTGGTAGAAATGCACCTTAAGTGACCCTATACTTAACGTGTTCATGAAATTTTGATTGGTCCATAAATGTGGGCATTGCAGGGCGTGGCTTATCAGAATGGGAGAAATCACGAGAAATTCTTAAAATCAACCATACTTTGTTACTTTCGACCATACTTTGTTATTCAATAATACTTTGTTAGTAAAATTTTAATTGGTCTATAAATTTGGGTGCGGCAGGGTAGGGCTTATCAGAATATGACAAACCATGAAAAAGTTCTTTAATTAAACATAAATCTTTATTAGGTCAAATCTTAGAAAAACCTTGTATGCCCTTCAGAGGTCATATTTTCTGCCCAGTCAATCTGAAAAGAGGTCAGAGTGATTGTTTTGATGAAATCATTGAAGGATTGAAATTGGGTCACTGGGGTTGAAAACTAGGTCAAGCGGTCAAATGTTAGAAAAAAACTGTTTTTTGTCCAAAAATGGGTGCATGGCAGGATGGGGCTTATCAGAAATCATTAGAAAATTTTTCATTGATTGCCGCTTCTGTAATCACTGGACATATTATGAGTGTACTTTGCCAGAATGTTCCTTAGGTGACTTTTTGCAATTTTTTTATTTTTACTTTGAATTTTCAAAACATCTCCAAGACCATTTTTTATTTGAGACACCCTTCTTAGAACTTTTGTGTTGAATTTTAGTCACATGAAAATCAATTCAACGTTCATTAACCCTTTCCCTAACAAGACCATGTTTTCATGTCTCTGAAGGAATTTAGTGTCAGAAAACTTTGAAAGAAAAAACAAAATGCTGATTATTAGCACTTGCTCCTTTTCCTTCAGTATTTTCTGTTCTGTAATGTTCACAAATTCCATATAGTTTTGTAACCCAATTCATCACCTGCAGTAGCTGTCAAATCTTGACAGTCTGAATTTTTATCGTTTGAGAAAAGAGAAAATGCACTAAACAGTGGATTCTTTTTAACTGCAATGTCTATTTGTCAAGATAATTATTGCAATTAACAGAAAAAAGCTAAAAAGGGAGTATATTGTTCTCAAAATTTTAAGTTTTTGCAGACAGGAAATTGCTAATTTGCAATGAATGTCTTATAACAGGATTATATAATTATTAAGAGTCCACTGTTTAACCCATTACCACACAGTGACGCCTTTCAACACCCTGCAAGATAAAGGCTTTTGAAAACATTGTGGAAAATGAAGAAATTGCTTGTGATAAGCAATTTTTTTCATTTTCCACAATATTTTCTGAACAAAAAAACACCAAAAAATTTAAAATTCCATGCACTTGATATTGCGGTCTGCAACACCTTTCAAATTGGAAGAGTTTGGAAAATGGTTAAGTTTGATGCCAAAATGTGATATACTCTTTTTCTCATTTCAGACCCTCTTGACCCGTGACAAGTGTTTGTGTTAATGAAGAAAAAAAAACAACAGTTTATGATTATTATGAAGAATGATTGATAATTTGTAACCCATACTTTGTTAAATTCTATTTAAATCAAAAGTTTAGATAGACTTTGTTCTTTAGGGGCTATTGCAGACGTTAACCTATACCAGGTAAGTGTGCTGGTGACCAAAACATGCTGCAGGAATCTTTTGAGTATGTAGGATTGTGTATTTCAAAGACAGTTGTTATTTGCTTTCTTTGAATTGCATACATGATTATCACCAGTTATGAAGAGGGCCTCTTTTTGGGATAACCGCCTTGTTTATCACAAAAAATAGTTTACCACTTTCATAGAAAGTGGAAATTATTTTCTATCAATTTAACAGAGATACACATTTATTTAAGTTTTGGAAATGATATTTCAACAATAAACTGAATTTGATTTTCTAGTCTTTAGTAATGTACAGTGTCATGCCAATATTTAAATTATTATAACGTTTTGAACAAATTTAGATTTAAATCTCAAAACTAAACACACAGTGAATAATTTAGAATTGCTAATCGCAATTACTTCCAGATCTTTTACATAGGTTAGCAAAATAACATGATTTCTATTGTTTTACTCCTGTCTGTCTGTCAGAAAACTTAACATTTTGCATTTTCTCCAAAAGTGTTTGACAAACAAAGCTGAAATTTGGTATCTAACTTCCTTTCAATGATATCTATATGTTCCATGTAACCCTTATCAACTCTTAATTAAAAAACTTAACATTGTAGAAAAATAGCCATTTCGGGCATTCATGTTTCACAAACACATCTTGTCTTTCAAGAAACTTACATTTTGTCACTCAACTATTCTATCAATCATGATTTCAACAACTGTTCTTATTTATTTCAGACAAATTTATCAATATTACAAAAAGACTTACCGTAATATCACTTGGAACATTTGTGAACTTTTATTATTATTTCCAAAATTGGAAATGTTATACACATTTTTATGATTCTTGTGTGGAACAGTGAATTGTGAACACTTTAATAGTGAACATTTTTTTATGATTTTTGTGCAACACTGATTTAATTCTAAATACAGTTTTGTGATTTTTATGTAGCTGTGAGTTCATTGTGACAGTGAATTGGAGTATATATTGGAATTATTGTGAACATAAGTTCTACCCTATGTGACTTAAGGTTGTGTACCTTAATATAGATCACTTTGTGTTGATTGCTGAAAGATATAGAGTACAGTGTGACGAAGTTAAAGAAAAGAGATACAGAGGAAAAAGGGACTTGGATTTACCATTGATTTATCCGTTTAATGTAAGAACTGGCTTTTTATTACTTTCTCTTGAATTTTTACACTATCTGCACCTAAAGATCAGAAAGGGATCAATATAAAATCTGGTCTGTCCATTAGTTTGTCTGTTTTTTCCTTGTAAGTTAGAAATTAAGATGTAGTGCTCAAATTTGATATTAAAACAGTTCATAATTCATTGGTATGAATCCCTTAATAACATTGTTAAAGTGACTTATCAAGGTCAAAACGATACATGCTTGCAAATTTACACTTCATACACATGTAGCAGCTTTTATGGTCCAGGGCCCTGTTTTTCTTATGATTTTATGAACATTTCAATTCATTTGTAAAACAGGGTCCTGGTCATCAGACAATGTCAAAAGTTGTCTTTGAATGTCTGGAAAATTTGCCATTTTAGTTTATATTTTCTAATTGCAGAAGGAAAATGCCTCGCAAGAAGAATTGGCGAATGAGTAGAGCCAGAAGAGATGTACTCACGAAAACCACAGCTGATTTAACGGGTGTCTTTGAACTATCAGATGGGGGCCTATCCCACCCTTTACCTTCATCTGTTTTGGATGAAACAGATGTAAGGCCATCTGTGTCTATGGAGGGCGTCTTTGGAATATCAGATGGGGGACTTGCCCACCCACAAAAACCATCTGTGTCTATGGAGGGCGTCTTTGGAATATCAGATGGGGGACTTGCCCACCCACAAAAACCATCTGTGTCTGGAATTTGTTCTGAAACTGTTCTTGATACTGTTCTTGATACTGTTCTTGATACTGTTCTTGATACTGTTCTTGATACTGTTCTTGATACTGTTCTTGATACTGTTCATGATACTTTACCAAATACTGCAGATGATATACTTACTGACACTGTTATTGATGCTAGTGCTGATGGTAATACTGTTCTTGCTACTGAAGTTGTTGCTGAAGATACAGAATCCAACACAATGATTTTCGGAACTTTTCATCAAGGTAATCAAATGTTTGACCCATCCTCTCGAAATCTACAATGTACAGCCAATGCCTTATGCTCGATGATATACACAGAGCTTAGACATCTGCCATCTTCACAAAATCTAGATGAAATTCTAATAGAAGGAGATAGATTACATAGAGAAATAGTGATTGGACTGAAAGCGAGGAATGACTTTCAAAGCTTGCTTTTGAATTTGGAAGAGATCCCAGGTTCTGTAACTGCATTTGATAGACATGTTTCTATTGTGAGAGGAAATATTTTATCTGGTGTATTTATTCAAAGTTCTATCAACACTCATATGTCATCACTTCACAGTTGTTTGAAGGAAGCATTTCACACAACTTCTTATCTTTTATTTATCATTGGTTCAGTTTGTTCTGCAATTTTCAGGCAGGATGGTAGATATTGTTTATTTGATTCTCATTCACATGGTGTTGATGGATTGGTAGATGATGATGGAAGATCATTATTAGCTTCTTTTCTTTCAATAGATGATTTGGTAATGTTCATGTATGCAATGTATCAAAGTATGAACATCGATCTAAATGAACAATTTGACATGATGCCAATTAGATTTGTTATAGGAGAAAAAATCCATGAATCTGAATCCAAGAAAAATGAAATTGAATTTACAAATTGTCCACCTGAGAAATTATCTTTGATTGACATATATTTCAAGGATCAAGCAGAGAGACAAAAGCGCAAACAAGAAGTTAGGTCAGATTATGAAATTGTACACGAACGTAAAAGATTAAAAAGAAATGAATATATGAAAAGTTATATGAGGAAAATTAGGCAGGATCCTGAAAGACAATCTAAGGAAAGATTAGTGGCTAGTATTTCAAAGAGAAAGGCAAGAAAAAATCCAGAAAGGCAAGTCAAGGAACAGACTATGACTAGTATTTCAATGAAAAAAGCAAGACAAAATCCAGAAAGGCAAGTCAAGGAACGGACTATGACTAGTATTTCAAAGAAAAAGGCAAGACAAGATTCAGAGAGGCAAGTCAAGGAACGGACTATGACTAATACTTCAATGAAAAAAGCAAGAAAAAATCCTGAAAGGCAAGTCAAGGAACGGACAATGACAAATATTTCAAAGAAAAAAGCAAGAGAAAATCCAGAAAGGCAAGTCAAAGAAAGGTCAATGACAAAGGGTTCTATGCAAAAAGTTAGACAAAATGAGGAAAGAAAGAAGAAAGAAAGAATGTTAACTCTTAAATCAATGCACAAGTGCCGCTCTAGTAAATTGTATAAAGATTCAGAAAGGATGAAAAAACAGAATAAACGTTCATCAAGATTCAATATGATAGTAGAAAATGAAAGAAATAAGACTAAGCGCCAGAGTCTAAGGTCTAATTTAGATTATAAAATTAAGGAAAAGAGCTACAAAAGTTCAAAGCGATATGGTTCCAGCTTAGACGACTGCATTGAAAAATTTAAGAAGAATGTTTCAAAAGGCCCTGTTTATGTTTGTTCATGCTGTAACCAAACATGGTTTAAACATTCTGTTGTGTTATTCAACAAACTAAATTCTAAATGCTCTTCTGATGCAGTTAAAAAATTTTCTACAAATTACATCTCTGTTGATGATTGTGAATGGCTGTGTAAAACATGCTATGAAAAAATTAAACTTAACAAAGTCCCTCCAATGTCTGTTTTCAATCAAAATGCATTTCCTGTACTGCCAAAGGAACTGAATTTACATCAGCTAGAGGAAAGATTAGTTTCTTTGAGAATCCCATTTATGCAGATTAGAGAATTACCAAGAGGAGGTCAGTTGTCCATCAAAGGGAATGTTGTCAATGTCCCGGTTGACATTCAGCCTGTTATACACAGTTTACCAAGAACATTAGATAGTCACTATACAATACCTGTTAAACTTAAGAAGAAACTTTCATATAATAAATGTGATTTCACTGAAAATATTAGACCTCTGCATGTTTTAAGTGCTCTTCATTGGTTAGTGAACCATAGTGTACTGTATAAAGAATCTGGTGTTAAAGTAGATGATGACTGGATGCAATCAATTACTTCAGATTGTAGTGATACAGTAAAAGAGTTCTTTGGAATGACAGGTGAAAGCGTAAGTGAAGAATTAGATTGTAATGATGATGTGAATTATGACTCTGATCACTTTAGTGAAGTTGACGAGACAGAAAAGGTTATTGGTAATAGTGACACTATGCTGGATGCTGCAGACCCAAATAAAGACAACGCTTATACTTTTGCTCCAGGTGAGGGTCAAACACCACTCAGCCTTTATCAAGATCCTGATGCAGAATATTTGTCTTTTCCTACAATTTTCTGTGGACAGAGAAGAAGTCCAAATGATAAAAAACATGTTCACATTCACTATAGTGATACATGCAAGCTAGAACTGAGGCATATTGATCGCAGAGTAGCATCAAATATTCCCAATATCTTCTTTAAGTTAAAGAAAGTTCAACTGAAACAAATTTCTGATAAAGTCCATCTTGCTTTGCGTAGATGTAAAACAGAAGGTAAAACATTTACTGCCTCACAAATGCTTGATACAAATCATCTTAAAGGTGTTGTGAGATTGGATGAGGGATTTTATATTTTCAGAAGTTTAAGGAATTCACCACCATATTTTGAAGCCCGTAAAAAAGATGTTTTTGCAATGATTAGACAACTAGGATTACCTACTTGGTTTACATCTCTTTCGTCGGCAGATACCAGATGGCATGATCTACTAAATATGCTCTCTCAGATAAATGATGGAAAAACAATGTCTGTGGAAGAATTGGATAACTTGACTTGGATTGATAAAACAAAACTTGTGCAAAAAGATCCAGTTACATGTGTAAGGTATTTTGACAACCGAGTACAAGAATTCATAAACACTGTACTTAAAAGTCCCCATGACCCATTAGGAAAAATAATAGATTACTTTTATCGTGTTGAATTCCAACAAAGAGGTTCACCTCACATCCACATGTTAATATGGATTGAAAAGGCTCCTAGATATCATGAAAGTTCATTAGATGAAGTAACATCCTTCATAGATAAGTATGTATCTTGTGAGAAAAATCCAGATCAACAACTTGTAGAACTACAGATACATAAACATTCCAAGTCTTGTAGAAAGAAACAGAAATCTATTTGTAGATTTGGTTTTCCCATTCCTCCAATGAAAAGCACAACTATATTGGAACCGTTAAATGACTGTAAAGAAAAGCAAAATTACAAAGATTTATTTGTCAAAATACAAAAGAAATTGGATGAGTTGAAGGAAACAAATATTACGGTAGATGATTTCCTTACTGAGATCAAAGTAAGCAAGGATGATTACATCAAAGCAGTCCAAAGCTCATTGAGTGGTCCAAAGGTTTTTCTGAAAAGAAAATTAAGTGAGGTTAGAATTAATGCATACATGAAACCTATTCTAAACGCTTGGGGTGCAAACCATGACTTACAATTTGTATTGGATCCATATGCATGTGCTGTATATATAGTTTCATATATTAGTAAAGCACAGAGAGGAATGAGTATTCTTATGAATGAGGCATGTAAAGAAGCTAGAAGAGGAAATATGGATCTCCGACAACAGGTTAGACATATTGGAAATAAATTCTTGAATAGTGTTGAGGTTAGTGCCCAGGAAGCCTGCTACTTACTTTTACAACAGCCATTGACAAAAGCCTCAAGGGATGTTGTTTTCATTAACACTTCTTTGCCTGAAGAGAGAACATTCCTACTTAAGTCTAAGGAATCTCTTGAAAAATTATCTTCAAATTCTACAGATATTGAAGCAGATAATACCATTAAAAGATATTCTAAAAGACCAAAACAACTTGAAAATTGGTGTTTAGCAGACTATGTGTCCCAGCTTGATATCAAATACAACACTGACAAAGGCACTGCAAGAAATTCAGGTGAAAACATTTCTGAAACATTAAATGAAGAAACCAATGAAGGTGAAAACAATGAAAACATGGATACATATTGTAACGAGGATGAGGTGCTTGACTCAGACACAAATGACTATAATTCAAGTGAGGATAGACAATATTCTATTCCTGGGGGTCGAATTGTTCTCAAAAATGGAATTGTTATAAGTGAAAGGAAACAAAGAAAAGTCATAAGATATGTAAGATTTTCGAAAAAAATTGACATCGAACAGTTCTGTAGAGAAAGATTGCTTCTATTTACTTCATGGAGAGATGAAAGTATTGATTTGAAACAAGGTCATGACTCTTACCTATCAAGGTACAGATCCATTAAAAATTTCATAGAGCACAAAGCCTTGCAGTATGAAAAGAATGCTGATGAACTAGATGATGCAATGGAGCGTGCTCACAATGAGGAAGATTTTGATGATGTTGCCCCAGGCACAGAGCAGTCTGAGCAGGATGACTCAAATATTGGTGCAAAAGAAAGTGAAAGTTTCATATTCTTTGATCCTGATAGACCTGAAAATCAGAGACAAGGTGATATTGCTGGAGATGTTGGTTTAAGTGTTGCTTCTGTAGATATTAGTGTACGCAGGAAAACAATGTCAGACATAGATTACAGGCAATTGATAAAATCATTGAATACGAAACAGAGAGAATTTTTTATTCATGTTTTCCAATCTGTTAAGCGTGATGAACAAAAGTTGAAAGTTTTTTTAACTGGTGGTGCAGGCGTTGGAAAATCTGTTCTTGTAAGTGCATTGTTTGAAGCTTTGCAGCGTTACTTGACATCTAATCCTGGTGATAATCCTGAGAACTGTAGAGTTCTTCTCTGTGCACCAACAGGTAAAGCTGCTTTTCATATAAATGGGGTAACATTACATTCAGCTTTCCGCATTCCAGCAAGCCAGGGTTATGATTGTACTCCACTTAATAGTGACACTTTAAACACCCTTCGAACAAAATATAAAGACTTGTCTGTTGTTATGATTGATGAAGTGTCCATGGTTGGAAATAACATGCTTAAACTCATAAATGAAAGATTAAAACAAATAAAGGGCAGTAATGTTCCATTTGGTGGCTTGCATATGATATTCATTGGAGACCTTTTCCAGTTGAAACCAGTGATGGATGGTTGGATATTTGAGAATTTGAAAACAAATTTTGGACCTTTAGCTACAAACTTATGGCAGGATTTTATTGTAATGCATGAATTGGATGAGATCATGAGGCAAAAGGAAGACAAGCAATTTGCTGAACTTTTGAACAGATTACGAGAAGGAAATCATACACAAGTTGACATTGAAAATCTAAAAAAGAGATTGACTGATACTGCTAGTACAGACTATCCACAAAATACAACACATTTATTCAATACCAATGAGAAAGTGAACAATTTCAATGTCAGGAGCTTTCTTAATAATACTAATGAAAAAGTAAACATTCCTGCTCTTGATCATGTATTAGGAGATGACAATGTGACAGTTAAACAACAACTAATATCAAAGTTGCCACATGATTCCACACACACTGCAGGGCTTAGTCAGATGGTAGGAATAGCTATTGGAATGATTTATGACCTATGTCTTAACCTTGATGTAGATGATGGATTAGTAAATGGGTCTTCTTGTATGATAAATAAAATTGAATACAGACAGAAAAATACTACTAGACCAAGTATTGTGTGGGTTTCTTTCAATGATGATAAAATCGGAACATCATGGCGTTCAAAGTACAGACATTTGTATCATAGTGCTATTAATCCATTATGGACACCTATCTTTGATTCAAAGAGGAACTTTGTGTATTTGAGAAAAACTTTTGTGAGAATACAAATCCCTCTGCGCCAGTCAACAGCAAAAACTGTACATAAATCTCAAGGAGACACGTTGAGTCAGGTTGTAATAGATATGGATGGAAAACGTGTATTTTCCCATGCCCATTATGTCGCAATAAGTAGATCAAGATCCCTGAAAGGCCTTTACATTCTAAACTTGAATGAAAGCAAGATTTCTGTGTCAACTAAAGTTCAAGAAGAAATGATACGTTTAAGAGAATCACAGAAATTGAAACTATGTTACACTCCAGTTTACATGACTAGTGACACTCATTTCACATGCCTTTTCAACAATATGCAGTCTTACAGAAGCCATAAGGATGAATTGTTTTCAGATCCCAATGTCAAAGCTGCAGATTGTTTATGCTTATTAGAAACATGGTTAACTGCAGATGATTCCATCGATTTAGTGCAGAGAACTGGATATCAAATTGTTAGAGCAGATGGGAAACAAGTAAGCAATGCTCGTCCTCACAGAGGAATTATCGTTTATGTGCGGGACAACATTCATATTTCTCATAGCTTTTCTGTGGTAAAGAAAAACATAGAAATGATTGTTGTAGAACTCTTGGTGCAAGATAAAGAAATAGTCATTGCAACATTGTACAACTCTCCTAAATCTTCGGTGACTGACCTGAAGAAATTTCTAACTGAAAATTTAAAGCATTTCAAAGGGAAGCACCTCATTATTCAAGGTGATATCAACATTGATTTATTGGATATGAATACAACTATCCAGAGGTTTATGCAGGATTTCTTCAACTGCAGTCAACAAGTGTCAAAAACAACCCATTATTCTGGCTCCTTAATTGATCATATTTACAGTAATATACCACTGATTCTCACTGATGTCATAGAATGTGTCTGGTCTGATCATTCGATGGTGTATTCTGCTGTGCCAAATCACAGTGTCAATCTTTCATAAAGTTTAAAAAAAAAATCATTAATATTGAGTTGTGTGAAGCTAATGACAAGTTTACATATTATTTTGAATGAAAGAGGTCAGTTTGAAATCTCACCCGTCATTGTTTTTTGCTTTGTCTGCTATTTCAGCAGACAAAGCTGGTGGTTCATATAGGTATGGGTGGCCACTATAGGTGCAGAAAGGTGGACACAAAGATATGTGACCTGTCACACTGAAAGGGACCTTCTGGTTTTTCCATTTAACCAAATCTTGAGATACATGAGATTCAGCAGATATCAACCAGATGTCATATTTGGAATTTTATTGAACATGTAAAACAAACAAGGAAACGAAATATATATCCAAGAAATTGCCTTAGAATGAAAAAAATTGATCCTAGTTAGTTTGCACAGACTGGCTAGGTTTGATATTTTTCACACTTTCCATAAGGTACTGTTAAGCTTGGCGGGTCACATAATTATGATCAAGCGATATAACATTCTTTTCTTATTTTTTTTCCTTCATGTTCAACACATATTTCAGCATCTAATAAGAAAGAGAGAAATTTCTACTGTAAGCCTTGTCATATGCTGAACTGTGTGGCAGAAGATTAACATAACGATCAGCCTGCAGTCACATGTTGACTGATCATTTTACACCTTTAACCCATTACCATACAGTGATTCCTTTTGACTCCCCAGAAGATAATGTCCATGGAAAACCATGTGGAAAATGAAGAAATTGCTTGTGAAAACCAAATTCTTCATTTCCCACAATGTTTTCTACATAAGATGACCAAACATGTAAGATTCATTCATTTTAAATTGTCATCTGCAACATTTTTGAATTTGGACTAAGTTAAATTTTTTAGATTTACACTGAGGAAATACTATTGTTTGTCGGAAATTATGTCACTGTTTAATTAATAGAATTGATTCCTATTTGTTACTTTCTGTTACACATGAACTTGCTACTTTACATTAATTCAACTGTACCTTTTTACTCACATTACTATTCCATTCTGCATAATTTTTCTGAAGGCAGTGCAGAGCTTAGCAAATGGTTCATCACGTATAAAAACAAGTTAAATGAGATTTGTAGATTAACATCTCATATATATTTATTGCAGTATGTTCTTTAAATTTCGAAATGTGTTCACACTAACTTACACAAATTTTGTATTTCACATCAACCTCAGTATTGAGAAGAAAACTCATCAAAAAATTAATGACCTGTAGGGTGAAAAATTATGCACAATGGTAAGATTATTGTGACAAATAGAGCAAATATTTATATTTTTATACGCCTGAAGGTTCATATTGTTATGGCCCCGGTCGTCTGTCTGTCCGTCAGTCTGTCCGTTAGCAATTTCTTGTGTGCGCAACTTCTCCTACAGTTTTGATTGGAATTTAATCAAACTTGCCACAATGATTCTCCATTGTGTCTATTTGTGCACATCGCTTACGGAATTCAGATAACCTGTTTCGTTTTTGAATTATCTGCCCTTGAATTGAAAAAATGGCAAATTTTACAAACAAGCCCCTCTCGGGTGTATATGCGCCACTCTGCGGAGCTCTTGTTCCTATTTTGATTATACTTGTTCTAAGCTCAGTAAAGCACTGTCTTACTTTTGTTAAAACTGCTGATCTACTGAAAAAGTTCATGTACCATTCATTGTTTGATTCAAAATATTAGTTTAGTGTTTTATGCGAGTTTTAGAATAAATCTCTGAAATGATTAGAAAATCAAAACAAAGACTAGTACTGATCCAAAAGGAGAATATATTTCAAAGATACTTAATGAATATATATAGCAATGTCATAGATTAACAAATAGACTTTGTTAGAAGTGGAAATGGTGCTTTGCACAAAGAATATCACAATAACCACATTTATATATAAATCATATGAAAGTCATGACAGATGATAGCAAGGGAAAGAGAGAAAAACAAACTATTTATTATATGTTACTCAAATAACAAGAGGACTGATATCATTATGACAGTCAAATATTCATATAAAGGGATTAATGCAACATCATTGTAAATGTGTATGTATTTAAATTTAATTATAATAGTTTAGAAATAATCACTTAAGTATGTTTTTGTATGGCATAGAACAATTCTTTCATATAATAGATGGAAAGGCATTTTAATATATAGCTGTACAATCTGCAAAACTTTGTTTTATCATTGGAATAAAAGCTTACAGGTCTAAAACTCATATATGTACATTTATAGTGAAGATGTCACTCATAACAGATCAAGACAATCCAGAAAGGCTTGTCGGTCTGTAAAGGGTAGAATGATGATCAAAACACATGAAATATGATCATATTCTATTTTAAACAATGGGGTCCTGCTTGACATGGTAGCTTGAATGCCAAACTCATTTCTTGTGAGAAGTTGCGGGTGATGTGATTGGATTACATTCAAGCTGCCATCCATGTGGGTATGGCCTTTGGCAAGTCATTTCAGAGCCCCAGCCTAGTTATAGAGAACATTGTTGACAAAAATTAAGTTGTCCTGGGTTAATATCAGCAGATAGTAGCAATATGCTTTTTGAATTTAGATGTTATACAAAGGTTTGAATAACAGATAATGTTGAGATGAATTAACATTTTACTTTTGTCAAAAACATGAATAAGCTGTAATGAAACTTAACGCTTTCCCAAATAAGAGCTTGTTCATGACGTCCCTAATTTAAGAGGCTTCTGTAAACATTGAGTGCTGATAATCAGCATTTTCTTCTTTTGCTTCATTTTTTTCATAAATTTATTCATTTATTTTTATTTTGCTATATTGTGCAAAACCTGTTTTCATCACCTTCCATTTTGTCTTCTGGTGCAGCTTTTAAATTGGAAGTCTAAAACAATGCCATTTGGGAAAGGGTTAATTGAAAATTTTAAGTAATACATGTACATGCATAATATGAATTCTGCAAGTTGTTTATTTAACAACTTTTATGTAATGAAAATATGTATTGATTGTATGCTATTGTAAACAACAATTTCAATTACTTAAACATTCTTTAATAAAACTTCATTATTTACAGAAACACTTGTGTTTGAGTTTTATTTATACTACCAAATCAAGTTAAACATAAAAACCACTGGTGGTGAACTCGGCCAAAGCAAGGGACATTTTTCGCTACCACAAGGTACAGATATTTCAGTTAAATGTGAGTTTAAAGATCTGATTGGATAGTTTTTCTAATAACAATGAATTTGTTCTAAAAATAGACCGGATGTAGCAATTTGTATAGACAAACCGTCTGTGTTGTTATAAAATCTCGTAACTACAGCTTAATCCAAGCCGTAGTTACAATATTTAAAACAACACAGACGAAATACTATGATCGCGAAAAAATGTCCAACGCTTTGGCCGAGTTCACCACCAGTGAAAACTATCTGGCAAGGTCATATAAATCAAAATTGTGCATTTTACGGCAATTTAAAGAGAGAGATGAAAAAGATCATATCCATGATAATTTTGTGTTGTGTGGAAATCTAAGATGGAAAACCCTACGATACAGAATTTCCAGCCAAATTCTGCCTTATTTCCATAAAACTAAAGCCTTGGCATCATTAGTATCATTTACACCTGTTTTCAGCTCTCCTGAGCACAAGGTGCTATTATATGAGCTTTAATGATCGTCCATCGTCCAGCATCTATCTGTTGCGGGACTTAACCCATTACTACACATTGACTCCCTAAAAGATAACAGCTTTGAAAAACAGTGCGGAAAATGAAGAAATTGCATGTGACAAGCAATTTCTTCATTTCCCACAATGTTTTCTATGCCAAAACACCAAAATATTTTAAATTTCATTCACTTGAAATTGTCGTCTGCAATATCTTTGAATTTGGAAAAGCCCCAAATTTTGCCATTTTGGTAATGGGTCAAAAAATATATTGGAATTTCATCTTTAACTAAGTTTCACTGAAAAAGATATGGCAGGTTGGATCTGAGTACAATAATACACAGAAAATATTGAGGCAAAAGGAGAAAGTGCTGATTATCAGCATTTTCTTCTATTGCCTAAATGTTTTCTCAAGCCTATTCTATCGGGGACATCAAAACCAGCCCTGCGTCCAGTAAGACAAAACGTTTTGTCTACTGAACGCAGCCCAGGTCTTGTTTCAGTTTGGAAAAGGG